>CM076249.1:5924685-6244685 GCA_038380765.1 Odontothrips loti
ACCCCCCCCCCTCCCCCTTTCGTACCCCCGTCCTCCCCAGGTGAGGGGGGAAGCCGTGTGCCTTGCCGTGCGCTATTCGCTGGAAGCTGTACTCACTCTGCGCCCAGGGCAGGTGGAGGATGTGCTGGTATGACGGCTGCAGCAGGACGGAGCGCTGGAACAGCGGCGGCAGGAACGCCCGCGACGCCGGCGACAGCTGCGGACATAAATCAGTCGGCTTATGCACCGCCCCGCACACCTGTTTCTCACACCTGTTCCATCGTAGGGGGACGTACACAAACCACGTGGTCAAATTTTAGGAAGGGGGAGTCTGAGAGAAAACCACGAACAACCACGAAGGGGGAGGGGGTGGTCAGAGCGAAAACCACGTGTGTTTTTTTTCTGGAAGTATTCCGTATTCCGGGAGGGGCTGACCTTACCTTGGGAGATTGAGGAGCCGCAGCGGCGTACGATATGCCTCCACTTAGTGAAGATCGATTATTTTGTTTTCGCATTCTATGCACAATTACATGCTTCACACCCGTTCACTTTGTCTTTGCTTTCATTCATGATTATTTTAAAGGGAAAAAAAGACCACGTGGCTTTTTTGGGGGGGAGGGGGGAGTCAGTCCAAAACCACGAAAAACCACGAGAGGGACGGGGGAGGGTCAAAAATAAAAAAAGCGAACCACGTGGTTTGTGTACGTCCCCTAGGAGTATTTCAGTGGCGGAATGTCAAAACGTATACGCGGGGATAAAAGGGTTACTCATTGTTTAGTTATATCCAGACGAACAGTCAATTTTGGTTCTGAGAACTCAAATTCCGTCAGGTTAACTTTTTGTCAGTCGCAACAACGGAAAGTTTAGTTGCTGCAACCAAGAGGTTTCCGTTGGGACAACCGAAATTTTAGCACCAAATACAGTGAAGCAGTAAGTACACTTACTGCTTCACTGTATTTTAAATTGCAATACAAACTTTTGTTGCAAGGAACAGAGACAACACCGTCCAAAAGCCTTAATGGGCCTGTTATCGCAAACGGTTTGCCATTACAAACTTTTTGCGATACACGCTAACTTTGCAATAACCCTAATACAAAAAGGAAGTCCCTCTGAAGTCCACAACGCCAAATCCCTCGCAGGTCCCTTTCCGAAATCCCAAAAACGTCCCCAGATGGGGCATTCTAGGGACTAGGGATTCTGAGATTGCAGAGACCCTGGAGTCCCTCAGAAGTCCCTCAGGTTGCTGAAAGGCCCCCACCTTGGCCTGAGCAATTTGCGCCCAATTTTCGTCACCAACGTTGCAATCGAATGGCAATGAAACACCCAAAGCTACTACGTGGCACCTAAAGTCATATAAATGCATAAAATCACTCTAAATGTGAAGTAAAATACTCAAATTGAAACGGGTGCCACGAGAAGGGTAGGGACTGGGAGGGACTTCGGAGGGATATCGCAGGAGGAGGACTTCGGAGGCGGGATTTCAAACGCCGTGGAATTCCTTTTTTGTCCCTATTTCAGAAAGGAACTTCGCAGGGACCATTTAGGACCTTCATAGGGAGTTCGTTTTCCATTAGGGAACAGGCCCATTACATCACATAGGGATTCCTTTGCAATAAACGCTGTATTGCAATCTCGAAAACAGTGATGTCTGGAAAAGAATTGAAAATTTAGATGCGAACACTACTTTTTTTTTTCTCTGTGTACGCTACGGGAGAGGGGCACGAAGTTTGGCAACCCCCTCCTACCCCCCAAATTTCACCCTGCATTTTCACCTGCGCC
The DNA here is from genome assembly GCA_038380765.1 of Odontothrips loti. Classification (NCBI taxonomy): domain Eukaryota; kingdom Metazoa; phylum Arthropoda; class Insecta; order Thysanoptera; family Thripidae; genus Odontothrips; species Odontothrips loti. Next base: position 5,926,444 of record CM076249.1, read on the forward strand.
GTGCGGCCTCTGTCGTGGCAGAGCGGCGTCTTCTCAAACAGTTTTGCTTTGACTAGCAGAGGCCGGGCTGGGCGCTGGGCGGCGCTGCGCCTGCGAGTCCCAAACAGGTGCGGTCTGGAGAGGCCGGGGGGTCACCAGGGGGCGGCCGAGGTGGACGGACCTCTGCAGGTCTGCAGGTTCCCCTAGTCAGTAAACTAACCACAAAGTGGCGTGCTTGATAAGTTTGCAACTCGAGAAGACCGTAGACCCGGAATGGGAGGGTTTGACAAGGTGGAGAGGGGCGGGGGGGGGGGGGGGGCACTAAGGGACACTGAGAGGTATGGTTACAGCCAGTAATATGACAAGCTGTAGACAAATTTTTAAACAACATAAAATTTTAACTCTTAACTCACTGTACATCTTTGAGGTGCTAAAATATATGAAAACCAATTCAAACTCATTTTTAACCATGAACTCTGTACATAACTATGAAACAAGAAATAATGAAAATGTAATGTTACCAAAGAAAAGACTGAGTAAAACGCAAAATGGATATAACCTATATGGAACCAATTTTATATAATAAAGCTCCATTAAATATTAGGAAATTGACGTACAAAAACTTCTGTAAAATCATTTCTAGTGGAAAATGTGTTTTATGATGTCGACGAGTACCTGCAATATGATTTCCTTTAACAACCTGTATGTAACCAATTTTGGTGTAATAAATCAAATCAAATCACGGGAGAGCAGGTCGCCTTGGCGAGACGAGTAACATGGCCTCTAACCGCGCAGCACAGCACTGCACTCCGCCCTCCCCTCTTCGCCGCCAAGTTGGTCGTCGGTCTGTTGTAAGAAGTTTCGGCGCGTACGTCGAGGGTCGTCGAGGGTACCAATACCAAGTAATGTGTACAGCCTCGGGTACACACGGAGCGTAGTGCACCAACAGACCACGAGGCCGGCACCGGCCCTGGGATGACGGGGATGCTCACCAGGTGCGGGTGGAGGGGGTGGGGCTGGGGGTGCATGGGGTGGGGCGCGCAGGCGGCGGCCAGCTGCGGCATCGTGGCCATCTGGGGCTGCGGCTTGAGGCAGGCGGCCGGCGGCGAGGGCGCGCTCAGGCGGCTGCCGTCGGCGTCCTTGCGGGGGCCCAGGATGTCGTCGATGCGGTGGCTGGCGGGCGCCAGGCGGGTGCTGCCGGTGGTCCGGTCCATCCTCTCACATCGTCGGTGTCCCCGGCACGCGTCCTCGTCGCGCACGTGCGCCGGCCACGGGGCTGCGCGTTACCGTCCGCTCCCACGACCTCCACGAGGCGCCGCGGCGTCAACGTCTGGAGTACGACGACCATCCCCTGGAGCACCGCGCCGCACCCCCGGCCAGCCTCCGCCTCCGCGCCGTCCCCACCACGGCAGCGCCTCATTGGCTGGCGGGCTCCGCTGAGGGCGGGGCCGGCGCGGCCGGCGCTGGGGGAGGCGACGCCCATTGGCCCGGGCCGCCGTTGCCACGGCAACCACAGGGGTGCCGCGGGTTGCCGAGACGCCGCGAGCGACAGTAGCGGCAGCGGCAGGGCGGCGGCGGTGCTGGGGTAGCGCCCCGCAGCAGCAGCCGCAGCAGCAGCCGCAGCCCGTAGACCAGCCGCAGACTACCATCCTGTCCGCCGGGAAACAAATAAACAGGGCGAAAACAGAAGCCGCGCCCTGAGAGAACCGTCTGCATCAAAGTTCACGATTAACGATGTCACGAATCACACCCTCGCCATGCGTGTCCCCCCGGCCCCGGCCCGTCTTCGGGATGAGCTGTCACCCCCCCCCTCCTCCTGTCAGCGCTGCGGGGGGAGGGGGGGGGGGGGCGATGGGGGTGTCGTGTGCGGTTGGGTCACAATGCTTGCAATCCGACAGCCTCCACACAGGCGCAAAACGAACCAGTTGTTGACCAATATATGCCTTTATTCTGTGCTGAACCGGCCACTTCCGGGGCACACACACACACACACACACAGTCTGCTCCAAGGCCCCCTCCCCCTGTGCAGCAACACAGCATGTGAGTGCGGCAAATGGCCCCCCTATGCCGTAAGGATTTACTCACACCCCCCCCCCCCCGCCCCCCCCCCCCCCGGATGAAGGAGCATATGTTATTGAATCAACGGCTCAGCCAATGTGCGAACGGGAGCCGTGGCCGCAACAAGAACAGGCAGGGTGAGGGGCAGCCGGGGCGTGGCGGGGGCCGAGCTCTCTCTCTCTCTCTCTCTCTCTCTCTCTCTCTCTCTCTCTCTCTCTCTCTCTCTCTCCTCTTCCATTGAGGCCAAAGTACCGTATACAACATCGCCGCTGACTTCTAAATTAACTCATCACCGCTGGAAATATGTCGGGGAAGACTTGGGCGCGCGCGCAATCAAGGCTCTTTCTGTCGATCCCGGCGTTTCGGCAGCGCACGCGCACGGCCCGCGCACGCATCACGCGGGGGCGGCGGCGCGTGCGCGTCCGTGTGTTGAATCCACACACGAAGGCCCACATACGCCGTTTGAATTTAATGAGCCCGCGCTATATTCCAGTACTGCACCGCGGCTTCCAAACTCTCGCCCACACGACTCAATCCAATCACATTATATTCGACCGAAAACCTCTCATGTTGCAAGAAGACTGGAAGCGGTTATTTCTTTCCCCTGATACTGAGGAGCACATTACACTTACCACACTCTTCCGCACTTTACGCTTTCTTGCACAGAATGTTGCGATAAATATTGAGCTTGCAAGAAAATATCATTACAAAAGACTTGTGATGACGCTCCCACACGAATAATGCACAGCGATAACGAACGAATCCAAAATTTTGCAATGAATTTGCAATGAATTTTGGAATATAGACGTTTAGAGCGAGGTGGAAACCACTCCGGTAGTCTGGTAACCACATCATGACACCCACATTTTTCGATGTATTCATTTGTGTTTCACGTTTTGCAGCGAGTAAATAAACAAAAACGTGCTAATCTAACCCAAAAATGGCAATAGATAACAAATATCTTGAAGAGTTTCGCGTGTAATCATTGGTAATCAGTAGTAATCGGTAATCATGTGTCCTCAGATGGTAGTGCCCCCCCCCCCCCCCCCCCCCCCGACGCTATCATACCTGGTCGTGAAAGAGAATATCGCTTTCACCACATGAGGAATCTCTTTTCCGTGCTTGTGTTCATTGGCTGCGCGTCCAGGCCCAGCTCCAGTACAAAGTCAGCACTCTGAGGGCGCTTCCCCAGCCGCAGACTCCTCGGACCAGGACCAGCAGCCAGGGCGCCCGTTCCGCCCCGTCCCGTCGCTTAGATACCAGTAATGAGCAGCAGCGTAGAGTTGGGAGTGGCGGGACCGGCGGGGCGTAGTGGCCGGGGGGGGGGGGGGGGGGCTGCGCAGATCCTGCTTTCGATGGCCCGAACCTCTCAGGGCGCCTTTGCGGTTGGCCTCGCGCTGCCTCAACCCCCCCCCCCCTCCCCTCATGGTGTCAACTCCCCCCAAACCCGTCTCCCTCACCTCTCCCCATAAGTTCCATATCTCTCCCATCTCTGCCCACCCCCTTCCTGCCTCCAGATCTGGCGAACGACCAAGCGGCGAATAATGGGAACAGGATTGCCAATTTGTCGAGTATAAGCGCGGGCAGAGGAGGGGTGGTCGTGGAGGCGGGACGGGGTTGGAGGGTGGGAGTGGATGGCATTCTCGTGGCAACACGATTTTGTCCCCCCCCCCTCATCCCCCACACCGGGCCCCGTCCCAATACGGTGTCCGACCGGCGGCACGTAGCGGCACGGGACCCACGGTCCACGGGGCCCACGGGGTGCGGAAAGGCGAACCACTAAGCAGAACAGAAATACACTTACAGAACAGAGGCAGCGCGACAGAAGACACCAGGTAATTAAGTGGGAATTTTGGTCACTGGAATTATCATTTGTCTATCCCCGCTGCAGGTGACCAAAAGTATTCGGTTCTGCCGCAAACTCATTGTGAACGATTCTAAAAGCGAAGCCTAACGACCTCTGCCTTCAGCTTCAGTGATCTTACGGGAACACTGGAACACCGGTGTTTTACGTCTGCCAGTTTGGTACGGGACACTGCTCTAGAACCCGCTACCAGGCTAGAGCCGGACGGATCTCCCGGCAACCCCTAGCCCGCGCTACCCGGGCGAGGCCCCACCCCGGCCAGAACACCGAGAAATATTTTGAAGGCAGAGGGGCAAGAGTTGAATCTGAGACCTGTCCGTGAGTGAACAGTGCCTGAACCGGTAAGGATAATATGTAACGAAACCGACTGCATAAGCTTTCTATACTGTAGCATCTAGCCCCAAAGAGGCCGTACACAATCCACGTGGCCAGATTTGTACCGTCAGCCTAACCTAACGTTGCCTATACTTATCTGCAGGGAAGTGGTTTTTTCCCGACTCCTCTCCCCCTTTCCTGACCACGAGATTTGTGTACGGCCCCAAGCAGAAAATGAGGAAATATGTTGGACCTTCGCAGTCTCTTTCAGGTAATTTCGTCTAGTCACGTCCAGTCATTCAAGTCACTCTATTTAAAATTGCAGAACAAATTGTTATTGCAAGGAATAGCGATACACTCTCCATAAGGCGGAATGGGCCTGTTTTCACAAACGGTTTGCAATACACCGCATACCGTGTTTGCGATTACAGGCTAATTTTCCAAAAACGTGCCCATTACGTCCTATCACTGTTTTTTGATTTGCAATACGTATTGCAAAACAGTAATAAAAGTATTGCAAAATTGATGTATTGCAAACTGTTTGCAATAAGGTAGCCCTTATTTCTTATGGGAGTGTATCACTATTTCTTTGTAATAACGATTTATCGCAAATTTTAGTGATGTGTATTGCAATTCCAAATACAGTGATAGTGTATGTATCACTGTTTCTTTATTGCGATTTCGAAAACAGAGGTCCCTGTGAAAATTTCCTCGGCTGACGTGCTCCCCACGTCACCGCGCTGCTCCCCTCCGTCGTGTGGGGCGGGCTGCCGACCCCATTGGGGTTGTGGGCGGGGGCCGGCGGCAACCCCCCATTGGTCGGGTAGCACCGTGGGGCCAGGCAGGGCCGGGCGGGGCCGTGCGGGGCCGGGCGGGGCCAGGCGGGGCCGGGCGGGGCCGGGCGGGGCCGGGCGGGGCCGGGCGGGGCCGGGCGGGGCCGGGCGGGGCCGGGCGGGGCCGGGCGGGGCCGGGCGGGGCCGGGCGGGGCCGGGCGGGGCCGGGCGGGGCCGGGCGGGGCCGGGCGGGGCCGGGCGGGGCCGGGCGGGGCCGGGCGGGGCCGGGCGGGGCCGGGCGGGGCCGGGCGGGGCCGGGCGGGGCCGGGCGGGGCCGCACACCGTACAGACCCGTGCCGCGCAGTCCGCCCCAAACGTGTTCGTTAGGACCTTTTCATGCCAAGAGAGCTGGGCGTGGCGGCGCGGGACGGGGCGTGAGGGCGAGCGCCGTGCGAAAGCCGTCGCCACGTCGCGATACAGGATACAGGTGGGGGGGGCGGGAGGAGGCGGGCTGGAAGGGGCAGGTAAGTGAATTGCACCTGCAATCCTCGTGGTCACCGTCACCGTGGGCACCGCCGTCGTCTCCTCCTCCCCCACCCCCAGGCCGTTACTGAGCGGAGCACCCGGACGAGAACCCCACGTCATCCTCGCCGCGGTGTTTGCAAACGGGCCTCTTAGTCCATGCCCCCCCCCCCCACCCCCGGCCCCTGGACCTTTCCCTGGCCGCGCCTGACCGGGGCCGGGCCGGTGGGGTTAAGAGGTGTACGCCTCATTACACGACACCCCCACCCCTCCCTCCGCCCCGCCGGGCTCCGCCGAGGCCGTGGCCTCGTGGCGTCATGTCGTCGTCACCCTCTCCTACGTGTCTTCAACAATACAGTGTGGGACGGGCCCGGGTGCCCGGCGGTGCCGGGGCTGTGCTCCGGGCGCAGCGCGAGTCATCACGTTCATTGTGTGGCGTTTTGGTCGCGCCGCGCCGAGACCCGAGGCCGCCGCATGTAGTGCGCCCAGGTGAAGGCCGAGGGCGCGCAGAACGGCCCGGCAGGGGATGAGGGTTTCTTGGGAACGGACTGAAGTTGGGGAACAAAAACTCGTCTAGACCGAGAATTCTCTAGGGCACGTATGAGAAACTTGAATGGGGTTTTGAATGAATTTGGAGGTTATTGCCCATGTTTGTCACGGCCCTTGTGCATCAATGTTTCCCATGCCGGCCCTCGTTCTTCTGCTGCCCTTCAGATTCCGCCTCCGAACCGCGATGGAAAGTTCTATTGCGAACGCATTCCAAAGCATACCGTTGTTATGGCCACCTCAAAAGGAAAACGTCGACAGGGGCGTAATTAGAAGGGGGGCGAAGGGGCGATCGACCCGGATCCCCCCCCCCTATTCCCTTGATCCTGAAGGTAGGCAACCCGTGAAGCTTTGCCCCTCTGGAGGTCGGCAACCCGTGAAGCATTGCCCCCTTCCTTTCTCGGTCCGTTTTTACGCCCCCTGGACGTCGAAGAGGGCACGATGCTTTAAATCGGCTTGTCGCTTGTGGCGGCTCTCTAATAAAAACGCGCCCTCCGCCCTCAGCATGTTAGCCTCCCGGGTGCATCGGGCCGGGCCAGCAGCGCGCAGCCTAGCGCAGCCCGATGCGACAAAAGGCCCACCACGACCACGACCACCACCACCACCACCACCACCACCACCACCAGCAGCAGCACCGCCGCCACCAGCCCCTGCAGGCCCTGCAGCCCCTGCTCGGCCCGGCTCGGCCTCCCCGGCGATAAGGCACGGGGGCAGCCCAGGCTCTCCAGGCTGCTCAGCGCCCGTAAACAAGGAAACAAGGCTCGGACTAATGATGACATGCAGCGACTTAGCATGCCGAAGCAGCGGCGAGGTGAAGCGGGGCGGGGCGGGGCGAGGCGAGGCGAGGCAGGGGCAGGGTAGGGCGGGGCGGGACGGGGCGGGGCAAGGCTAGAGGCAAGGCGGGCAGGGTGCCCCGGCCCCGCTGCTGCATGGCGACCTGTCCGAACCGGGGGCGTGAGCCAGGACCACTGCTGCCATCCGCTTGGCCGCCTAGCGCCTATAGCGCCTCATATTGCCAGCTGGAGTTAGCTGTGAAGGGTCTGCCCTCCCTCGCCCTTTCTTACCCTTGCCCTGCTCCGGCGGTATGTTGTACATGAGAATACTATCGCTGATCGTCAGCCTCGCTGTGCCCCCCCCCCCGTGCCCCCCCCCCCCCCCCCCCTCTCCCGCCCCGGGGCCCAGCCCGGGGCCGTAATGGTGCGGGTTAACGGCCTGCTTGGCCCTGAACAACCCGCGCATGGTATAATGTCGTCATCCCGCCATCCTCTTGTGGCATTTTAGTGGTGGCATTTGTCGTGCGGCGGGGTGGAGGGCGCAGGGCCGCGGGGGCGGGAGCGGGGAAAGGGGGGGGGAATTAGGCCAGATGGGGGTGAGAAGTGACGGCCGCTCAGCAGAGCAGTAAGGGCGAAGTCCGTCCCAACGGCCGACTGAAAAGCTTCCCGCGTATGACATATATTCTAGTCCGAAAACTCAGCAATCATGACCACATGGAAAGCGTCCATGCCCGCCTAGCCGCAGCCATACCATGTGCCGCAGCCACGCGGACCCTGCAGAGTGCACAGTTGGCGGCACTTCGCTCTCTCTCTCTCTCTCTCTCTCTCTCTCTCTCTCTCTCTCTCTCTCTCTCTCTCTCTCTCTCTCTCTCTCTCTCTCTCTCTCTCTCTCTCTCTCTCTCTCTCTCTCTGGCACCATCGCGGGCTGTGATTACAGCGATAAGCCATCGATATATACTTAGGACGGCTCTCGCATATGCCGCGATCAAGTAGGAGACTTTCCGGTACTTCCCCGCACACACCGCACACACGCCACTACATGGGTAGGGCAAGGGCACTTACCAAGGGGTGTGCGCGCCGCCGCTTGTCACACTCTTTGTACACTTGGCTTTCACTGCACATTAGCTTCAAAAGTTCTCATTTACTTCTGTGCTAATTTTTCTTAAAATGAGGATCACAACACTGATCACGCTCTCTCACATCATCTGTAAAAACTTTTGGTCACTAGCAGTGTAACCCTTGACACTACCTTAGACCTTAGGCACCGGCGCAGTCTCTCACGCGTGCAGAAACAGAACAGCGTGACCCGACGGTGCCGCGACATTTTTAACAAACCACAGACTTGAGCGCAGCCGAGCCGAGGACGGTTTCCACGGCTATAAACCAAATAATGGTGCTTAAATGAGGTTAGGCCCGCCCACTGCTCGCTCTGCACCGCCCGCCCCGCAGCCACTGCCGGCCGAGGGCGTGACCAGGCGTGGCGCGGCGTGCAGTGTTGTGACGTCCTGGCAGCTAAACACGCTTCCCACGTCGTCGGGATGACACGTGCGATCTCTCTCACTCACTCTCTCCTTGCCTGCCGCGGAGTCCCGCGAATTCTTTACATATCTCACTCCGCGAGAGTGAACGAGAGAGAGAGAGAGAGAGAGAGAGAGAGAGAGAGAGAGAGAGAGAGAGAGAGAGAGAGAGAGAGAGAGAGAGAGAGAGAGAGAGAGAGAGAGAGAAAGACAAAGAGGGAGAGGGAGACAGAGAGACGGAGAGAGAGGTATGAAGAGAGAGCGTTGGAGAGAAGGAGAGCGATATAGAGGCGGCTTGCCAGCAGATTGAGAGGGTGCCTCGGGCAGCGCTCACACCGACCGGCAGCCACCGGCCACCCCACGCAGCCAAATTAATAAAAAGACAACAGTTAATAATAGTAATAATGGGGCCGGTAATGCCGTGCGCGTGTGCAGCGTGTGCAGCGTGAGGGGTAAGTGGTGGGAGGGGCGAGGCGGGCGAGGCCGGCCAGCCGAGCACCCCTCCTAAACGGATTGGGTCGTGTCCCATTGTGTACGGGTGAGCGTCTCTCTCTCTCTCTCTCTCTCTCTCTCTCTCTCTCTCTCTCTCTCTCTCTCTCTCTTCTCTCTCTCTCTCTCTCTCTCTCTCTCTCTCTCTCTCTCTCTCTCTCTCTCTCTCTCTCTCTCCCCCTTCCCCACTTTTCTTCTCCCATCCTTGTCTTCAGGCAAACAGCAACAGCGACCGTCTCCGTGGTTCGGTGATTTGCGCCCCGCCGGCCACACACACACACACACACACACACACACACACACACACACACACACACACAGAGAGAGAGAGAGAGAGAGAGAGAGAGAGAGAGAGAGAGAGAGAGAGAGAGAGAGAGAGAGAGAGAGAGAGAGAGAGGAGAGAGAGAGAGAGAGAGAGGGAAAGGGCGAAAAGGGGGGAAGGACACAGAAGGCTAAAGAAAAAGACAAAACCGGAAAGGCCTAGGTCCTCTCTCTTTATGCTCTATTAGGCGAGGATTTGCAGATTTACGTCTATAGCGTGTCGCGTGGCGAGGCGCGGCGACGCCGCACAAGACGCGCCGGCGCCGCCACGCGCCCACCCACCGCGGAGCCCTGCGGGGGGAGGGGCTGCGTCCGGGGCGGCACGCGACCGCGACGCACGCGTGCCGCAGTGTGATCACACTTGGCACGTGAGTGCGGGCGATTCGGACGCGACCGACCTCCGGGCTCCGGGCCCAAGCCTAGCAGGCAGGACTGCGGCAGGCCTCCGGGGCTCCGGGGGGTTGGCATGTCGCTCAGAGCCGCTCAGAGGGCCACTCAGCCCGTGAGCCCCGTGAGCCCCGCGTTGCAACCACCCCGCAAAGCCGGCGGTTGTTTGGCCAATCACATGGGCTCGCCCCGCCCCGCCCCGCCCTCCGCCCCCAGACCAGAGTGCTCCCGGAGGCGCACTGTACAACGATCAGCGGCAGACGAGCAAACGCCACGCACTATGTGGTTAGGGGTGTGTCTGTACGGCAGGACAGTGGGCTATCGGACCATGAACGTATGTGTCCGCCGGTAACGTTGCCGTCGCCGTGGGTAACGAGTGAGTGACCACGCAGCCTCAATGCGGGCCCTGTCCCTGCACTGAGGTGGTCGGGCTCGCTCATCAGCCTGACGGTTGGGCTCCTACCGGCCCGCAGCGCACCCGTGTACGGCGGGACTGCCTACCACCCAGGCGGGAACACCGCGCAGAGCTCAGCAGAGCTCCGGGTCCCCCGGGTCCTCTCGGACCGGGCATCCGGACTGGGGTGGATCGAAAATCAGGGGTCCTGTATGTCCCTCGCCTCAAAGCTTCAGGCCTCCGGGGCCTTCAAGCCTCCAGGTCTCCGGGCTTTCAGCCTCCGGGCCTCCAGGCCTCCCGGAGTCCTCCGCGGGCCTCGGGCCTCAAGGCCTCCGGGGCCTTCAGGCCTCCGGGCCTCCACTCCTTCAGTCCTCAGCGCTTTCAGCCTCCGCGCTTCCAGTCTCCGGGCCTCCGGAGTCCTCTCGGCATCCAGGCTTCCAGTCCTCCGGGCCTCTAGTCCTCCGGGCCTCCAGTCCTCAGCGCTTGCAGCCTCCGGGCTTCCAGTCTCCGGGCCTCGCATCCTCAGCGCTTGCAGCCTCCGGGCTTCCAGTCTCCGGGCCTCGCATCCTCAGCGCTTGCAGCCTCCGGGCTTCCAGTCTCCGGGCCTCGCATCCTCAGCGCTTGCAGCCTCCGGGCTTCCAGTCTCCGGGCCTCCAGTCCTCCAGTCCTCAGCGCTTGCAGCCTCCGGGCTTCCAGTCTCCGGGCCCCCAGTCCTCCAGTCCTCAGCGCTTGCAGCCTCCGGGCTTCCAGTCTCCGGGCCTCCAGCGCTCCAGGCCTCCGGCGCTCCAGGCCTCCGGGACTCCGAGTGCGGCCTCATTGCGGTGGTCGTGACGTGTCGAGGAGTGGACCGCTCATGCCGCTCATGCTCATCAGAGGCCTGTGGCAGGTCGTCTCTGTCCCAGAGGCTCCGGTTACCGACCACCCCCGCTCCGCCCCGCCGCCCGCGCGCCGGCCTCGGGCTGTTTCCCAGAGATTAAAGCCGTTAGCCGTCGTTAAGCAGGTTTGAAGGGAGGAAAAAAATACACCCACGCCAATAAGACAGTACACAAGTGATTTGTGGGGGATTTTTTTAAGAGCGCAGTTTTGGCGCAGTTTTCGGCCAGGTTTTTGCCAAGGTTTCTTCGACGTGAGTTTTAGCAACCTAAACATAACAAATTAAAGAGTTCGGTCCAAGTTCTATATTTTTTGAAAACATTTATCTCACTCGGATGATGTCGGACGGCGAAGGGTCTGACTGGCGGACAGAGAGAGAGAGAGAGAGAGAGAGAGAGAGAGAGAGAGAGAGAGAGAGAGAGAGAGAGAGAGAGGAGGGGGGGGGGAGTTGTGGGTGCGGGAGAGAAAGCCTCATTACTGGCTGCGTCCTAGGCGGACCTCTCTGCCGAGTCCAAGTCAAGCCGAGCCGAGCCGGCAAGAGAAAAACAGCTAAGGCGAAAAGTACACAGAAGAAGAGTCAGAAGAGATAAGTGACACGCGAGGGGGTAGGGGGGAGGCCGCAAAACACTGCAAACGAGCTGCTCGAGGTGCCCTGCCCACGAACGGAGGGAAACAGAGACGGAGACGGCGAGAAAGAAAAAAACGAGACGAAAACAGGGGGAAAAGAGAGAGACAATAGTAGTGCTTGTGTGCGCGCGCGTATCAGAGAGGATGAGGGGTGGGGGGCAGGAAGTTGTCAGGCGATGACATTTCTCGGGTTACACGGCCTTCCTTAATTTGCCCCCATTACGCGGTGACCTCCGCTCATCCCTCCCCCTCCCTTCCTCCCTCTCCACCCACCCCTCCGACCTTCCCTTCCTTGCACTGCTTTCGCTCTAAACGTCGCGCCACTCACTGTCCACTCTGGGACGGGCGCTCGTTAGTAGAGTGAACGGAGAGGGGGGAGTGGAAGGGGGGAGAGGAGCGCCACCCCCTCCACCATGCTACGACCTCCTCGCAAAACAAAAGGCTCCGCGGCAAAATTAACCTTCAGAGTTCCCATTTGCGTCGTCGTATCCATGCGATTTGGGTGCCGCGGGGCTGGCCGGAGGGGGAGGGGGGGGGCGACAATACCGGATGCCGGATGGAATGTCGAGTCGGGATAAGCAGGGCAATGAAATTGTCATGGTTCAACCCCCAACCCTTCCCCCCCCCGAATCCCCCCCGAATCTCTCTCTCTCTCTCTCTCTCTCTCTCTCTCTCTCTCTCTCTCTCTCTCTCTCTCTCTCTCTCTCTCTCTCTCTCTCTCTCTCTCACACACACACACACACACACTCACATCATAATCAAAATTCAAAGCAATATACTGGCCATCACAACACCTTTTTGAGCCTAGCGGTCATATCTGCACTCTCGGTGTGTGTGTGTGTGTGTGTGTGTGTGTGTGTGTGTGTGTGTGTGTGTGTGTGTGTGTGCACTGCAAAGTCAAGTGTGGACCAAGTCCACACAAGGAAGCGTGGACCACTGTGTCCACACTAAGGAAGCGTGGACCTCTCGTGGTCCACACAAGGAAGTGCGAGGGGGTTTTCACTCGGGATATTCGTGTACAGGGTATTACATAATACGCATCTTGATACGTGTATTACGCGGTATTACACCGGTATTACACTAATATTAAATATGTATTGCACCTATATTTTACCATTTTAGAGCATATTTTGTTATTTTTCGGTATTACATTACGCGAAATACCTTGATCAGGTGTACAGGGTATTACGAAAGTGAAAACCCCCTCGAGGAAGTGTGGACCACTCTTGGTCCTCACCGCGCCTTACTTTCCCTATCTGATACTATTGGCGTTCCACGTTTCCTAGTGTGGACCAAGCCGTGGTCCACACTTCTAAGTGTGGACCACCCATGGTCCACGCTGCCTTGTGTACACCACTAGTGGTCCACGCTTCCTTGTGTGGACCAAAGTGGTCCACGCTACCATGTGTGGACTTGGTCCACACTTGGCTTTGCAGTGTGTGTGTGTGTGTGTGTGTGTGCGTGTGTTTGCGCGCGCGGGCGCGCGGCAGAAGGCTCTGTCGTAGCGGCGGCGAGGTGACTGTAATCTAGTCGTGCCCGCTACACGCTGCGCACGTGCACACCGTGCACACCGCGAGCCAAGTATAACTACCCGCCGCGGCGCACCCATGGGCGCACCGCAGTCCGGATCATCCGTCAGCAGTCCGTCATGCCGCCGCCGAGGCCCAGCATCGCCCCACAGAGATGCAGAGGGTGAGGGGGGAACGTTCACAAACCACGTGATGGGGTCAATTGGGGTCACTGGCGAATAGTGTGATTTCGCGACTGAAAGTCTGTGCTTTCGCAGGAATGGAACCCACCGCCACGCCTGGAGGCCGGGGAGGACTCCGGCCGCACCAATGCGACAGTTTTCTCGCTCCCAGCACCGTCCAAGATTAAAAAAATATTATCTTTTTTTAAAAGGCCGCCGGCAAATGTCACGTGGTTTCCCAGCTTTGAATTCCACATGGATTTAGGGTAATTTCCATCTGGATTTAGCACTTTCGATACGGGTGTTGCAATTTCTAGGTGTGGTTTTTCAAAATCCCAGACGATTTTCGTGTTTTCCACGTGGAAACACGACGTCTTAATTTCCATAACGGACATTTCTATGTATGGAAAATACATTCTACTATGGAAACGCATTTCCACAATTGAAATTGTTCTCCAGACCAAGGAGAAAAATTTCCATTTTGTTTTCCATCTGGAAACAGGTCTGGAAATCGATTGCAAGCCCAGGCTAGAGTTCCCATTTTGGAAATGAAAAACCCACATGACCCAGTGGAAAATTCATCCGTGTTTCAAAGTATTTCAAAAATTCTATTACTAATCAGAACAGACTCTTCAAGTCACGGAGATGCCATTTTTTTTTTTTTAAGTTTCTGGTTTGTATCTTTGAAACTATGTGTGTATTTTTTGAGCATAAGACGTTATGCTCTGTCACTCAGTTTAAAAGAAAACTCTCTGATGGTTGTTTATACATAATACATTTCCACTTCCCTTATTTTCCATATAGAAATAATTCCCAGACCTATGCACCTGTTTCCACTTAGTTTTTTTTTCCACAGCATATTCCAGATGGGCCACTTGCAAATCCCAGGCCGAAACTTTTTTTTTTGAGATAGAGTTCCCAAAATACATTTGGAAAAATGTTCCTAATACCACATGGAATTTGGTCACTCTGGAAAATCAAATCCACAGTGTGGATTGTCCACACCATTTTACTGTGTGGATTTTAAAGCTGGGTTGTGGACGGTCCTTAAGCCGCTTTTCGTCGTGTTTGGCGCAGTGCACTACACTCTCAAAAATGCGTGCTTGATTTAAGCATATTTTGATTCTTGTGGGATTTACCCCGATTTACCCCCATCCGTATGCTTGATTCTGGCATAAGAATAAGTGCGTTATTCTTCGCATTCAAGAAAATCCCACAGGCATCAAAATATGCTCAAATCAAGCCTGCATTTTTGAGAGTGTACTCATTCATGTTCTCGATTTGACACGTGGGATGAGTCATCATCAACATCATCGCTCACACAAGCATCTCTCCCTGCCGCCTATGCGATGAAGTCGATGCTAAATGGAAATAGCATTACAGCACACACACTCACACACACGCCCACACACGCCCACCGCCAATGAGGACCGCCCCAACGGGGTTATAACGCGAGCCGCGGGTCGGCGCCAAGGCAATGACAATAGCAACGCGACGTCCACGATGTGAGGACGATGAAAGGGGGCGACGGGACAGAGCAGGCGACCCGAGCCGCGACAATCACGACCCTTTGTGTCGCCGACGGCAAAACCACACCAACGCCGACACGCCCAGCACTTGGCAAGTAGCGTGCCGCCATCGGCCAGCGCGCCAGCCCCGCCAGCCCCGCCAGCCGCTACCCGGGGTGCTCAAAACCTAATTGGGCCGTATTTGGTCCTGCTTCCCATGGCCTCCCGCGGCCAGAGGCGGGGTGTCAGTGGGGCGTCCTGTCGGAACGCGTTCGAGACCATTTATTTACACACGCTGCCACCCCGTTGAGACACCGAATCTATTTCCCACCTGCACACCGCGCCACCTTATGGGGCATCCATAAACCACGTGACCCTAAATAGGCCACTTTTAGACCCCCCCCCCCACGTGATCTGGCTAACCTAACCTATCCATGTATTTAATATAGAAGGGTGACCTGTGGCTGAACCCCCCTCCCCAATTCGGTCACGTGGTATGTGGATGGCCCCTTAACCGCCCGAAGACCGAATTTCCTCCTGGCAAAAGCCACGATCGGCTCGACGCCCAGCGCCTGCGAACGTCAGGGTAGGCTAGCCCGCACGGCACGCGGGCATCCAGAAGTCGGCATTGCCTACCCATCCGGCGCCATGTGACGGGCCACGGGAAGTTCGTCATTGCGATGGGATGAGAGACTCGTGGACTGAACGACGAGGAGTTACGTCATTTTGTGGACGCCCCCACCGGCATCATGGCACGTGTCACGTGCGGGTGTGGTACACGGCGGGGTAGCGGCGGCGGCGGCAGCGCCTGAGCCTGAGGCCCGGCCCGGGCCAGCCGGATTCTCCCTCCGCACAGGGCCGTGCCACCGCTCACCGCATACATTTGCCCTCATTTAGAGGCCTTGTCAGTCTGAAGAGGGAGGGAGGGAGGAGGGGGGGGGGGGGGCGGACCACACCTACCACAGCACCACTTGACGGCTGGCTGCTGCTGCTGCTGGGCCGGAAGCAGCGGCGGCAGGCCCGACCCTACCCCCCTACCATGACTCGATGCGGATGGCGGATGCTGGGGTAACCTAGTTTGTGGCAGGTTCGCCCTAAATGGGGCTCAGATTGACCAATCAAAACATTTCCCAGCACAAAGCGCCACGGGGAGTTCTCCAGCTGGAAACGAATTTCGACGGCAATCTATATTCGAATTGAGTTTGCTGTTCCTATCGAGTTATACGCAGACCACCTACCCCCACCCCACCGGGCCTGACAGGCCTGACTGGGCCCAGCCCCCAATACAGGGCTTCTGATTCAAAGCATCTGGCTCCACTTTTGGTAGGGGATGAGATGACCGGCACCCCTAGCAAAATACTCTCAACTTTAGTTATGTTTCCGGGGTTTGTTGTAAAATGAGCAGCCTTGTTGTGACGAGGAGGGAAGGCCAAGACCTTACGGCCGCACAGGCCATCCCTTGCAGATGACCATTATTCCTTTTTTTTGTTTGTTTGTTATAGGGACGAAGTTTATTAATCTGCTGATCAAATCTTAGATTCAAGTAATAATAATAATAATAATTGAGCTTGGCAAACGAAATAGGCTTCATTATCTCCCGGTTGGCACAACAGCTGCCGTTTTCCCACCCCTGTCGCCTCTGCCCCTACAGAAGCCTAACCGCATTTCTTGGCGCCTCCTTCAGCCGCGTCCCACCTCCCTCTTCGAGAGCGGCCCCTGCTCCGTCAGCCCGGGGACACAGCTACAGCACAGCCCGTCTCCTTCTACGTTGTGTGCGTGACTGAGACAGGGCTACAGCCGCTGTCCGGACGCAGCCGTCTCGGAGCGAGCAGCGGGTCGTGACTTTCCCATAATGCGGGTAGGGGTAGGGCTGCGCCGGGCTGTGCTGTGGGGCCGCAGCCCTCAGCCCTTGACGTGAAGCTCGAGGCCTGTCCTACTCTAGGAGCCCTTAACCATGCCGCCACACCGGCATTCCTTTGTGTCTGAGCTACACCCGACCACCGACCCCCACCGCTGGGCTCAAGCCAGAGTGATGCCAGGCCATGCCGGCAGGCTTCCCACGGATGATAGTGATAACATCGTCGACCTGATCGCCTCGTGTATTGTAATAAGGCGAAGTGGACGAAATCGTGTCTGCGGGATAAACTGAGTGCTGCAGTAAACACACATTTCTCTCTTCCTCGTTTCTGACAATAGGATGAGCATGTATTGGACAAAAATAATACCTCTGCATTTTCTTTAAATATACGATGCACGATTTTTATTAATAAAGACAGTTAAATATAAACCTTAAAAAATGGAAACACAAGTATATTTTAGCTTCTGTCTCCAAACTAAATGGAGACAAACATCACACTAGTAAGATGAGAAAAATTATGACAAATTTGTATCTAAAAATACAACAATAGGTTACTCTTTTTCATAGCGGCTCATATGGTTAAACAGCTTAATTAGTATATGGCTTCAAGTAGTGTTGGTAGTTGTATGCTGTACTCTCAGAATTACTGAAAGCTACGAATACCTTGAGCAAAAACACAGTCTTAGAAATCACAAACCGCACAAAGAGCAGTTACTAAAATAAGTGCTACAAAATAGAAGCTCAAGTCCGTCACACTTGTCACAGGAATATCGAGGCACAAGTGCTGGTGTGGCTCTAATGTAAATCTGTACAAATGACATTTTAAAAATATTTACAATAAGAATGTCAGAACATTTGAAAAGCTCAGAGCCGTGTGAAATATTCAGCATTTTCTACAACTCCTTGATAAATTTAATGTGAAATATTAGCACTAGCATCCATAGATTCGCCACCGATTCTTGAGGTGATAGCAAGGCATTTCATTCTATAAGCAATCACTAAATTCACTAATCACAAAAAAAAAAAAACAAAAAAACATACATGTATATACATTTACAAACAAGAATTTTTTTTTAAAACCTACAGAATTGAGAGATTTGTACTAGCATTTCCCATTTAAACAAAAAGATTATTTATGAGACACTAATAATTAAAACTGTTTTATTTAAATCTATTACTCGATTTTAACCGATTGTTTACAAAAGTTTGTACTTCAGATTTCAGAACTCCAACTGCATTTGTCTCCCATTGAAGTTAACTTCACTGAGCAATGCTTTTCATAGTTCTGAGCTGTTGCAAGTATAATTCTGCTTCCTTCTCTTTCTTTGCTAATTGTTTACGGAATTCAGCAGCTTGCTTCCGTGCGTTTGCCAACTCTTGAGCAATGCTCTCAAGATCAGTAGGAATGGGGGTTTCTTCATAATCTTCTTCTGTTGATTCTATCATACCTTCCTCAACAAGCTGTGGCAGTTCATGTTGCTCTTCCTGTTGAATCTGTATATGTTGTACAATTTCTTTCTGTTTTTGTTGTATAAGTTGAGGGACTTGCTGAGTTTGGTTAGGCTGTTGGAGGGAAACAAAATATTAGTTTTTGTTGGCTCTGTGATATTAAAAAAAAAAAAAAAAAAAAGAGCATAACATCAGCAAGTTTTTTTTCTTGATTTGTTTATTTTTTAACCAAAAAATAAGTAACAATTAACCAAGTATATAGTATACTGAGTAATTCCTGCCTAAAGCCCATAAAATTTCATGCAACCAATCACCACATCAAGAAATTTTGGTTCCTAATATCCATAGAATTCCAAAAGAAACAGTAATGTTCAAAGCACTTTATAATCATAGCACAATCCACAATACTTACTGCAAACATTACTCTCTGTACTCGATTTATTCCTTGCACAGGAACAGCTTTGAATGTTCCCATGGGTGAATTAGGTGCAATTGTCATCCTTTTCAAAATATTTGGACTTTTGCCCTGTTGCATAACTAATTGACTGGGCACCTGCACCTAGACCAAAAACCACCACATGACCATAAAGATACTGAAAATATAATGAAACCCTGAACTACTATGCATGACCTCATCTAACTGATATGGTTACACTAAATTGACTGGAGGCTTGCACAACAACATATAATAATACCCCCATATCATGCTGACAACAGGTGAATGCAATATACATAGAGCATGTTAAGGGTTACAAAGAGATAAAAAGCAATTTGCATACTTTGAAGAAACCCAAAAGTGTTAGTCAAACATGAAATGAATTACAAGCCATAGATTTTAACTTGCATTTTTACCCCCTTTTACCCTTTAATGTACTTTCTTCTTGAATTTTAAATGAATAATGAACCAAAACTAATAGTGAACTACAGTATACTTGGAATTTCTTACCCTGCCTCCACCAAGAGCAACAAGTTGACTTGGATGAATTTTTATTATTCTTGAGTTGCTGCCCAGAACAGGCGTTCTTTTCTGAACACCACCAGATGTCACACTGTGTAATGATTTTCCTTTGGGTACTCCTATTAATCGTCCACCAACTCTAGTAAGATTTAATGCCATCTTCCCAGCTTCTAAGGGGTTTTGTAAAAAAGAAAAGGTAATACACAAAAATTGTTCTAAATGAAAACCATTACTTTACGTAAACTGTAACTGTACCTGTTAGCACCACAGTCTGTCCGCTTTCCATGGCTGACTCTACAGTGGTGGATTCATCGTTTGGAAGCATGGTTATGCCATGGGCTTGGAGCAATTGAAAAGTGCTATTATTCACAGGTGTTGATGTAACAGGTGTTTTGAAGGTTGACAATGGTGATGATTCAGCCTCAAACGAAGTTTTGACACCAACTGCAGGACAAAATGTACTTAATTAACAAGTTATAGTGGTAGAAATCAAGCAGATACACTTTAAAGAATATTGACCAATACAAGATTATCTCATACAATACAAGACATAAAACCTACATCATACAAACATTCTGAAAGCAACAATAGAACAACATGTAACCATGTGACAGTATCCACCCCCTTAAACTATCCTCCAACAAAACTACACAACATATATGAGAGCTACTCCCACTTCCATGCTGTATGTAAACCAAATGAAGGTTGCCTTTGCAACTGAAAAATTTAGCTAATACCAGCAATTAAAATAACAACTATGTACATGTAAAATCCCATAACCACATCAAATATCATGTAAAAGTGAGGCGTGACCACATACACCACCACAGTTGCCCGATACCCATGCCACAGCCAAGTTTTATTTAAGTGGGAAAAGTGTACTTTAAGTAACTAACTAGCTACAACATAAAGGATCTTTCAACCCTTAAGCAAATAACCATAGTGCTGCTCACCTCCTGATGAGGTTGAAGATATTCGTTTGGGTGTTTGCACTTTGGAATATGACATGGTTCTTGATGTAGTAGAAGGTGGGAGCGTTACCGTCACCTGTTTAGACTCCATCTGTATACGAACTCTGGGCTTCTTCGGACTCGGTGGTGCTAGAAATCAAGTTTACAGTCATGCAAAGCATAAACAGAGAAAATGCTACATGCAGTTCATGCCACCATAAAAATTGACTTTATGAATAAGTGAGGGGAATGATTGCCTGCAATGAGATGGGATGACCAAAACTGAATTGATAAAATGAACGGTAGGGTAACACAAAATGACCTAAAATGACACACCAAGTTACAAGAGAATTTTTATAAACTTTTGAATATGAAATTATCAAAAACTACCCACCTGCTTGGATTTGTTGGGTTACTTCATGATGATCTGTGGTAAGTTCACCTGCTATACTCGCTGTTGCAGCTAATGATTCTTGATCCAGCTCACTGGCAGCTTGCAAAGATGCTGGTATTATATTGGCATAATCTGCATTCTGCATGAATTTGATTTGTTGTAAAACAAGGCATAAAAAGTTCAAGGATCACATTGAGCAAGATTCAACAAAGTTATACCTCAAGAATATCTGCTATGTCTGATCTTCCCAGGTCCTTGGCCATTGACACAGGGGTTTTCTCAAATTTACTGACAGCATGAGGATCTGCACCACCTTGTAATAATGTTTCTATGACTTCCGTATTTTGATTTTGCACCGCCCAGTGAAGTGGGGTCATCCTTAACTACAAATAAAAGAAAAAAGAAGTATGTTATCTTGGAGTTCAGTTCATCAAAAAGACATGATTTTCATCAAGAAAATTATTGTACCATATCACAGCAATTTATTTCTGCACCATGCCTGAGAAGGAGCCTGACAGATTCTAAATGACCACCCTGGGCAGCCATATGTAAGGGTGTCCTATCTACTTTGGTTCTGGCTTCTTGCGAGATTCCTGCCCGTAATAACACTTCTGCAGTTTCCACATGATTACTCTGCACAGCAAGATGAAGTGGACTTACACCAAGCTGTCAAATAAAATTTAAAATATAGAAATGTGTAAATAAAAATACTTTAACAAGCTAATGTAAATAGTACCTACCCAGTCTGTAGTAAATGGGGCCCCCCGACTCATTAAGTCTCTCACTGTATCAACCTGTCCATCTTTGGCAGCTAACAGAAGCTGTTTTCCCAGCTCAACAACAGCCACTGTTTGAGCTGAACGATGTGCGGTAACATCTACAATGTTGTGACCACCTAGTAGCTGAAATTTCAGAAAGACATTGTAGGGAATGCCACATGTACCCATGCAAATGTTAAAGCTCATGATGTGGTGGTGCTTACAGGTGTTGGTGAGGTTGGTATTTGGAACAGGCTTGGATCCAGTTCAACGTCATCTACACACATGATTCCTTGCATTTTGATTAATTTGCAACCATATATTGCAGGAAGGATTTGACCAATCTGAAAAGATATGCAAATATGGAGATCAGTACTGCAGAATAAATAAAAATAAAATAAGACTACAATAAATTATCAGAAACAAAAACTGGTGTACATTTCAAGAAAACTGTAGGAAAATCCCATGGAAATCGTAGAGGCAGTAGCGGCCTTCCCGAGGTAAAATCAAATCATAAAGACAACCCAATAAGACTACAAGTGGATTCCCTCCAATTCTATGGCCAAAGTTAGGTTAAGCCAAATGAGAAAATTTTAAAAAAGAAACAAAGGTTCTGTAAAGCAACTCAAACACCTCAAATCAATAAATAAAATCCACAAATTCATCCATTGAATTTCAGAACTATATATTTGCCCTCCGAATATGACAACTTTCGTTTAGAATTAGAAATGTAAGCTAGGGATAGAAGTGACAACATTATCATAACCTTCAAATAACGAAGTAAGCGTTCACTACGAATGCATTAAAACTAAAAGAATCAATCACAGCAAGTTGCCAGTGTTAGAAAGTATTGACAAGCCTCCATAATCAACAAAAACATCCCCATAGGCATAACCTAGCAAAAATGTGCCCCGGAATCAAGGCGTCCATATCAGAAGTGTGCATTGGATCATTCGAGGTCAACGTCTCGCTTCAAACGCTTCTATGATTAGGAGCCAATGTCCATCCATTGAAAAATAATGTAAATGCATCAAGAAGAAATGAACGAGCCCGCGCTTTTGCCGGACAATATTTGTATCACGAAATGAAAACAGGATATATCTTCTTTTCTAAAGCTTAGATGCAATTCGTGCCTACTTCCTGTTCCTGTGAACCGACGGAAGTTAAAGACTCCATTGCTCTACCGTGTAGTCATCTTACCTACCGGTAGAAACTTTCAAAGACGCTCTAAGCTGTGATTATGATTTCGAGCGTTGAAATACGCACATTTCCTGAAAAAATGTGACTTTATCTGAATGAATATGTGGTTAGCGAGAGTAAGCTCGGCGATCAGATACGTCACTGCCTTGTAACAGAGGAGGATCGGCCTGATGGAAAGTTTGTGAAGCCAATCATATTCATTGTAGGTGGCAGCACTAGAGTATGTACGAAATTTAAACTTTCAAACGATTGTGACAGGACAGCGCAACGGTGACAGTCTTGCACATATCTTTTTTTTGTTGAGAAGAAAAAAGGAGACGATGATTGCTGATAGTGAAGGTGAGCTGAATATTCATATGACCAATCACAAATAAAATCGTTTAGTGACCGATGACCTTAGTTTATTTCAGGAAAAAGTAAAAGTAGAACTGTACAACAGGCCAGTAACTTAATCCATTCACTACCACAGCAACAAAAATCAAATTGGGTTTAAGATACAATACAGTTACTGTTTTCTGCAACAGCCGCTTTACAGGCACATGTTTTGGATACATCATTCACAATTGAACTTGCAGATGTACAGATATATACTCCAATTTCATTCTGCCATATAGTGTTTCCATGCCTACACATTAGAAAAGAACTTTTAAAATGACCATTTTGATATTCACACTGTATCTAGAACACTACAGAAGCTGTACAAGATCTACCAATATGTTAATATTTCAAATTCATTTAATGTACATACACAAACTCTTAAAAGGAAGATAATAACTGAAAGACAAATTGTATGGTTGGTAGGAAAGCGTCAGGAAGTTTGTGATCTGTTGCTGAAAATATGGTTTATTATTGCAGACAGCTAACATTTTTTTAAACAGTGAACTTAGGCAAATTATTTAAGCATTTACAAAATAACTTGTGAAAGTATCCCATTTGAGCCCAGTGCCTACTGAAAGCATCAGAAATGGTAGAATATTTTACGGGAGAAACTAAATTTATTTCTTAGCTTAATCAGGTAGTCGCAGTGTAAGGATGATTTGAAAAGGCATAGTAAATTAATATTCAGTCTGCATTTTGACATTGGTCAGTATGGAAAGTGTCTGAATTTTATTTTTATTTGTGAAAACAAAGAACTGCTCACAATCGTTTTGTGTAGACTGCAAGACTCCAAAGACACGCTTTCCAGTGCAAAGTAGAAATTTCAGAAGAAAATTGTATAAGTAACAGTGGTGACACGACAAGCCCCCACCATTCATTCACCTAAATATCTTCAATGAAGCACACCTAAAACTTTGCTAATGTTGACTTTTCTTAGAAATATACTAACTTATTTGATGCAATGGACAGTAGGTTGCATTTCCTCAGGTAATGCATGTCAAAGGAGACACAATTTTCCACTGAAAAGGGGGAAAGCTGCATTAGATTATGCTATTTTCATTGTCTTTTGCATGCCATGACGAGAAGATAGATTGAACTAACTTCAAGTTACAGAGTTGCTCAAAATCGTCAATGACTGATGCAACAACTGTTTGTATACAAAAGATGCTATGTATAAATCTTATTCTAGGACGGATACATAGGGGAACTGTGGCAATGGTACTACACCACCACTTCCTTGGAATCACTCAGATCACTCACAGATTCCAAAATGGTTTTCAGTCATGTCAGTATCTCGACATATTCAGCCCATAAAGCTTACCTCTCCATGCCATCTGATTATTCCACTCTTCTATCTAGAGACAACACAACTCTTGGCTATTAGATTTGAACTTCCATCTTGGGTAGGGATTCCTGTTGGCCAAACCATCTAATTTTGTGATTTAAAAAAAAAAAAAGGCCCTAACCACTTTTTGAACATGAATATGTCAAGCCCACATCAGTTATTCATACGGATTTAACAACACAATCAGTGTGAGCCTTAGTTTGAATGAAATATTCAAATGTAAACACCAAGTAAATGCAAATGACTAGATGTGATATTTTTACACCTTATTTCTATATGCCACCATTAAAATGGAAATAAAATTGACATTGTCTTTTGAGGGTCTTTTTATCATACTCAAGAATAGAGAGTAGGAAAACCAAGAGTTTCATGCATTTGTCGCACCATGAGTCAACTGCATAGAGTTTACTAGTAAATGGGGATAAGAATATATCTAAGGTAAGGGTAAGCACATGGCTGATTTAAAAAATTGCCACTAAGAGCTAAATTAACATTCAAAATAGCAGCGGGTTATCTTATATCCAATACTTTCTCTCGATTTTAATCTGCGTCACATTGTGCAATTAATGGTTACTGAACATTAGCACGAGCTGTAGTTTACAAGTAACTTCACACTCATACAACACAGAGTGCACATTAACATAACTACATAAATAAATTCATATATTAGTATGCTTAAATATATATGTATATGTATAAATAAACAATAAACATACACACATTTAGAAGGTTTGTATTTACAAGAACAATGATCTTTAAGGCATTAACAATGGCCATGCAGCTAATGATGTGTGTTGAAGGCATGCCAGCATTCAATGAAACAATAAGTTTTAGATGCTATATTATGTCGGCATTGGGAAAGTTACTTGGAATGCATATACATTTTAAGGCATGTGAGTATTTTTACTAGCGTTTCCAAAAAGTACGAGTCTTGCCAAATGAAGTTCGAATTTTTAAAATTCAAAACTAAAATTGTCAAAATTGACAAGTCAATTTCTCCCATTTCTACAGCATTTGACTATTGTGTTCTTTAGGTCGTGTCAACAAAACTGATGCTGATGAGACAAGGGGAAGTAGTTCCCCTACATCTGAAACTTAACTCTCAAATCCTCCCAATAAGGCTCTCCTGCAAGAGCCCAAACACAGGGAAGGAAAGACGCCTGTGCCAGCAGGGAGACAGACTAACAGTAAACAACCGTCTTCTCTAAGGTTGTACAATGCTGTTCTCTCCAAAGAATGAAAAAGAGAAGGAGAAAAAAAACCCAATGGTAACAACTTTATAACAAAAATGGTTCAAATTATACCATTACACCAAAATATCACATATTTCATAATAGGACCACTCTATCTGATGTCAACGGTCTTGGTTCTCCAATGCCAACAAAACGAATACGAATTCACAGCAAGCTTTCATTAGTCAAAATGAAAACTGCTATTAACTACTGGTGTCAGATACAGAAGTACAAATGGAGTATGGGATGGAACTGTATTCTGAAATGAAGCTCAAAATGAATCCCAGAAATCATGATAATTCAAAAAATTAAATTCAAAACTAAATTTGCAAACTCAGTTCTCCATATTTAAAAAAGAACATAACACAGGAACTTGATTGCACGTATTAGTAACAAAAGCATTTGTCACCGATTATGCCAAAGATGCACATTTCATTCAAAATAGTACAAACTAGAGCAAAGAAATTGAGTGAAACCTTAACCTTTTCAGTCAAACAAAATTTAAACCCTGCAAACATGGCATGCTAGTAACAAAATCATGAAGCTATAAAAAAGAATAGAAATAAAGGAGGATGTAAGAAATTAATGCACAATGATGGCCAATTTGATTTTAATGATGGTATGGGTAACTTTTAAAAACAGCACAGATGGGAGCAGATGCTCACAAAAACCATTACATCTGCATAAGCAATTTGCATGACACTACAAAGCATCACAATATAACATTCACAACACTTCACAACTCATGCAGCTTGGCAGGTTTGATCTATTGGCGCAGTTTGGCTTAAATTAATAAAGAAAGAAAACAAACAGTTTTTGCCTGCATGCAACCCGCATTTAAGATTTTAGGGTGAGAGCTGCTGAGTAAAATGGTCTCAGCTAAAGCCAATTAAAGTGTTTGTTAAAATGTCAATAAATGCAGGTTGCATACAAGCAACTACAGCAGCACAGCAGTATCCAATACTCTGAGAAAAACAGTAAAGATGCCTCAGTTCATGACGCTTGCCTCATTCTGTTTTTCTAAAAAGAGTTAAAGATTTAAAAAAAATTGATTCAATGTATTGTACATACAATAAAATTTGTGCACAATACAGAAGTAATCATTAAAATAGGTTCCAACCAATGATACCACTACAAGCACACATGGCATACAATAAGCATAAGAAATCTTAAACAAATTCAAGTTCTTAAAAAATTAGAAACAAGGTAACAAAAACGTGATGAAACAGGGTCATCAGTGTGTAGACAAAAGTTACGAGAAGCACGTTTGAATGCAAAACAAGTTCATTCAAATTATACTAGTCGATGTTTAGTAAAGAACAAATTCATTTTCAAGATTAATACAGTATTGCTGGTAAAATATCAGAATAAACTTGATAAAACAGAAAATTCCAAAAGTACAGGGATGCTTTAATGCATAGCAGTTAGAAGTCACAAATACATTTCATCATAATTATACACATTCCAAACATTAACATTTTGAATACGAGCTAAAGAAGTTCATGGAATAAAGTATGTAAAACTCAACACCTGACAACAAAATATGAAGTGCACATGTTTAACAAAAGAAACAAAATAAGAATGGCAATGTTATATTATTCTACATCTTCTGACTCAAGGCTCAAAGCACTAAAAACCACATCATGCAACAGTGATTTTTTTTCTAAGAAATAAAATGTTAAAAATACCAATTGGTCAGAACCACATCACAGCCTAAGACCAGCATGGGTGTTATCAGTAAACAAGAAAGAAAACAAATAATAAAAGGGCATCAAAACAAGGTGTTTGGAAATGAAAATGCACATTTACAAATGCAATGTCACAATGTGCTAAACAGCAACAGTACGTACAGTGAGTAATGGTATGTTGGATAAAAGAACCCAACACAACAGTAACAAGGGGTGGCATACCTGCATTAGGAGCAACATACTTTGTACATCCTTGTCCGTCAATTTTCTAAGTATAACACAGTCATTTAGAGGGTTCATTATCATCTAGAGGTTGAACACCACATTTTAAAAACTGAGACGTTACGCTCAAGAGTAGGAAGTAAAATAACATTAAATAACCAATTACAGTTTGGTCCAATTAACATATAACCATAACAGTAATAAATAACAGTTGTCTGGGATACAAATTTTACACTTCAATCCCTTCTATCGCTAAACTCAGTTGACCACCACTGAAATCTCACAAAGACTCATTAACATTCTTTACATTAGGCTTACAATAGCAGTTTTAATGAAGCCCACAAAAATTTGGTCTTTCCAAGACCTGGTCCCTCCAGCCTTGACGAATTTCTGGAAATTTCCCCTGGCCCCTAAGCATCAGTTTCTTCTCCCTTGAGCCGTAATCGTGCAAAATCCTCAAATATTATATCATCATCTTCCCCATCCCTGAAAATTGAGAGAGAAAAATAAGTTTCAGTAAGTGAGCCATGGCAATGAACCATTTATCACAACAAGCTAACAATAATTGTACTTACGCTACTTCAGTGTCCAGCTGAATGAGGTTATTATCCACAGGCACATTGTCATCTGAATTGCCATTAGCTTGTGGTATATTGTGGGCTGGGGACACGCGAGGAGGAAGTGCTGGGACATCATCATCAGGCATGGGGTGCATCAATGTGAAAGGTAGTTCAGCTACTAAGTCACTAGAATAAGGAAAAGTATTGGTCAGACATTTCTAATACTGTGTGAGAATAACATTCAAATTTGAAGAAAATACTCACCCGCCCAAAGCTCCTAAACAAAGCTTTACCTTCACTTTGTATTGGACTATAATTCCTAGATTTTCTTTTTGTGCTGGATCAGTAACTCTGAAGCATAAAATGAAACAAAAGCACATCACAATGAAGTTTGCATCTAGCTACCACCTGCTTGAACCAAAGAAACCAAGGGCTTATATCACAATTAGAGAGCCGAATACAAATTTAAGAGGGAAAGGAAAAACATACATGCAATCTACAAAAGGCTCTTCTTCTGCAATAGAAATCGAAGCAACTTACATGGTAGAGGAAGCTAGGTTTGTATCCTCGTGTTTCAGTTGACCGTCCAGTGCCAACCCTCGTTTATCCTTGTTGTTGGCAAGTAAAGGCTTCACCATGAACACTTTGGACAACGTGAAACCAGGACTAACAGGACATCCTGCTCTGTTGGTCAAAGAATGTATCAGACTAAATTGATTAGAGAAAAATTTAAGGACTATAAGTATTTTAAACAAGATTACACTTCATGCATTGGAAGAAATTTGTA
This sequence comes from Odontothrips loti, assembly GCA_038380765.1. NCBI lineage: Eukaryota > Metazoa > Arthropoda > Insecta > Thysanoptera > Thripidae > Odontothrips > Odontothrips loti. The sequence continues at coordinate 5,954,859 of CM076249.1, forward strand.
AGTAAAAGATTGCTTACTCGCTTTCTGCCTCAGCAACAGTACACTTGTACTGAGCAGTAGAGAAAAGACAGATGTCTGCAAATTGTCTCACTGGAAAGAGAGAAAAAGGAAGAGGTTAGATGTGGTGACAAGAAGAAAAAGAAGCAAAATTTAAGGGTCTCCAATAATTTTTTTCTTTTCTTTTTCAATTTATTGTTAATCAACAACACATACCTGATACTTTGATTTTCTTAACAGTCCTGTTGGAATTATTTGCTATGTGGACATTAACACAAATAGTTTCTCCATGATGGTATAGCTGATGCATAAAAGGTAAAAGTAATATTATGTTTTAAAATCAGTGTTAAAAAAAGATAACTTCCCAGACAGGATCTAAGAATGAGACTACAAGTTGAAAATGGTACCTCTTTATCCAATGATGCTTCCAGGTGTAATTTGTTAGGACTCATAATAAATTCTTTACTGACTTCTACAGATGGCTGTTCTCCTTGTTTACTTGGTGCATACATAATCTTTCTGATGGCCAATCGCACAGAGTTCCTGGTCAAAGCCGAATAGAAATTCATTCAGTTTGGAATTACTCGGGGCAAAAGGTACACTGGCATTTGTTCAAAGCCAGCATCACATCAAGATAGTTATATTCACCGTTTGTGCGGCTTGTCATCAGAAGAATCTCCTACAAATGCTTTCAACTCATAATCTACTCCACATGGTTTGCCTGTGTCACCAGGAGCAGGTTGTAGTGTCACTGAGGCAGGACAGTGAGGTGGCAACTCAAAATAAAAAGGATATGCATTGGGGCCCAATTTTCTTATTAACCGCTCCTGAAAACCATTCAGAAAAATGGTATAGATAAAAGAGCCTTCCAACTCGCAAGCAGCTCATTCTGCACATAGTTTCTACTATACCTGTAATCGAGTGAGTGGACGCTTAGGCTGAGCAGCTGCTAGAGGATCTTGTGGGTAAACTTGCTCTGCCGCAAGGTACAGATCTTTCCGAAATGTGAGTCCAAGTACATCTAAATCTTCTCTGCCATATTTAAACGCCGCCAACACATGACCAAACACTTTCCGGTCTTTCACATATTCTGGGTCAATAAGCACAACTCCATCTGTAAGAGAGAATCATATAGTCGGAGCACACAAAAAAATAAGTATTTGATACTGTAATGGGATCTACTTGAGATGCAAACCTATCGGGTCCACATGAGTAAGGTGGTCTACAAAGTCACGCTTTCCAAGATACACTGTAATCTGAAAGGCATAAAAAAGACAACCAATAAAAAATTTTGTAGCAGGAAATATAATTTTAAAAACTACAGAATTTTTTTTAACTAACCTTGCCATTGGCTGAACTCTTTTTAAAAACTCTCGTGGCTTGTCTTTTCAGGTTGCTGTCGGCATTGTCGTCCATCCTGGAAGCACTGTGTGATCTGATATCCGCCTCGAGCCCAGACGGGCGCCACGTTCTGAAACACGCAACAAGCACATTCACGTAAGAAACACGACCGCATCTGAGCGCCAGTCCCTCACATTTGCCAGGCCTCAAACTTTTAAAATGCCGGTCATTCCCTCTTCAGTACCGCAGAAACAAACAAGTGGGCTGATCATTTTCCGGGCGAGCAACACCTGACCACTACTACTACCTTTACTCCGTTCCCACCTGGGCAGGCTCAGGCCGGCTCAGGCCCCGCAGACCGCAGGCTCGCTACCCGCGCCAACAAAACGAGAGGCGCGGAGCGGGGCGGGAATAGAGGAGGGGGCGGCAAGGGGGTGTATAAACAGGGCTTGAGGGCCTCGGGGCAGGGCAGTATTACTTGGAAGGGTTGGAGGACCGGACCGGAAAGTTACGGGGGGGGGGGGGGCATGGGGAGGGGGGCTAACATTGACGACGCCACCGCGACCAGCGTCCTCGCGCCCCCGCCCGGCTGCTCTGCCGCTCTGCCGGGGCCGCGCTCGGTACGGTACCTTGTGCCGCTTGTGCCACGGGACTGGCAGCCACACGACACAGGCAGCCGCACGCGTATAAAGCGACCGCAAACTACCCGCAGGACGAGCAGCTTTATTGATTGACGGCCTCCATGCAGAGCGAGGAGGGGAAACGGGGGGGGGGGGGACCACCAGCGAGAAGAGAGGAGAGAGGCCAGGCGAAAGCAAGGCAATCACCGCTGGAAGGGGGGCCGGGTCGGCACGGCAGGCGACAGGGGGCAAAAGGGTCCTCGTCCCCCCCCATGGAGGGTCCCTGGTCCCTACATCCGCGCAGCCCCCCCCCCCCCCCCCCCGGAGGAAAGGGCCGCCACGCCACGCAGGATGCTCGCAATATTACATGGGCATGGGCTGGGGCTTGTGCCAAGGCAAGCAGCAGGGCGGCAGGGCCCGGCTAACAGGAGGCGCGCGAGCCTGTTGTTTTCTTCTTGACGAAACACTTGACTTTGACTCGAGCAGCCAGCAGCAGCCGAGCCGGCGCTAAGCCATAGGACCATACGCCAAGGACCAAGCCCAGCCCGAGGAGCGGGCCGCGTTCGAACCCGGCTCATGACGGCGAAAACTACAGCAGGTCAGAGCAGGCGGGATGCTGCTGCTACTGCGTGCTCCTCGAACGCCACCCCCGGTCCCGGGGTCCCGGCCCCGGGTCGTGGTGGCGGGGCGGTAATGACTTTCCGCCCCGCCCTGCCCCCGACGTGACGTGACGACCCCATCCAAGGCTGCGATCGGATCGGAAACGGGCAGGGCAGCGCGTGGCGGCGCGGGGCGCGAGAGGGGAGAGGAGAGGAAGGGAAACGGGGGTGGGGAGGGGCCATGATTGTCTCCCCGTCTCGTCCCACCAATGTCCTGTGCCGGTGCCATGCCGTCCCCATCGTAGTGCCACCCATGCGTTGTTAGATGGAAGAAGACATGCCCCCCCCCCCTCTCCCGCGGGGGTCGTCGGTCGCGAGGAGTGGAGGGCATGCAGAACACGCCGCGGCGCGCCTCGCACCTGTTATCACCATATCTTACCTTCCGCTGCTTCCGGTCGCGAACAGCCTCGACGAGCCGGAGTGGAGGGGGGGGAGAGAGGGGGGGGGATTGAACCCCCGTCTCCTTTTCGTTGGCAAATTTGATTTGGCTCGCGCTTCCGTGCGTTTCTAATGTAGAGTAATGTGAAGGTGATGCATATAGACAATGTCAAAATTTATACTATAATGTCATCACTACTAATTTCATTTCATTTAATGGGGGGAGGGGGGACTGGGGAGGGAAGGTGGATCCCCTGGCAGTGCAAATGCTGGCTCAGAGCAGACATCAGGTGGAGGGGAGGAAACAAAAAAAGAATGATTTGAAATACCCAACACCAGCATCGATGATCAAGGGACGCAAGAGACGCAAAAGGCCATGCCACCACTCGATCAAGTCAACAATGCCAACCAAAATGAAATGGAGTGATGACATTCCGGCAGGCATTTAGAAGGGTAACATTAATGAATAATCATTTCTATAAAGATTACTTTACATGAATGGTTTAATCCTACACACATTTTAGGATGCTGATTCATAAATAAAATTAATCAACGAGCTGATTTTAAAATGTAGTAAATAAACCTACACGAAAGGTGAAAATGCAAGACATAAATAATTTATTGGAATAAGTAAAAGAAGGGAACTGCAATCTCAGCATTAAATATTGACGGTGCACATCATTTAATTTGTACCATGTTCTGCGTCTAATGTAAAGACCAGAGAAGCCACTGAAATGCGGGTATGATCAGCGCTCACTGAGTGCAAATATGAAGCAAACAACGTCAACAGCAGTACAGCCAGGCACACAAGCTTTGAGGTTATGGACATGAAAACATCAGAACATGAAGAAAGTCCTTAGTGCACATTTTCGGTCCTGGGGCACTCTCATCAATTCAAAGGACCACACGATGAAACTGACGGACTAGGCAGCAAATTTAGACGAGCACAATACAAAATGAAGGCCCTGCCAACATGTACCAGAACCCAGAACCCCCACGCAGGTGCGCAGCCTAGCAGGAGCCCTTGCCAGTGACACGGGAAGGTCCTTCTGCGTCCCCGGAGCCTCGCGAGGAAAACCACTGCGCCGTCCCTACAGGGGCGATATAACGATATCGCAGCGGCCACTACCCCAGCAGCTAACTAGTCCACTGCGATACACGACGGCGGACCGATCCCGTTTGCTCCAAAAGTGACTGCAGATCCCAGTGAAATTCCAGATTTGGAGCTTACCACAAATCCAAGCAGCCTTTCCTGCGGGCCGGGCCGGGCGACGACGCAGCGGAGCGTACCCTTCGGTTGGCGTAGAAAATAAATGTGACGTAGTTTCGGGGCCGGTGGCAGAAAAAACACACGAACTGACAATTGTTTACGGCAATAACCTCAACCTGCGAGAACCCAGACCCAGCCTGTGCTTCCTACGTCAGGTCTGCCTTCTTGGGGCCTGGCTCGGCTCGGCTCTGTGTTTCCTCTCAGCGCCGCCTCATGACGATAGCAGCAGCAGCAGCAGCAGCAGCAGCAGCACGGGCTGCCTTCGGGCAGCCCCCATCCGCGTGTGCCAGAGCGAGATGGAGGCTCCGTCCTGCGCGGGTGCGACTGAGATAGCGACAGAGACAGCAGACGCCAAACACGTAGAGTCTCTGGGCGCACAGAGTATAGAAGGGGAAGGGAGATCGAATAGCGAACATGTCGAGGTGGAGTATCGACAAATTCGGCACGGCCGCGAGGCAGCGCGTAGAGCGCGGCGGCGGAACAGACTAGCCAGAGCAGCCGGTACGCGCGAACATTCAAACCGGCGCGTGCCGGTGACAAGGTCGACAATATTTTGAAGGCGTACAGTGATTTATTCTTATTGAGTGAGGGCCGAGGAGGGCGCCAATAATATGCCGCTCCTATTTTGTTCTCCGGCGATCACGCGATCGCAACTGACCTTAGGGGCGGTCGTCGTTCCCACTTTTGCGAAACTTAACAAAGGCGTTAGAAATTCCTCGGCCATTTGGTGAGAAAAAAAAATCAGAAAATTTGAAATTTTGAAATCGGACAATATTAGAGGGTCCGACCGAGCCCAGCTTGGGGCCTAACTGCCCCGTGCAGCAGTAACAACTAATGTTGAATTTTTTTTTTAAGTATATTTTCGAAGGTCAATTTGGCCAAAATAGCACCCGAAGAGCCTAAATTTCAAGGACAACGCTGTAACTTTTACGGTTTTTGAGAAATGGGCGATATTTAGTCCAAAATTCGCGTCAAGCTGATTTTGATTGGTTTTCGCACATAAAACGCCGATATCTCGAAAACCGTAAAAGTTACAGCATTTTCCTTGAAATTTAGGTCCTTCGTTTGCCATAATTGGCCAAATTGACCTTAGAAAATATATTGTAGAAAAAATTCCAACATTAGTTGTTACTGCTGCATGGGGCAGTTAGGCCCCCAAACGGGGCTCGGTCGGACCCTCTAAATATTGTCCGATTTCAAAATTTCAAATTTTCTGATTTTTTTTCTCACCAAATGGCCGAGGAATTTCAAACGCTTTTGTTAAGTTTCGCAAAAGTGGGAACGACGACCGCCCCTACTGGACCTCCCGCGGACAAACCTGCACCCAAACAAATTCTTGATTCATGCCTAAAATAGCGTACAATTAAAGTATTCAAGAATCATGTTCTTGACCCAAGAATAATTCTTGGTTTTATTCTCAGATGGACAGTTTACACCAGTCGAAAGGAGTACTTTGTACAGCCAGCATTAGATCCCAACAATTTTTTGATTTCCAGAGTAGTTCACGCCAAACTACGAACATAAAAGTGTCGATAAATTCATAACATATGACAGAAAAATTCTCAGATTTAGAAATGTAGATCTCACAAAATCATGTTTTCATCAGATCTCGCCGCTAGTGTAAATCGTCTATTGGCGTGATTCAAGCGGGGGCGTCGAACCGAATTATAATATACCGAAAATAAGAATAGATTTCTCTCAGAATGCAGTCTGTTATATCGAGCTTCGCTCGCACATTACCTGGACAGTCCTTCTCCTGAATAACATACAGGGTGTCCCATAAATCACACCTGATCGATTTTGGCTGCCATTCAGCCAGTTTTAGTCGTGCAGACACCAGCGGAGCACCGCTGAATGGCAGCCAAAATCGATCGGGCGTGATTTATAGGACACCCTGTATGTTATGTTCCACATTTACATCGTTTCGATAAGAATAAAACCCGAAGAATTTCAAAAAATCGCCAAATTTTTCTCGCTTGTTTCGCTCGCGACAGTTTCTATTACACCTAGAAGGTAGGCAACCATGTGCACTTTTGGGGATTTGTCCCCCACCCCTCCCCCCGACAGGTCGACGCCCCTGGATTCAAGAAAATATTATTGAATGCTTTTGGCCTAAGAATCTGTTTCTCTGGGTGTACAGAGGCATATCGCAGTCAACCTCCTATGACAAGCCTAGAGGCATCTCTCGCGCGGGAGTTTGTGGCTCTCTTGCTCTATCTCTGCGGCCGCAGCGCAGAGAGCTCTCGCGATAATATCATTATATTACTCCCCGGCAGCGCGGCCGCGCACGCGCAGCCCGCAGCTCACTTCAGCCAGCCAGTGGCAGCAACTGCAGCAGCGCACGCTATCGCATAACCCTTTCCCGTGCCTGCGGGGCGTGCGGGGCCTGTGGGGCCTGTGGGGCCTGCGGGGCCTGTGGGGCCTGTGGGGCGTGCGGGGCCTGTGGGGCCTGTGGGGCCTGTGGGGCCTGTGGGGCCTGCGGGGCCTGCGGGGCCTGTGGGGCCTGTGGGGCCTGCGGGGCCTGTGGGGCCTGCGGGGCCTGTGGGGCCTGTGGGGCCTGTGGGGCCTGCGGGGCCTGTGGGGCCTGTGGGGCCTGCGGGGCGCCTGCGGGGCCTGTGGGGCCTGTGGGGCCTGCGGGGCGGGGCCTGTGGGGCCTGTGGGGCCTGGGGTGTGGGGCCTGCGGGGCCTGTGGGGCCTGTGGGGCCTGCGGGGCCTGTGGGGCCTGTGGGGCCTGCGGGGCCTGTGGGGCCTGTGGGGCCTGTGGGGCCTGCGGGGCCTGCGGGGCCTGCGGGCTGCCATGCCGAGAGGTGCTGCCTGGTCCTGGTCTGGGCAAAAACACCCAGAGAAAAAGATCCTGAGGCTAGAAGCATTCAAAGAATATTTCCTTGTAGAAACCAATCTTAGAATAAAATCAAAGAAATAGCGAAGAATTTTATTCTTCAATGTTTTAGTATACGCTTTTCTAGGCTTGCAGCAAGAATTCGTTTCTCTATGTGTACGAGCCATCCTAACCATTAAGCCGGTCAGGGCTTAGCAGGGGTAGGGAGGGAGCACGTGTCACCACATGATAATGAGTGGTGCGGGCCTGCGGCAGCCTGCGGTGGCTCTGTGCACAGCATGCTGGGCCGCCGCGTCAGGGTCCCGAGTCCGCTCACCAAGCTGCACCGCACCGTACCGTCGCGCCGTGTACCCAGAGGCCGCCGAGAGCAGCCACCACGACCACCACCACGGTGTCGTCCAGGGGCTGCCGCTAGCTGCCGCCTGCCGCGGTCGTACCTGACCGGTCAGGTCCTTTCGGCCCTCGGACCCGGGCCCAGAGGAGCTGCCAGGGGTAGCCGCGGGGGCTGACAGTGGCGCGGACAGCGGGGTGGGCAGTGGAGCTGACAGCGGGGCTGACAGCGGGGCGGACGCGGACAGTGCAGCTGACAGCGGGGCTGACAGCGGGGCGGACAGTGCAGCTGACAGCGGGGCGGCGGACAGTGGGGCGGACAGTGCAGCTGACAGCGGGGCGGACTGCGGGGCGGACAGTGCAGCTGGCAGCAGGGCTGACAGCGGGGCGGACAGTGCAGCTGGCAGCAGGGCTGACAGCGGGGCGGACAGTGCAGCTGACAGCGGGGCGGACAGTGCAGCTGACAGCGGGGCGGACAGTGCAGCTGACAGCGGGGCGGACAGCGGGGCGGACTCCCACGCCGCAGCGCAGACAGAGCATGCCGCAGACCGCAGCGCAGGCCGGGCCCCCGGGTGCCGCCGGCTCCAAGCCCGAACCCACCCTCCCCATCGAGCTCGTCGACAGCGTCGCCCGAAACATGGGCGGGGTACCAGTCCCGTACGAGGAGGCCATCACCCTTGTAGGTACGTAAGGACTTCTTGGAATTTTTCCTGAAATATGGATCTGAAAAAGTACAGAGGCACCCTCAAGCCCTAGTTCAAGGTTCACAGTAGTAGAGGACTTAGGTGCTTCTCTACGAAACCTGACCCCGTGGCTACATTGCATGTGACACGTGACAGGGTTTCCCGACAACCGTGTGTGGCACATAGTAGTCCACGGCAAACCATTCCGAATGAAACGCGACGATAAGGACTCACAAAAGAGGTGTTTCTCTATCGGAATTTCGAACAGTGGATGCAGATCTAACGCCTTGCGGTGAGAAAGTGCGCTGGCACCGCCGCCAGTGGGAATCGAACCCACCGCCACCGGGCCACCGGGACTGAAGACGTCAGGATAGGGTGGCGCCCTAAATATCTTTGTTCGAAAAGTTTATGTGCTGTTGCGTTTATGGGTAGTCTCTGGTACAAAAACTTCCCTAAAAAATTTGGGTCGGCTCGGACCACTTTTAGTGGTCGCCCGAGACCCTCAAAGTTGCGATATTTGGTGCTGGTTGCCTATCCCGTGCCCCTGAAGGCGTGCTTTTACCGGGGGCCAGCATGCTGAAGTTTCATAAATTAAATCATCATATAATACGGTCGCACACCAAATTTCAACCCGCTCCGATAATTTTTAGTGGTCGCCCGGCAGCCTTTTGTGCAGCGCCGCGCCGCTCGCCGCCGACACTAGTTTGAACCGGGCTGCCGCCGGCCGCCGTAGAGCCCGCTGGCCAACAGCGCCGCCACCTATCGGCCTCCCCCTCCTGCCTCCTCTTTTTAACTTAAAAGGAGATGAGAGTGCTAAAATTAAATTTTTTATCGATTTTGTACAATTATTTTATTTTGGGGCATTTGATATTATTTTGGGTGCGGGTGCGCCTTGATGTGTTCTTGAATCACATGCACAACACATTGTTTTTGGTCCTCCTTGATGGTGAGGATGTTGTTCACCCTCTTGGCCAAAGCGACTCCTCGCTCTGCAGCATCGTTGACGACCAGAAGGTTGCGGAAGAGGTGGCGGGCGTTCAGGTAGCTGGGGTTGACCGGCCACAACTCCGGGCCCTGCTGGAGCAGAAAGCTGCCGTCCACTCGGAATGAGAGCAACAGCTGCCAGGTAGTGCCAGGTGTTGGCCGTCACGAAGCTCGCCAGGTCCCTCTGGGCGTAAGCTGGGAGATCGGCAGCGGCGACTTTGGGGCGAATGACGCCGTTCTTGGGCTTCGTCAAGTTGTCCACCATGCGCCTCTTGCACTTGACCGACACGTCCTCGTCGAAGAAGGCCAAGCCGACGAGCACCTCGTTTGTGTACCACAAGTGGTGTGCCAGCTTCTTGGCGGTGACTTCCGATATTTCTCGGTCAGTGGTCTTGTAGCTATATAAAAAGAAAAAAGTGAGAACAATGTGCGCTAGTTAACACTCCATTTGTCACTTTTAGTTAATAAATATGTACCTCAGAAGCTTTTGCAGGAGGGCCAGGTCGTTCGGAGGTGCCTGGGGTGCAAGCGTGCACTGGTACCAAGCCTGTACGAACACCCTCACTAAAAATACGCAGATACGCTCAATTTGTTTGATATCTTCCGAGCTGAAGGGCAGCTGCTTCTTCAGCATCCATATTTTCAGCGAGCCGAGGTTCACCTCTGAACGACCTGGCCCTTCTGCAAAAGCTTCTGAGGTACATATTTATTAACTAAAAGTGACAAATGGAGTGTTAACTAGCGCACATTGTTCTCACTTTTTTCTTTTTATATAGCTACAAGACCACTGACCGAGAAATATCGGAAGTCACCGCCAAGAAGCTGGCACACCACTTGTGGTACACAAACGAGGTGCTCGTCGGCTTGGCCTTCTTCGACGAGGACGTGTCGGTCAAGTGCAAGAGGCGCATGGTGGACAACTTGACGAAGCCCAAGAACGGCGTCATTCGCCCCAAAGTCGCCGCTGCCGATCTCCCAGCTTACGCCCAGAGGGACCTGGCGAGCTTCGTGACGGCCAACACCTGGCACTACCTGGCAGCTGTTGCTCTCATTCCGAGTGGACGGCAGCTTTCTGCTCCAGCAGGGCCCGGAGTTGTGGCCGGTCAACCCCAGCTACCTGAACGCCCGCCACCTCTTCCGCAACCTTCTGGTCGTCAACGATGCTGCAGAGCGAGGAGTCGCTTTGGCCAAGAGGGTGAACAACATCCTCACCATCAAGGAGGACCAAAAACAATGTGTTGTGCATGTGATTCAAGAACACATCAAGGCGCACCCGCACCCAAAATAATATCAAATGCCCCAAAATAAAATAATTGTACAAAATCGATAAAAAATTTAATTTTAGCACTCTCATCTCCTTTTAAGTTAAAAAGAGGAGGCAGGAGGGGGGGGGGGGGGAAGACGTGGTTCGCCTACAGGCCGATAGGTGGCGGCGCTGTTGGCCAGCGGGCTCTACGGCGGCCGGCGGCAGCCCGGTTCAAACAGTGGGTAGAAACGCACTAGGGAAGAGCGGGGACAAGGCGCGACACCGGGCGGAAGTGCGGGGCCGGAACGACATCGCTCGCTGGGGGAGGTTATAACTTTTAAACGGATCAATATTTGACAAAACGCGAAGGAAATTCGGAAAGAAGAAGAATTTCTTCATGGGGTAGACGTTGTGACGACGTTCTGTGCGTGCGACACCAATAATAATAAGCGTGCAGCAGCCAAACCGATGCGGGTAAACAAAAGACGGTGGCCATCTTGACCCACGCACTGAGTAAGGGAAAAGTTGAAGGTTATGTGATTCGTGTCGCAGCACCACAACGTACAGAACGTCGGCACAACGTCTACCCCATGAAGAAATTAATCGTCTTTCCGAATTTCCTTCGCGTTTTGTAAAATATTAATCCGTTCAAAAGTTACAACCTCCCCCAGCGAGCGATGTCGTTCCGGCCCCGCACTTCCGCCCGGTGTCGCGCCAAGTCCCTCGCTCTTCCCTAGTGCGTTTCTACCCACTGGTTCAAACTAGTGTCGGCGGCGAGCGGCGCGGCGCTGCACAAAAGGCTGCCGGGCGACCACTAAAAATTATCGGAGCGGGTTGAAATTTGGTGTGCGACCGTATTATATGATGATTTAATTTATGAAACTTCAGCATGCTGGCCCCCGGTAAAAGCACGCCTTCAGGGGCACGGGATAGGCAACCAGCACCAAATATCGCAACTTTGAGGGTCTCGGGCGACCACTAAAAGTGGTCCGAGCCGACCCAAACTTTTTTAGGGAAGTTTTTGTACCAGAGACTACCATAAACGCAACAGCACATAAACTTTTCGAACAAAGATATTTAGGGCGCCACCCTAACGTCAGGACTCGCACTCAGAGAAACAGATTCTTAGGCTAAAAGTATTCAAGAATATTTTCTTGAATCAAGCCAATCTTGGATTTAAATCAAGAAATGTTCTTAGATCAAGAATTATATTCTTGGATGCTTTAAGAAAGAATACACTGTTCTAGGCTTTAATCAAGAATTCGTTTCTCTGGGTGCAGGCCCGTACTAACGACAGTTTGCTCCTGCTCTGGCCCTCCTCTCCAGGCTGAATACGCAAAAAACATCTTTTTAGACCCCCGTTAATGAATTTAGCTGGGAAAACTGACTGACGCATTGTTTACCTATAATGTAAAGAGACTTGCTAGGCTGCAGGACGACCTTCCGAGCAAGATTTTTAGCTCTGCTGCGAGTACAAAAGTTAAAATTTCGTGGGGCATCGGTTTTGTTCTTGGCTACAATGTAACGGAATGTGTGACTGTCACGTGGTCTTGTGTTAGGGACGGGCCGGTTCCACCTGATGCTGCTCATCATCAGCGGCAGCACCATCACCTGCACCACCAGCGAGATCCTGGGGCCCAGCTACCTGCTGCCCGCCGCTGCCTGCGACCTGCGCATGTCGGACCTGGAGAAGGGCATCCTCGGCGCCATGGTGTACATCGGTGAGGCTCCCCAGCTTCAAATTCCACGTGGAAAAATGTTATGGAGATTTGAGGTATGGATTTGATTTCCCATTGTGGACAAAATCCAGCTGGTATTTGGGAACATTTTACATCTGGATATTAATTACCCATTATGGAAATTGAAATCCATCATGGAAATTCCATATGGATTTCATTATATCCCTGTGTAAAATCCGTAACCGGGATCTGGATTTTGGAATTTCCCCTACTGGAAAGTTATAGTTGGAGATGGAAAAAAGTCAGTCTCTCTGCGAAACTGAGTGATCTCAACATCACTTCAAGTCGCTTCTTGGACCTGAGAACCGAGCCTGTTGCAAATGTGCTGTCAGATTGTCTCTTTCTCCTTTCGTTTTCGAGATGCACGATTTTACGTCACCGATTTCGGCGAAATTAAAATGGCCCTAGTAATTTTGTGCAGAGATGCTACACACCCAATTTCAATCCATTATAACAAGAACTTTGGATTTTATGAATTTAAATTTTGAATGGAATTTGGAACCCAGATGGATTTATCATTTCCAGTATGAAAAATACTGTATGGAATCGAAGATTTTTCCACACCCCTTTTCCAGATAGAAATATATTTTCCATTGTGGGAAATTATTTCCACTCTGGAAACTTTCCACAATAGAAAAAAAAGGCCTGCATGTGGAAACCATTGAATACATCTGGAATTTTCAAAACCCATCTGGAAATTGAAAAGCAGAAAGTCCAGATGGAAATTGTCAAAAATATCCAAGTAGAATTTAAAGCTGGGTCGAGCACCGGTACACCGCGGTCACACCGCGGTCACACTGCAGGCCACATCTGGCGGAACGCCCACGCCCACCCGTGACACAGAGAAAAAAATTGATGTCTCCAGCTAATCTGCTAATTTCCAGACACGCAATATATTTTGGTTCTGAGGATTAAAATTTCGTTGGGGAAACGGTTTGTTAGTTGAACCAACGAAAAGTGAGTTGCTCCAACGAAGAGGTTCGTTCCAGAAGCAAAAGCTAGTTTTGCTCCCGTAACGTACCTCTTTGTTAACTAACTTTTCGTTGGTGCTACTAATAATTAGTTACCGAAACTAAATTTTAGTTTCTCAGAACCAAATTTAATGCTTGTCTGAAAATTAACTGAAAGATAAGTTGCGAACACTTATCTTTTTACTCCACTCGTAGAAAAATATCGCCTTGATCAAGGTCCTGCGTCGATTCAACTAATTGTTTTATTTTTTTGAGAGTGTCCGTGTTCTCTCCCCAGGTATGATCTTCGGCTCCCACTTCTGGGGCTACCAGGCCGACACCAAGGGCCGGCGCAACGTCATCCGCCTGACGCTGTTCGCCGACGCGGCCGTGGCCCTCCTCGCCGCCTTCTCGCCCAACTACGCTACCTTCGTCACCCTCAAGTTCCTCAGCGGTTTCTTGTGAGTTGTAAGCCGGCGGGGCATCGCTGGCCGTCACCGCCACCGTCACCGTCACAGTCACCGTCACCATCAGCATATCACCGTCACCGTCACAGTCACGTCACCGTCACCATCAGCATATCACCGTCACCGTCACCGTAACCGTCACTGTTTCACAATATGCCGTTCTCGCAGTATGACGGCTCCTCAGGCGGTGGCATACGCCTACCTCGGCGAGTTCCACTCCCCCGACAACCGCGCCAGGGCCTTCGTCTGGGCTGGCGTGTTCCCCGCCATCGGGCTGCTGCTGCTGCCGGGTGAGGATCCCGTCGGAACCCCGTCGGGACCCCGGCTTGGTGCCAATGAGCGCTGCTATGAGAAATGCCGAGGGTCCGTAAGGCTAGAGGCGCGCGTATCAGCGTGAGTCCGTGCGTGCGTACAAAATGTTTCGTAATTTCACGAAATGTTTAAAACGTGAAGTAAGGTTTTTCGTAGTGTTACGTCAATTTTTAACAGCGAGGCTTAGCTACACATACAGCCCCCGCAACGTTTTCTGCTCAACTCCTGCCTGTTCCCTAAACATCATCAAAAGAGTACTCCGGAGAAGCCCGAAACGGAAGTAAGAAGTCGTAATGAAGAATAAGAATCCCGGAGATAATATGAGAAATCGCGTGATTTTTGAAGGGCAGTGGGGTTTCGAATACTCGATTTCTCATACTTCCCCTGAATTCTTTTTTTCGCTACGACTTCTCACTTCCATTCTTAGCTTCTCCGGAGTACTCTATTGCTGTGATGTATCGGCTTTGACACGAACACAGAGTTTAAAACACTTCCCATACCAATGAGAGGGCTGCTGCAGGGATGGGGTGGCTGGTGCTGCCGCTGCAGTGGTCCGTGGAGCTGCCGCTGGTCGGCCCGGCGCACGCCTGGCGCCTCTACGTCATCCTGTGCGGGCTGCCCAGCCTGCTCACGGCGCTGGGCTTCTGCCTGCTGCCCGAGAGCCCCAAATACCTGCTGAGCCGGGGCCGCGGCGACGAGGCACTGCAGGTGCTGCGGGCCGTGTTCGCCACCAACACGGGCCGCGCGGCCAGCGAGTACCCGGTGAGTACCGAGTGAAATAGCAGCCCGTCGGCGATTGGCCCGGTGGGGGGAGTTAGGAAATCCCCACCAGGGCACTGAAAGTGGGTTTGGGCCCCTCCGAACCGTAATTCCAGTCCTATGAAAATCATATCACTCATTCATTAGCAGTTAGAAAACAGAAGCTGGGAAACGCAGCGCGCAAACTCTCCAAATCAGACAGTTGTGAGACAGACTTTACAAACTTTGCCACTGGAAAGGTAAGCAATCCGGGCCCTTGCGACCAACTTTTCCCCACCGGCCCCTCGGCCCCCAATCCACCACTGCCCGTTGCTGACCCCCGCCTTCATCCATGTCGATCTCTAGGTGACGGCGCTGCTGCCGGCGACCAGTGACGCCGCCGTGTCCAGCACCACCGAGGCCGACGGCGGAGACGCGGAGACCAAGTCCGAGCCAGCGCCCCCGCAGGACCCGGGTGTGCTGCGCTCCGTGTGGAACCAGACAGCACCCCTCTTCACCTGCGAGCACCTCCTGTCCACCTTCCTCTCGCTCTTCATCATGTTCGGCATCATCGCCGGGTAACAGAGGCGCGCGGTCGCATTTGCAACACATCTTTGCGCGTCCCCCCCCCCCCCCTTACAGTGCAGGTCATTGCACACAGTGCCAACGGGCTGCCGACCTGGCTGCCGGAGCTGTTCAACCGGATGGCGTTGTGGGAGAGCGAGCACCCGGGCCAGAGCACCAGCATCTGCGGCTCGGTCGAGGGCCTCCTCCACCGGGACGACGCCGACGTTGGGGTGTCCAGGGTAGCGCGCTCGTTCGTCACGGCGCGCCGCTCTCCCGACAGCGACGGCAACGTGCCGTGCGTGGCCACCGTCGAGGAGGCCGTGTTCGTCAACAACCTGTACCTGGGCGTGGCTGCCCTGTTCGCCCCCATGCTCAGCGTGTACACCGTGGTGCCCCTGGGCAAGCGCAACCTACTCAGTGAGTGGCCGAGGGCAGCCTGAGGCCACGACTGGGAGACCATCAGTGGTTGGCCACTGCGGAGCATGTAGAACTCGTTCCTGTGTCCCCCAGTCCTGTCCCTCCTGCTGACGGGGGCCTGCGGGGTTGCGCTGGACCTGGTGCGCTCGTCAGTCGCCTTCATGGCGCTGTCCTGCGTCGTGGTGGCCGTCACGGAGATGTGCATCTCGCTCTTCTCCAGCGTCGTAGTCGACCTCTTCCCCACGCACCTCAGGTATACCTCAGATGGGGCGCCGCGCCCTCCACCTCGGCAGCCACACTTACCGTGTCGTCTGTATTGCCAGGGCCATGGCCGTGTCGCTGTCCCTCATGTGCGGCCGGATGGGCTCCATCGCGGGCAACTTCATGTTCGGCGCGCTGCTCGAGAACGTCTGCCCCGTCACCTTCTACGCGCTAGGCGGCGTGCTCCTCGGTCAGTTCGTCAGTACATGCCCGCACTTCTTTCGCCCTCACTCCCCCTCCCCCCTCTAATCCCTCCCTCACTCACTCCCTCCCTCACCAACCCACCCCACCCCACCCCCTTCCACTCACACAACTTGCTGTGCGCATTCTGCGACGACTCGTTTGTCGACAACAGCATGTCTGCATCCAGAGTGTCGTCGGCGTGGGCGTCCCCCCCGCTGCCCCCCCCCCCCCCTCCTCCATGAAGTGTGTCGTCAGGGAAGTTAGCGTTCGAGTCGAGCCGCACCGAGAGGAGGAGCGCGCGTCGGGTCCAAGCAACAGCAGCCACACTGGAAAGTTTCGGGTGTAGTCTCTAGGCGGGGGGGGGGGGGGGGCTGGAAATCACTTCCGGCCCCGAGCTGCAGCCCTCCAGCCCCAGCCCTCTCCCCGCCTCACGACTTCCGCTCCTACAGATGGTACTGGCGCCGATCTGACGATACATACGGAGCTCAGCCCAGGCCCAGCCCAACACAGCCCCGTTCCCCCGTCTCGCCGTCTCGTGCTTGGGACATCTGGGACCAGCCACCAAATCCCTGCTGCGGTGGCGCTCAGCCAGACACACAGACACACCTGCGGACTGAGTTGCCCAGGGTCATTGCGGCGGGGAATCTTTCATGGGAAAAATTGTTTGGTACGGCTAACCTAACCTTCCCATGCGTTTAATAAGGGAGTGCGACTTTCGACCCTGAATCGGTCACGTGGTATTTGAAAGATCCCCGCCACGGTTTCGACACGAGAAGGTCGACCAAGTTGTGTGCAGTGTTGGCCCTCGGTGGCCTAGGCGCAACACGGCGCATCAGCCCGGGCCGGGCGGTGTGGCGGTAGCATTTTAGGTCATGCATTTCCAACTTGGCCCGCCACCGCACTAGCGCAGCGTCGTGGCGCCTCTAGCAACCAGTCGCGAACCAACCGTGCACGCAAAAGAATCGCCAGCACAGGTGCTAATTTTCTAGTAGTATACGCCCAACTAACCTTTTTTAGCACCGGTGCTAACTTTTTAGTTGCCGTGCTTAATTTTTAGCGACGTTACTAAATTTTTTAGCAATGGTACAAATTTTTATTTAGTTGGGCGCGACTTTTTTGCGTGTGTAACACGGCCGCACACGGAAACCCCGCGCCTCACCCCTTCAAAATTACTGTGAGCCATTGTACAATACAAACAAGAAAAGAGACCAACGCACTATCATTTTTTTCCCGCTACCTAACAGCAAGAGGTAGTACGACCGTTCTGCAGACCCGTCGCGTAAATCGATGGAAATGCCACAGCCACCCGCCACCCGCGTGCATTGGTGGCTGATATATTGTGTTGTTAAAGGAAGGAGAGGGAGGGGACGGGGAGAGGGGAGGGCTTGTGGGAGGTGAGGGGGGCTGCACTACACTTAGAGATGGGCGCCGACGCCTCTCTTCGGCGGCGGCGGCGTAGGGCCGCCCAGAATCGGGCGGCGGCGGCAAGCGGGAGGCAAGCGGACGAAACCTAGTCTCGCAGAAGGGCAACACCACCAGCTAGCAACAATCTGTCCGTACGCCGTACGCGCGGCGCGCCGCCGTCCAAATCGCCCGGCGGCGGCGCGGCGGCGCGCCGCACCGAGGGGTCCACAACTCTGCCTAAAAGTGTACACCGATTGTGTTGATTGTGTCGATTGTTGCAACCACTTTGCAGACGATTCGAAATTTTAATCTAGTAATGGCGTTTTTCGGCCCTTTTTAGCCCCATAATGTAGCTCAAGCCTCATTTTAATGCAGTTTTAATGCAGTTTTTAAGATCTCTAAAGCTGTTCACTGATTGTCTCGAGTCGTGGACCCCTCGCGCCGCACCCAAAGCGTCGGCGTCGGCGGCGCGGCGCCCATCTCTAACTACACCACAACGGAAATGGCGGTGGAAAGCAGGCCCAAGCGGGGCTCATACATTATTCACCACATTGGCATGGGCGTTGGAGCTAACAGAGACATTTACCATGACAAGGGGCGCTTGATGGCGCGCTTATCGCGCCAATTTGCCCTCTCTTTGCCTTTCTTCTGCTCTGCCTCCGCTTCGCTCTCCTGCTTACCCCTCCCCCCCCCCTCCCTTCCCCGCGTCCACGTGGTCGTTCTCACGGCGCCGGAATCTCTTCCTTCTTGTTCCAGTGTGCACGGCGCTGGCGTTCGCGCTTCCACGCCGGGGCAAGTTTGGGGACTGACGCAGGCGCGCAGGAGATGGGGTGGAATCCCCTAGCCTCGTCCTCGAGATCAACACGCCAGCCCAAATCCTCCCCCCCCCGCCGCCACCTTCCACGTCTACGCATGGCTCGCGGATGGGCAGAACAACGACGGCCTGCGCTGGCTCCAGCAGCTCCAGCGGCTCCAGCGGCTCCAACGGCTTTAACGGTTCCAGAGGCTCCAGCGACTCCAGTGGCCCCAGCGGCTCCAGCGGCTCTAGCAGCTCCAGCAGCTCCAACGGCTCCAACGGCTTTAACGGTTCCAGAGGCTCCAGCGGCTCCAGCGACTCCAGCGGCTCCAGCCCAGTCGCACCACCTGCCGGGGCCGTAGCAGCCCCAGCTAGTGGCTCCAGCACCACGTGCCGCGGCGGCATTCGTTCCGGCTCCAGCACAAACACCACACGCGTCAGTTTCCAGCTCGAGTTCCGCGCAGCTCCGCAGCAGCTCCACAAAGAGCCGCGCCTCGCTTCCCAACGTGTCGGCGGCCAACTTCCTCATCGCATGGCACCACGACGACTCGGAGGCGACAGAGTCGTGTGTGATGTCCTAGGGAGAGCACGACCGAGGGCACGGCCGCCACGCACCCCACAATGTTCTGTTTCTAAGGAGTCATTATATGTGGAGGTGATCAACCAACCAACACTCATTACTGGGATGATCTGCTCACCAAACCAAATCAAACCTAAACCCGTGAAATATACTTTCGAGCAATACTATCATCGGTGGACACAAGGACTGTTGATGATGGCTAACATTGGACCAAACCGGACCAAACACACACACACTCACACACACACACGCGCGCGCGCGCGCGAGCCGCGACGTGGCCCATCAAACTGGGTAGAGGACACAGTCCGATGTACACAGAGCACTAACGAACCCGTGCCAGTTCCCCACCGCAGGGCAGTACCTCGCTCGGGGGCCTTGCGGAGGAAAGGGTGGAGGGGGGGGGGGGGCGGTGTAGAAGTTTTTTAATGAGACTTGGACAGTAGAAGAACAAAAAAATCTTCCAAGCCGGCAACTCTCGAGGGCAGGTATGAGAAACTGGCGTTTGGAGTGCATTTGGAGTTTAATTCGCATACGTGGCGCGGGCGCAGCCCTTGTGCATTGACGTTCCTCGTACCAGCTCTGGAGAGTTTCCGGTCTGGAAGTGTTTTTGTTCTTCAACTTCCGGTTCTGAGCCTCGTTGGAAACCGCTATTGAGTCGCGGGGGCCCTTCACGTGTGTCCGCGGCGAGCCGGAGCCCAAACGCACGCAAGTGTCTCCTGCGCGGACTTTCAGACAAGCGTAATAACTGGGGCGGGAAGGTCGGTGGCCAACGACGGGGATCCGAAAGGGACCGCACCCTGCCCTCGTGCCCTGACCCCGCGCCCTGCCACCGCGCCCTGCCCTCGCCTGCCTCACCTTGTCCGCGGTGACCCTCCAAAGGCCTTGAGCGTGAAAGAGAGTCGAGGGACAGGCCAGCAGGACAGAGGAAAGGGAGTGGGGAGGGGGGGGGGGGGGGAACCGTCAAGAGAAGGCATCGTCACTGTGCGAGAAAGAGTAGGAGACAGTGAGAGTTAGAAGGGAGAAAGAAATTGTGGGGGGGGGGGGGGCAGGGTTAAAGGCAGGGTTAGAGGCAGGGAAGCTATATGTTGATGGGAGACAGGCAGACAGGGGGAGGGGGTGTAGGTGGGTGGGCGCGGGGCGGGGGGAGGGGGGGGGGGGGGGGGTTACAGATCGCTGTGGTGGCGGGGTCGGTTTCGAGCGCGGAACGAAACGGGACGAGTTCTGTGCTGCCATCGTCAACACGTCATAATTCTCCGGGAGAGTAGCAGAAGCAGAGCGATCATAGCCCACGCA
Organism: Odontothrips loti; assembly: GCA_038380765.1. Classification (NCBI taxonomy): domain Eukaryota; kingdom Metazoa; phylum Arthropoda; class Insecta; order Thysanoptera; family Thripidae; genus Odontothrips; species Odontothrips loti. Next base: position 5,974,913 of record CM076249.1, read on the forward strand.
CTCTCAAAAATGAATGCACGATGTAAGCATAAAATGCTTTAAGTTAAGCATATTTTATGCTTGGAACACCAAAGATCCCACACGCATATTATGCTTGATTGAAGCATACTACGCTTGATTGAGGGATACCACATGCTTGCCCCAAGAATACAATACGTGCCTCAAGCGTCATATGCTAGTGTCAATCACACTGACGGTTGATGTACGCAGATGGTTCTTAAATCAACGGAATCCCACAAGAATACAAGATTCGCATCAAAATCGCTTTGAATCAAGCATTCACTTTTGAGAGTGCGGCGGGTGTGCCCAGCTACCCCCCCCCCCCCCCCAACCCCCACCCCTCGGCCCGGGTTAAGAAAAGAAAGAGAGGCAGGCACAAGGAAAAGGTGGAGGGGTGAGCAGGGCCTTGTCAGGTTGTGGGCCAACGGATCACGTCTCAACTGCGCAACGCGGCAACGCGGTCTGACGTGCGACGTCGCAGTGCCAACGTGGTGCGGCGCGTTCTGAAGTACGGCTCCGCGGTTCACTCTCAATTCGAAATTTTTAGTCTAGTAATGGCGTTTTTCGGCCGTTTTTAGCCCCGTAATGTAGCTCAAGCCTCATTTTAATGCAGTTTTAATGCAGTTTTTAAGATTTTTAATCGATGATTGTGCTTGATTGTCTCTAAAGCTGTGCACTGATTGTCTCGAGTCGTGGACCCCTCGGATTTTTCCCGTGTATCGCACGGCCAGCGTCCCCCTGTTTTGCTCTCATACGGCGACCGTCGCACATTATATGTTACTCGTCGCCTGCTGCCTGCTGCTGCTTCCCCCTTCAGGCACCATCGCCCTTTTTTTTTGCCATTTCAAGAATCCTGCCTTAACACGCAGAACAGAACAATACATGTTGCGTTGCCCGGTCCAACTTATTGTGGCCGTTGCGGATGAGAGCAGAAGACCGGGATTGCGAAATGCTTTTGTCTGGTGTCTAGGGAAGAAGGCGTGGGCGCTCCATTAGCGTGCTAAGAATGTCAGGGTAAATGCTCAGCGAGCCATTATTCTATTCAATACTTGTCTTATCGTGCAGAGCGAGAACAGTTACTGTAGTGCAAGAAAAGAAAACCTAGACAGCCAGATATAGTCTTTAGTCTGCTAATCGATTCGTCTGAAATCATCGACTAAAGCAGTTTTTCAGGCGTCAGCGCGCCTGGTGGGCAGGCATTCTCGACTGCTGCACGCACGCACGCCCAGCGGGCTTGCCTACCCTGACTCTTGCGGGCGTTCGCTAGTGCCGCTAGTGCCGCAACCTGGCCACGCTTCGAATCCTCAGACTTTTCCGCGTCTTATGAGCCAAACCCGAGAGTCCTACGTCATTTTGAGGCCAAGCAGCATCGAGCTGAAGGTCCAAAAGTGGAGCCATCGTGAAATGCCGATTTTCATCACCCGGTAGGCTTCTAAGTCGATTATCTCCGTAACCAATCATCGTATAGAAGCCCTAGACAGCTTGTCTTAAAGCTAAGTGTATGCTCTACAACGTTTATAGACAACCGTTTTTTGAATTGTGCCTCCGTTTTTGAGAAATGTTAAGAAAACCTTACTTGCACTATTTGAAAACTTTGACCCAAAATTCAGTTTTTTCAACTTATCTCTCAGACGATTACTCCAAAGTGCAACAATCTGCACATATTTAGAATCCCTAGACTTTTCCGCGTCTATTAAACTAAATCCGAATGCTTTAGGACTATTTGGGACGGAACGGCGTCGGTTTGAGTGTCTAAATACAAAGCCGAAAAAAGGTTCAAAATTGGCCACTTTGAGGTCGATTTTCTCAAAATTAGGCTTAGAATGACCCACTCTACTAAACCCCAAAAGCTCGTCTGGCCGCAAATTTTTTCAATCAAACGGCCCTTTTTTGGCTAGGGACTGGCCAGGGTAGGGCTGTGCGATATTCCTTTTTTGATATCGCGATACGATATTAACTTCATATCGAGGGGTGGATCGATAAATCGTATCGACGATACATATCGGGGATATCGACGGATATCGGCGTATCGAGGGATATCGTGGTATCGAGGAATATCGTGATATCGAGGGATATTGTGGTATCGAGAGATATCGTGGTATCGGGAGTTTTTGGTATGGGGATATTCACATATGACGTAACTACTTGAAGAGGGGGGGGGGGAGTTCTAGGCACAGATTACCTGCTATGCCTTAACACGGGAAGGTTAGGTTAGCACGTGAGGGGGGGGGGTCCTATGTAGCCAAAATAATGATTACGCAATATGTGAATGGCCCCTAACAGGGATATCGTGGTATCGAGGGATATCGCGATATCGAGGGATATCGTTATATCGGGGGATATCGTGGTATCGAAGGATATCGGTATCTCGATATATCGATGAGGTTTGACAACAAATATCGGACCCCTCTATATCAAGGTGATATCGATATCGACTCGATGTATCGTGATATCGCACAGCCCTAGGCCAGGGCTGCTAGGGCCACGCCTCTCTGCTATTTATCTTACCCGTCCGTTAACACAGCCAGTACCTGCCTTAAGCCGAATGTTCGCAGGGGCGTCCCGCCCCGACCCGCCGCCGGGCTTCCCCCCCCCCCACCCCCGGCCGGCGGCGCGCTCCTTTGCCGGTCCGTGCGGGTGGGACGCCAGTTGCTCTCTGGAGCCCCGAGGGGTAGCACAGCACGACACCGCAGCACCGCAGCCTGGCAGCCCGGCCTCGGCACGGCCTCTGTGCGTACGCTACGCGAGCCGCCCCTGCGGCCCCTGCGGCCCCCGCGGCCCCCGCGACCCCCGCCCCGCGCCGCACCCGGGAGCTGCTCTGCGGTCGGACCCTGCTGCAGGTGTTTTACTCGGGGCGCCCGTGTGGAATGGACACGAGCCGACGGGCGGCGGCAGGTGACGGGGGAGGCTAGGAACCGCTAGGAGCCTCCGACGACAGCCACGAGCCCAATGCTAATCGCACCGAACGAGGTAGCCCATGACAAAGACAACGCGTGCACGTTCTTAATTTCCGAGTAATGATTTGCCGAGGAGTAGAGCCGGGACCCGCCGGCCGCCGGGAACCAAGCAGCTGCGCTCGCTGCGCTTAGCTTGTACTGCAGCCGAGGGGGAGGAGGAAGGTCTTAACCCAAACTACACCTCCCGTGTCGCTCGCTAAACTCTGGATCCACGGCCGCTACTGAGCAGCTGAGGGTGCTCCTCAACGTTTTTATAATTCCCCTATTGGTCTCTATCAAGTTCACCCAAATTCGGAACTAAATATTTTCTTCGGGCATTTTCCAAATTTTGACGCGAAGATATGTTTGCTATTTTCGGGGTCAGTATGTTTACAGCGTATGTTTTCCAACGTCTGTCATTAAAAAAGTATTTCATGATACTCATGACCCCGGAATCTAACGCCGAGCTGGTGGGCAGCCCCAACTACGTATCTCGTCTTGACTATGAAGGCGTTCATAAACTACATGACCGATTTTAGGCCACTTTTTGACCACCTCCCCCCCCTTTTGTGACCCTGATAACCTAACTTTACTAGGCATTAAGGATAGGCTCGTGACCATAGGCTGACCCCCCCCCCCCTATAAGTTTGGTCACATAGTTTATAAACGTCCCCTATGCTGGATTGTGGATCTACGGTCGCCCGAGCAGCTATGGGTGCTCCTTAACATAACCGCCCTCCCCCCGCACTGATTTATAAACATTGTGGATTTTGTTGCAAAGGGGACATCGTGTCTGTAGTTCCAACTGTAGTCTCTTCCACCCGGGACCCTTGCGGGAACCTTAGCGGACGCCCTAAAATCTAAGGGGATGCCCTAAAATCTAAGGGGATCCTCTAAAATCTTAGAGGATCTCTAGAATCTTAGGGGATCCCCTAAGATCACGTTTTTTTTCTGCAGCTGGGTATATATATGTATATATACCTGGTATATATATACCAGGTGTATCATTGGCCCCGGGCAGTTTCGGTTTCAGGCAGTCCCGCAAAGCACAATCTCCGTCTCTTTCTGTCTCACGCGTCTGGCCGAGCCAGAAAGAGACGGAGATAGTGTGTTGCGGGACTGCCTAAAACCGAAACTTCCCGGGGCCTATGATACACCTGGTATATATATTTCTATATATACACATTTGTTCCTGGCCATGAGCGAGAACAGGGCTGCCTCTGAAACAATTTCGCCCCTTCTCCATTTGTAGAGCTTTTATCGCACGTTCACCGCCGCCATCAACGGCGGGGCGGTCAGGCTTATGGCTCTGTGGAGCTCTGCTGCCGAGCTGCGGAGCTCGGGCCTCAAGAAAATTAACCTGACGCCTGATACTCGGCTAAGCAGCAGATCGTTGAGAGAGAGAGAGGGAGAGGGAGAGAGAGAGAGAGAGAGAGAGAGAGAGAGAGAGAGAGAGAGAGAGAGAGAGAGAGAGAGAGAGAGAGAGAGAGAGAGAGAGAGAGAGAGAGAGAGAGAGAGAGAGAGAGAGAGAGAGAGAGAGAGAGAGAGAGAGAGAGAGAGAGAGGGAGAGAACGCGGGGGGGGGGGGCACCAGGAGCATGGGGCGATTCTGTCCGCAGATTATTGCAAATGATTAATGGGGTCTGGATTCCGTTCTCTCCCTCTCGCTCGCTCCATCTCTCTCTTATGACCGCTACCCCAAACCCAGCCTCCAGTCACCCTGATCCCCCCCCTCCCCCCTCCTCTCTCTCTCTCTCTCTCTCTCTCTCTCTCTCTCTCTCTCTCTCTCTCTCTCTCTCTCTCTCTCTCTCTCTCTCTAACCTTGTCCTCTATCCCTCTCTCGCTCCATCCCGGTGCCCTGTACGGACCCGACCGTGCCCAGACCAAGCAGGCCCTGCGACGGGTCCCGGCCCTGACCAGCTACAAGGGTGGTTTTGTCCCGCTGCTGCGCGCTGCTGGCTGTGTGGGGTCCGTGTGCAGGCACGCGATCACGACGTGCAATCGTACCGAAAATCGCAGTGTGGTAGTGGTGGGTCCACTGCGGTAGCCTACTTCGGGAGCGCACGAGGGCTGCGGTGCGAGGGGGAAAACAACTTCGATAACCCGACGGACACGGTCGGGGTGATCCAGCTTAATCCAAAAGGTAATCCAGGGTAATTCAAGCTGGATTCCCGCCAGGCAATACTAAATTTTCAAAAACAAATCCGGGTCATCCGTGCCGTGGTAATTTTGTGGTAATCCTAGTTAATCCAGCGAAAAACCAGGGTAATCCGGTGGACACGATTTTGCCGAGTTGTTTCCCTCTCGCTGCGGCCGTATCGATGCAGCCGCAATCACAGGCGCTCACCGCAACTGCTCATCAGAGGGTGTTGACCTAGTGCTGTGTTTTCGAACGGCCAGAGAAAGTCGGGTTGCCTAATTTCTGGTGCGCCCCCCGAGAGCAGGCAAGCAATTTTTTTCGAATAGGTAAAATGAAATGAGCGCGCATCGAACACGTGCTGCCCGACCTATCCGAGACACGAGTGGCGATGCCGCCGCAGCCGCGCTTGCACGGGGGTGGGTGGTATGGGCGGTCGGGACCTGGAACTGTCTTAGTGGGCAATCGGACGGAGAAGACTCGAAGGAGCGTGTTTGACGTGCAAACTTTGGCAACACTACTCTCGGGCGGCGCTTCTAGAGGCCGGTGGCGGATCCAGGAGCGGCTGAGCGGCTTTAGGGGGCAGGGGGGCAAAGTCACGCTTTTTGCCTACTTACAGGTGGAAAAGTTATGCTGGTTGCCTACATTTCCGTTCCCCCCCCCCTTGGATCCGCACCTGCTTTGGGCCTCTCTCGCACACACGACGAAGGCGCGCCATTTGAGTGCACCCCCACTGCTACTCATGCAGCGAACGACCGCGCATGGCGAAGCCGCCGGCCGGCGCTGAGCGCCTGCGAATGCCAGGGTAGGCCAGCCCGCACAACACTCGTGCATGCTGTGGCCGTGGTTGCCTACCCGGCAGGCGCCCTCTCTCGCTCCTCTCGCTAGAGAGCAGGCAGCAGGCAGCCCGCGCCCAGGATGGACAGCTTGGTCTCGATTTCGGCGTTACGTAATTTGTGAAGGGACCAGTCGCGCAGCGGGTGCCGGAGGGCATGCCCGCTGCGTCGTCCCCCCCCCCCCCCCCGCAACCCCAACCCCTTTGGCACTCCCCGCGCACCAGGCGGCAGGGGTTGTTCTCCCGGGACAGGAAGTGATTTCCGGATGCATCAGAGCCAGCACAGTTGGAAGATACAGCAGCAAGGAGCGATGGCGGGGGGCCGGGCCGGAGTGAAGGAGAGGAATTGATGGTGTCTCCCGGAAGCCGCGCTGACCCGCATAAATAACTCTCTTGCACCCTCACCCTGCGCGCCGCTGCTGCCGCTGCGCGCTGTGCACAACAGCGACTGGCCGCACTACGGCGCTGTGCGATATGGCCTCGGCTCTGCCCGCAGGGGCCGGGCTCCGGGGGCCGGGAGCCGGGGGGGGGGGGGGGATCAGGACTCGCTGATACGGGGAGATTTTATTTCTCATTCCGTGCTGGAGCCTGTGCCGGGGCCACGGCCCGAGGCACGGATCGCTCCGCTCCCGTGCGTCCTACCGTTTCGATAAGAGACTCCGGTATTTCTTCGCCAAACGAAGTAAATTAAAGAAGGGAAAAAGGAGGGAAAGCGACGGCAAAACGGGACCTGCAAACCCTTTCTTCGTTATTTTTCTGACACGCAGACACCTGGTCCAGACCCGAAAAGAGTGTCCACCTGCTTTCTTCCAATGCGCGCAGCAAGAAAGTGCAACCCGTGGCAAAGACACCATCGTGCAATTTACGACCAGATAGCCGCTATAGTGGGAGGGAGAAGGGAGGGTTGGATGTGGGGTGAGGCAGCGCGGGGCAGCGCGCTGAACGAGCCGAAAGCCTCTTCCTACCCGAGCCTATGTAGTGGCGGACCAGGCGGACCCGTCCAGTGCGGAAGACGGAGGGGGGACTTGATGATCTCTCTCTTTCTCTCGGAACGATTAATAACGTTCCCAGCAGGCAGTGGCATTTGCGGCCCATCGCTTCGGGGAGTTATGCCACTCACTGCCCCCCCCCCCCCCACCACCACCCCAACTCCTCCCCCACCCCGCCCCCCTCACAGCACAGAGCGCCAAATATATTTTGGGTGGTCGGCGGCTTTCGGGCTGGGAAATTGGTACAAAGCAACACGCAGGGATCTATTTTGTCGTCAGTCCTTCAGTCCGTCATTATGTGACTCAACTCCCGACTATTCTCTGAACATCAGAGATTGCTGTTCTGTTATGATGATGGGCTCTATGATGCCTCCCGGTCGGTGCTCGAGCGCGAGATATCCAGCGGTGGGCATTTGGGCTCAAGTACCTCTATGACCACAGCCAGACTGGGACCCTTAGGGGCCTCGGCGGGAGATCAGGACCAGGGGTCTCCAAAGAAAACAGAATAAACAAACTGGCAGTTCTGAACATTGTTTTTAGGCACGGAGTGAAACGGAGTTGCCTTATAGTTTCGTCAGATTGGACTGTTTTTAGGCACGGAGTGAAACGGAGTTGCCTTATAGTTTCGTCAGATTCGACTGTTTTTTTTTTTTTTCTTGGAAGCATAGCCCCATATGGCCCTCTGACAGAAGTTTTTCAAACTCTCCAGATTATCGAAGGGTACTCATACAAGACACGCTGACGTGTTTTTACACTTCAAAAATATCACACACCGTTTAAAAACGAGTTTTAAAGTCGGCTTTCTCACTCCTTTCAATGGGGAAAGTAAGAGACAGAGCACCTCGTCAACAGGTACCACTAGTCCAAAATCAAAACGATCTAAAAAATCAAAAATCTGTCTAACAGAATTACGGACAATAGTCGTATTAAATGGTCTAGCGTGTTGTTACATTCAAAAAATATCATACTGATCAGAAAAACCACTTCAAACTTCAGCTTGCTCTCTCCATCCAATGGTGATAGCAAGAGACAGAGCTACTGTTACAACGCCTCTAGACGAGCTATGCTCGACTCGTCAGCAGGCTGCATCAGCAACCTCTGCCTGACTCAGTATCATTCTGTCCTTCTCCAGAGCACAGCCAAATCGGACGTCCTTCTTTTTTGTTGCGTAGCCTTTGCCGGGTACCCATTGTCGATGTGGCGAGCCGAGCCGAGGCACGCCGAGGCCCCGCTAAAAGGGAGGCGACTCAAGAGTCAGAACCGTGTGGGACCGGTGGGGGGGACAACAGTGCGAGAGCCTTGCAGGAGGCTAGCGCTAGGCGGCCCGCGTATGACAATGCAAGCGTTACACTGACCACTACCTAGACGCCCTAGCTCTTCAACTACTCCCTCTCCCCCTCGAAGGAGATACAAACTACCCCGAACCACCCCAAAACTGAAACAAGGCTGAACCAAAATCCTCATTCTATGAATTTAAAAAAAAACAAGCAAACAAAACCAGAAAAAAATATAAACTTAACTTCTATAACCACCCCCAAACCACCCCAAAACTGAAACAAGGCTCAACCAAAATCCGCATTCCATGAATTAAAAAATAAAAGAAGGCAAACAAAACCAAAAAGAACGAAATATAAACTTAACGTCTATTTTAACCAAACCCCCGTGAAACTCCGGGCCTACCAGTATCTCACACAGTGGGATAGTATTTTTTTTTTTTTTTTTCTTGGAAGCATAGCCCCATATGGCCCTCTGACAGAAGTTTTTCAAACTCTCCAGATTATCGAAGGGTACTCATACAAGACACGCTGACGTGTTTTTACACTTCAAAAATATCACACACCGTTTAAAAACGAGTTTTAAAGTCGGCTTTCTCACTCCTTTCAATGGGGAAAGTAAGAGACAGAGCACCTCGTCCACAGGTACCAATGGTCCAAAATCAAAACGATCTAAAAAATCAAAAATCTGTCTAACAGAATTACGGACAATAGTCGTATTAAATGGTCTAGCGTGTTGTTACAATCAAAAAATATCATAGTGATCAGAAAATCCACTTCAAACTTCAGCTTGCTCTCTCCATCCAATGGTGATAGCAAGAGACAGAGCTACTGTTACAACGCCTCTAGACGAGCTATGCTCGACTCGTCAGCAGGCTGCATCAGCAACCTCTGCCTGACTCAGTATCATTCTGTCCCTGTCCAGAGCATAGCCAAATCGGACGTCCTTCTTTTTTGTTGCGTAGCCTTTGCCGGGTACCCATTGTCGATGTGGCGAGCCGAGCCGAGGCACGCCGAGGCCCCGCTAAAAGGGAGACGACTCAAGAGTCAGGACCGTTTGGGACCGGTGGGGGGGACAACAGTGCGAGAGCCTTGCAGGAGGCTAGCGCTAGGCGGCCCGCGTATGAGAATGCAAGCGTTACAATGACCGCTACCTAGACGCCCTAGCTCTTCAACTACTCCCTCTCCCCCTCGAAGGAGATACAAACCACCCCGAACCACCCCAAAACTGAAACAAGGTTGAACCAAAATCCTCATTCCATGAATTAAAAAAAAGAGAAAGCAAACAAAACCAGAAAAAAATATAAACTTAACTTCTATAACCACCCCCAAACCACCCCAAAACTGAAACAAGGCTCAACAAAAATCCTCATTCCATGAATTAAAAAATAAAAGAAGGCAAACAAAACAAAAAAGAACAAAATATAAACTTAACGTCTATTTGAACCAAACCCCCGTGAAACTCCGGGCCTACCAGTATCTCACACAGTGGGATAGTATTTTTTTTTTCTTTTTCAAAAATTACAAAAGCAGTTCCTGGAGTTCTAGTGAGCTATTTGAAAACTGAAGTAACAGTTTTTGACGGTCAGTTCTCACTATTACACCAGGTTCCATACACTCATAAAAAAAAACCTGGTGGTTGAAAATAGCTCCCGAGAAGGCTCCGTGGCCGCCAGGGGGCCTCGGAGGGGACAGCCGCCCTCCCGCCCGGGCCAGTCTGTTACGGCATCGGTCCGCCATCCGTCGGAGGCCTCTCGTAATTTGTGAATTCCATAGCGGCCGTCGTAACTACCGAGGAGGCCGTCCTACACAAACACAGAGAGAGAGAGAGAGAGAGAGAGAGAGAGAGAGAGAGAGAGAGAGAGAGAGAGAGAGAGAGAGAGAGAGAGAGAGAGAGAGAGAGAGAGAGAGAGAGAGAGAGAGAGAGAGAGAGAGAGAGAGAGAGAGAGAGAGAGAGAGAGAGAGAGAGAGAGAGAGAGAGAGAGAGAGAGAGAGAGAGAGAGAGAGAGAGAGAGAGAGAGAGAGAGAGAGAGAGAGAGAGAGAGAGAGAGAGAGAGAGAGAGAGAGAGAGAGAGGGACACACACACACACACACACACACACCACCGCCCCTGCAGACCACCGCGGTCAAGCACAGCGTTCGTCGTAAAGGATCGGTCCTGGCCCCCTTAAACAATGTGCGCACTAGCCGAGCCGCCCCTCCGGGCTCCGGGCTCCGGGCTCCGCGCCTCCGGGCCTCCGGCCGACCACCAGACCCGACGGCGCGCGGCCGATCCGGATGTTGCCCTGCCGCCCGGGCCGGCGCTGTGTGTGCCGGAGCCGGAAGCAAGCCCAGCGTTCGTTACGACCGAGCGGGCGGCGCTCTCGCCTCGTTTGACGGCGCAAACTTTTGTCCAACGACACGGCTTCACGACGACGCGCCGCGAGGATACTGCTGCTGCCGCCGCCGCTGCCCTGGTAGCCCTGGCCGAGCGCTGGACCTGCTGGCCAGGACGTGGGGATGGCCGCCAGCATATAGGATGGGCGTGCGACTATTAAACCGGACCGCGAAACCGCTTCACGCACAGAGCACACACAGCGGGAGAGTACAGAGAGAAGAGAGTGCAGCGCTGAAATGACTTTTACACACTGAAATTACTTATATTAAATATTTTATCCGTGAAATCAAACTCTTCAATTCTATGTGGGGTATTCCGGCCGTAAGAGTTGAAATTTCAGTATTGATTCTGTCGTTTTTCCTTGGTTTTTACATTTAATAAACCATTTTAAAACTAAAACTAACTATTTAAAGTATTCCGGAGTAGAACTTAAACTGAAACAAGAAGAAGACAAGAATCACAAAAGCGGATACGGAAACTTACGGCATGAGCAGGTATGCAGCACGTGCAACGAGCCGACTCAAAAAATTGGAGGCTTAGCTCTCGCTGACGATCACAACCATTTTTGGCAGGGTCACTGGGTCACACAGCGGTGGAGTTACTCGGTGGAAGGAAGTGCATCCTCAGGCCGTGCGGAGTAATTTTGGCGCTGTGTGACCCCACCAAATGGTCGCGACATATCGTCAGCTAGAGCTAGACCTCCAAAAATTTTGAGGCGGCTCGTGGCTGACGGCGCGGTACGTGCTGCGTAACTTTTCATACCGTAAGATTCCGCATCCGCCTATGTGATTCTTGTCTTCTTCTTGTTTCCAGCCAAGTTCTGCTCCGGAACACCCCACTGTCCCACTCAACGACTGAATTTATTTTCCCAGTGCACGATGGTGGACGTAACACACATACGCGCAGCACTCTCGGCACACCACACGTCATGCCGGTGTCAAAACAGTTGGTGGATTGAAAGCCCTTCCGTCTCTATACTGTATGTATGGAGGTCTGGGAAGGGGAGGTGGAAAGAGGGGGGGGGGGGGCTGCGGCGGCCTGGCCGATCCCAATGAAAGCCAGACCAGCCGGGCGAGTGGTGCGCAGATTGGCGAACCTATGGATATGACTAAAGAACAGCAAGAAATGCCCATATGTATCAGAGGCACACGCAAAAAAAAGAAAGTCAGACCTGTGCTATTTTTTTTTGCTGGCATGGGTTAGCTGTGGGACAAAATTGTTAACTGTTTTGCTGCGCCATTTTGCCGAGGTCGCCTTCTAAGCTAAAGTCCTATTTTGAGTTTAGCTGTGTTCAAAACGAGCTGGTTCTGTTCAGCTAATTAATTTAGCTTCGGTGCTAGCGAATCAATAGCAAGTCAGATTAGCGTCCCTGCAAACCTCGGGAGCACCGGTAATGACTCGATCTGCACCAATAAGACGCAGCGCAGCTAGTCCGGGCCCTCGCATGGTATGAGAGGCTGACCCTCCCGCATGTAGTTGTCTCGGTGGCTCAGTAGCTTCCGTGCTGGACTCCGCTGGATAATGATCCGGGTTCGACTCTGGTATCACTTGATACTGTTAGACGGCTTGAACTATAGTTGGGAATGAACTGTGGCCACTCGGTAGCTGCGGGAAACGGAGTAAGGTGGTGACACCTCATTTTTTGAGTAAAAATCAAATTTTGACGAACATGTCGTTAGCTAAATTTTTAGCGCGGGTGCTAATTCCTTGACCTGAGCCTGCGAAATAGGTTTCGCAAATCCAATTTAGCACTACAGCAAAGAATCTAGCTGAGTCTATTCTCCTAAAAAATATTGCACCCTTGCTAAAATTTTAGCACCCTGGCAGGTCATTTTTTTGCGTGCAGGCCGCGGGATATGGATATTCAAATCAGGCGGCAATGACATTATTCCGCTTGCTAAAGCACACTGAGAGAAATGATTCGGCGTACGGACCAAATGTTTGGTTATCAGGCCTGAAGTGGGAACGAATCAAACACTTCTGACGTAGGGACGAAAACTTCAGACGGCGTCACTCACTAACGCTTTAATGACGACGTCCGAAGTTTTCGTCCCTGCGTTTTAAGTTTTCGTCCCTACGTCAGAAGTGTTTGATTCGTTCCCACTTCAGGCCTGATAACCAAACATTTGGTCCGTACGCCGAATCATTTCTCTCAGTGCATTTCCCACATGTGATACGCATACGGTGATGAACAGCCACCCTGCCACCCTCTCCTCGTCCCGAGTTGAGCTGGGCTGGAGTGTTGGGCATATGCGAGGTGGGGTGGGTGGGGTGGGGGCTATGTGGGCCGACATTGCAGGCACCCCACGGTGGTGGTGATAGTATGGGGGGGGGGGGGGGGGACAGCGGCGGGGGCAAGTGCGTCACCTGTCAAGCCAAAAGCGGACCAACTTGGCCGCCGACGGAGTTGGTGCGCGGCCCAGCAATCCGTTTGGCCTCGCAGCCCCCTCCCCCCTCTCCCCCGCCCCCCGCAACCCCTCTCTGTCACTCCACTCCCTCCGCGCCTCTCAGACGCTACTTTGCAATTCTGGAAATGATTAGAGAAGCCGCGCACTCTGCCGGCTGATCGGAGCGGGACGGGCGGGACACGGCGGTCTGGCCGGCCCAGTCCCTGCGGTCTCCCCAACCCCCAACGTCCCCACCGCCCCCACCGCCGCCCCCACCACCGCCCCCACCGCCGCCCCCACCGCCGCCGGCAGCCTCAGTATAACCTCAGACAGAGCGTGTGCGGGGCGAAACTCTCCGAGTTCCAGTCTAATTTTGCTCTGGGAATTTTCAATCAGAGTGGCGAGGACGCCTAGCAGCAACACGCCGTCATGACGTCATGCGTGATTCTGTGAGTTACCGTCGGCTGCCGTGCCGGGGCTGTAACTCTTCCCTCCCGCAGGACGGGACGGAACGGGTCGGGTCGGGTCCCCAGGGCCGGGCTGCTGGAGCTGCTCGAGGGCCGGCGCTGCAGTGGCTGCCAGGTCGGGCGGCGGCGGCCTGAGCGGCGGCAGCGGCGGCGCGGCAGCGGCGGCAGCGGCGGCAGCGGCGGCAGCGGCGGCAGCGGCGGCAGCGGCGGCAGCGGCGGCAGCGGCGGCAGCGGCGGCAGCGGCGGCAGCTCACCATTCAGTGTGATGTGATGCCTGCGTTAGCGGTCGTGACAGGAGCAACGCCGCCTGCCGCCAGTGGCAAAATCGCGTTCGGTCTCGCGCGCGCGCGCGCACACACACACACACACACACACACACACACACACAATAAACGTAAAAGGACAATTTTGTCAAAATTTTCGGAATATTTAGTTCACAACCCACAATTTTGTTTTCCGCTGGAAAACGAAGTCATCTTTTTCGATGACAAAACATTTCTTTGATTTTGGGATACGGACAAAATATTATGAAAATTTGGACAAAATTTTACCCTTTGACTTTTAGAGTGGATATACATCGACTGCTCAATGCGATGCGGAGTCTTAAGCCCCTGGTCTGTGAGAAGGACACATAAATCGGATCTAGTGAAAAAAATCGAGATGTCCAGATTTAAGTCGGATTTCGCCTGATTGATCTTGGGCAGAAGGAGTAAAAATTTTAGACATCACGATATCCGTAGTTGATTTTGATTCACTTTGCTGTGGATGTGTGCGGATAGAATTCCGTGCAGGCAACTCAGAACATACCCTTAAAAAAATGTCACAGCAAGAAAAGGTACATTTATCACCTTCTGCTTTTTTCTCCCCAGGAGATTTTGGATGAGAGCTTCATAACGTTCAGAAACTTCAATAAGTTCCCAGGAAACTTCCGCACATCAATAATTAATTATTCTGCTGTGACGTTTCGCTTTCTGACCTTTCTCGCCTTAGGTCATCCCAAGAATTTTGCACGCCCCAGTGACCATATCAGAGACACACTCATCACTACACTAAACGAGTGGAAGGGGAGGAGGGGGGGGGGGACTTTGACGGGAGTGGTTTCTTAAAAGGTACTGGACCAAAGACCTGGTCATATTTTTTTTCACGACCTCTTCGCATATTCCGTACCCGCGTCGGTCCCTCTCAAGATGGATTTCCCCTGTCAAGGAGTTTGCCTGACAGCGAGCAGACGACGCAGCAGCAGACGACATCTTGGAAGCGCCGCCACCCCTTAGTGATGATGCCGTCCTTGGACGTAAACCCCCTGTCCACCCCGCCACGGGCTGCCCTTGGAGTGCCTTGGAGGATGCGGAAAGGGAGGAGGGAGGGGGGGGGAGGGGAGGGGGGGGGGGGGACTGCGAGGGGTAGCGTCGGCTCTGCCAGAAACGAAGCAGTGTATCTATTCCCAATGCCACGGCCACTTTGCACCCGACACAATATATTTACTTATTCCAGCTATGATTTATATACCAAGTACATACGAATCGTATCATGAAGCCATACACCAGGTGTATCATTAGTAGCCCCGAGCAGTTATGGTCCCACAACGCACCATCTCCTTCTCTTGCTGTCTCGGCCAGGCGCGTGAGACTGAAAGAGACGGAGATAGTGCGTTGCGGGACTGACTAAAACCATAACTGCCCGGCCTGGGACTACTGATACACCTGGTACAATTCCCCTTGGTAGACGTATGAACTCGCATATGCCACATATAAAATCGCTTAATCGTATACGTTTCCTATATATGGTTGTATATGTGAATCTGGCTGTATATGACCCATACGGCTTCAAATACAGCACGCATCATATATGGGAATTTATATACATGAATTTTATATGGTCTCATTTACGATTCGTGTACGCTTGTACACGACCCATGTTCGATTATATACAATGTGTATACAATTACAGTTATATACGATTCGTATATGGTCCTCTATTTTCAACGCCCAGTAAAACCTACAATAATTGTGTGTGGACACCGACGGCACCGAGACCTAACCTTGCTCTTATTTTGCTGGCAGGAGGGATTTCGAGGCAGGCACCCCCGGCTGCACGCCAGGACTAGCAGCGACAGCATGGAATCAAACACGGTGAGTCATCATCGCACAACCCGGGGGGATTCCCCATCTCATCCCCCGACTGTCACGACCCGGAACACATCCTGCGGCTACGGCGACGTACCCGGTACCAGTCTTCGTCAGTACGCTGTCGGGAAACAGTACGCACAAGGAGTGCACGAGGACGGAGGACGGAAGACGCAAGTGGACGACGATAAAGAAGAAGAAGGGGGAAGTGAATGACGCGCAGAACAAGCAGCGACGGCGTCCACAGTCGTTATTCGCAGGAAGCGCACATTCCCGCTGTCGTTTGCGATGTCAGCTGTTTTCCTGTGTCTTATACCCCCCCCCCCCCCCCCCTCTCTCTCTCCCCTCTCTCTCTCTCTCTCTCTCTCTCTCTCTCTCTCTCTCTCTCTCTCTCTCTCTCTCTCTCTCTCTCTCTCTCTCTCTCTCTCTCTCTCTCTCTCTCTCTCTCCTTCCCTCTCTGACAGCCGGGGGCTGGTCTCCGGCCGCGTGCGTGCACACCGCTTACTCTGTACTGAAATACGTCGGGTCACCGCCCCTTCCGTCCGGCTCTGCGTACCCCGCCGTACCCCGCCGTACCCCGCCGCCCCGACCTCAAAATGTTTTTACGGTCAGCCCACATAAACTAAAGAAGGTTGGCCCGATGAACGCTGGCGGCGGCATCGCGCTGGGCGCTGCCATGGCGCTGCCACGGACAGTCACTGCTGACCGCACCACCGCACCGCAGCAGGCTCCCGCCCCACCCCAAGGAGCACAGGAAGTCGGGAGTGTTGTTGTTAAACACAACCCACATTACAAGGGGAAACACAGGGGCGGGTGCGCAGCCCTGGGGGGGGGGGGGGGGGCGTTATCGTGGCACTGCATTTGCGAGTGCAGATGAAGATCCATGGAGTGTAGGAGAGTGGGGGAGGAGAGGGGAAGGGGGGGAAGCAGGTTCGCAAGGAAAAGGGACATATACTCATGAAGTGACAGCCCCTCTGTGCACACACACACGGCATACAACATGGAGGCAGGGGGAGAGTTTACAGCGTATGCGAGGTCATGTCGTGCCCGCCGCGCCGCGGGGGATTCCCCGGCCCCGCTGAGTGAAAACGCCCCGGAACACGCTGGTGAAAAGGTCACATGCACGGCAGTCCCGCACCTCTCTCTCTCTCTCTCTCTCTCTCTCTCTCTCTCTCTCTCTCTCTCTCTCTCTCTCTCTCTCTCTCTCTCTCTCTCTCTCTCTCTCTCTCTCTCTCTCTCTCTCTCTCTCCCTCTCTCTCTCTTTCACGGGGTAAGTGCCTCGCGTATTTCTGCTCCCTTCCCCCGCCCCCTCTTCATCCCACTACCTTCACTTCATCCCACCCCAACTTTCTCTATTTACTTTTCGGACTTTGCATTAAGAAGCGGCGTGGAGCGAGAGAGCGCCTGCCGGTGAGAGGATAGGCAAGCCCGTCGGGCAGCCGCGTCCAGCGGGCTGGCCTACCCTGCGCGGCTGACGCCGGCCCCGGCGCGTCCCCAGTGTCCCCCGGGCGCGCTCCACTACTCACCAGTCCTCGCTCGCGCACCATCGCCTCCCCTCCCCCTTGCCATCAACAACAGCCACGCCTCGCCCTCCGCTAAAAAGTTGTCTGTCTTTCATCTCCCGGTCCTCACGGCCCCTCTCCGCTCCACTCGGCCCGCTATGGCGGCACGGCTGCTGCACGGCTGGCTGGCCGTGGCCGTGCCGACGCGTGCTGGAGTGCCACGAGCCCGGCCTGCAGGGCCTGCAGGCTGGAGGTGCGCAGCCCCGGCGGCCCCGACGCCCCCGACCCCCTCCGGGGCCTCACTGCTGGGGTGGCTGTGTGCCGGTCTAGGGCTGTGCGGTTAACCGGTTAACTGGTTATTGCATTCGGTTATTTTAATAACCGTAGCGTTCGGTTACCTTTTGGGGCACAACCAGTTAACCGGTAAACCGTAAGAAACCTATACTATTGAAAATAACCGGTTATTGAAAATAACCGGTTAATTTCCAATAACCGGTTAACCGGAAGAACTTTCGGTCATCCCTGTAACCGAAGGTCCGGTTATTTTACCAATAACCGCACAGCCCTATGCCGGTCCCCCGGTACCCTCCGATGCTGGTGTCACCTCGTCACTGCCGACGCCCAATCGGGTCAACGGCTCTCCAGGCAGCAGAGTTTTATCACTTTCCAATGGCGGCGAGCAATTTGTCTCTGTCTCCTCCGGAGCCCCCCCCCCTCCCCTTTCCCCGCCACTATCGTCCACCCCGCGCGCTAAAAGGGAGAAGAGAGGCCGGCGAACCGTCCCGCGACAGGGCGGAGCGGCGGACAGACTGGAGACGGCGGGGTTGCCGTCATGAAAAGCCAATCAGACTCGCGGAGTGTTCCGTCGAACTAGGCAAGACAAATCTACGGGGCGCCTCATTGGCGATAGTGATGGGGACAGCGGCGGACGTCCACGTGGAGAGTTATTCGCGAATCGCGGCGCACAGAGGGAAGTTTTTCTTTTTTGTTTTTCCAACTTGATTCTCGAAGATGTATTATTGCAAGTGTGGGTGCCTGGAGCCTGGCGGGGGGCTGGGGCCGCTGGAGCCGCTGGAGCCGCTGGGGTCGCTGGGGCCGCTAAGGGCCGCTGGGGCCGCTGGGGCCGCTGGGGCCGCTGGGGCCGCTGGGGCCGCTGGGGCCGCTGGGGCCGCTGGGGCCGCTGGGGCCGCTGGGGCCGCTGGGGCCGCTGGGGCCGCTGGAGCCGCTGGGGCCGCTGGAGCCGCTGGGGCCGCTGGAGCCGCTGGAGCCGCTGGAGCCGCTGGGGCCACTGGAGCCGCTGGGGCCGCTGGAGCCGCTGGGGCCGCTGGGGCCGCTAGGGCCGCTGGAGCCGCTGGGGCCGCTGGGGCCGCTGGAGCCGCTGGGGCTGCTTGAGCCGTTGGAGCCGCTGGGGCCGCTGGAGCCGTTGGAGCCGCTGGGGCTGTGTCCACACCCCCGAGGCTCCGTTGCCTCCGCTGGCTTGCAATTCGGCGCGACAATACATCACTTTGTGCGGCATTGTTCGCCCCTGAAAAGGAACGCAGGGCGCACCTCTGGAGGGGAGCAGCCCGGCCCGGGGCGGGGCGGGGACCTTTGTGGGGCGTATGCGAAGGCGCACGGGGGAGGCACGCGCGCAGCAGCCAGCGGACAGGTGTCAGGCGCTATAGCAGACGACGACACGGCCAGGTAGCAGAGGGTAACGGAGCAGAACGATAACGCAGCAGACGGAAACGAGGTAACGTCGTCGCATCAGAGGACGTTGGCGGAAAATCGGAGAGTGCATCTTTTTTGTTTATGCGTTTCTTCGGAGATATAAGTCCGGATTGCCAACGGTCGCCTTCCACCCTCCCGCGTCATCCGACAGGACCCGCCCTCTTTCGCGCACGCGCCCGTGCCGTATTGACAGCGTGCGGCCGAAATTTTCATCCCGCCCTTGATCCCCATCGCACTCTGTCCTCTCTACTACTTCACACGTGCGAGCAGACGAGTGAGCCAGCCGATCGTATCATCGTGCCATGAATATTCACGACCCGCGGTGCCCCCCCCCCCCCCACCCCCGCTGAAACCCGCAGACCCCCCGCCGAGGCCCCACCCGGCCGCGTCCGTTAGTAGTTTATTTTTCCCCGAGGTCCCCGAATGCCACCCCACTTTGGGTTTTCGTTTCCATTGTGCACCAACGATACACCGCACTGCCTCGCAGGGCCAACAAAACATCCACGGTGCGATACGGTGCCAATGTCCCACATGCGTCGGTATCATTTCTTTTATATTATTTTTTTTTTCAAAAAAAAAAAAAGGAAAGATAGCTCGAAGAAACGAGGGGCGGAAGATGACAGGCCGGGAGTTGGGGCTTCGGCACGCTGCACAGAGAGAACGGCAGCATGAGAGCGGTAAAGAGGGGGGAGGGGGGTAAGGGGAAACACTCCCACATCCGCGACTGGCGCGGCTGTGCTTTGTGGGGGGGGGGGGGGGTCCAGGCGTGGCAGCACGAGCACGGGTCAAAGAAGACGCGCCGATCTATCGGACTGATCCCATACAAAAATTGAAAGTACGCCTTTAGTGCTCCGGCAGTGCGCAAAGAGTACTCGCCTTTTGATGCTGCTGATGCCGACCCTGGTGTTAGGCCGCAATCGGTAACCGCGCTCCAAAGTACTAGTTCTCTTTTAGGTCACTCGAGAGGCACCAGGCCGTCATCAGTACTTGCTGGCTTGGCGCTCCTCAGCGCACTGATACCCCGATCGAGGCCTCCTCGATAGGACCAAGAAGCTTTCAGTACGCTGCGCGGGGGGATGGATACTTTTTGCGGTCGTGTTTTCCACAATCACACGTACCAGTACCCGAGCAGTACCTCAGGAGCAGAAGGATGCTCTTGTGCTCCGAGAAGGCGCCCCGAAGCACTAAAAGATAGCATACCCAACCACGTCTTCCCAAGGTGGTCTTATGGCTTTGGGGTAGCTTGCGCGCTCTCGAACTGTTAGTCGTCAAGAGGCTTGGGTTCGAATCCCAGCAAAGAGAGGCATTCGGAAGAGAGTTTCTGGGTGTCTTGCCAATCCCGGCCACACTAGGGGACATACGGAGTGAATGCGAAGACACTTAGCCATGAATATTTTTATTACTTCCCTTTGCTGTTTCTTTTATTCTGTTATAATACGTCCTGGACAAATCCGGATAAACTTTTACCGGAATAGTAATGTAAGGGCATTCTCCTTCCTCCCGCATCTAAATGACCGCACCACCCACATACCTAACCTACTGAATGATCAGGGATGAGAGCTGAGCGAGTACTGTATGCATTGCAGTACGCTTAGGAGGCGACTACTAGGCCGCGTGGCTGGTTGCTTTTGTACCCATTTTTCGCCCCTGAAAGCAGACTGATACTCGCACCGGAAGCGGCCTGGAAGCGAATCGGCACCAGGCAAAACGCGGGTACTCATCCGCGTACTGTGTGCGTACTAAAAGCATACTCTCCAATTTTGTATGGGATAGAGGCGCTCTTTGCTGTGGTGTTTGCTGTCTGGACCGACCCCACGCAGGGAAAAGATTCGTTGTCACAACAATTTTTTTAAAGTTAGTTTCGTGGCAGGCAATGTGTTTGGTTCTAATAGCTAAAATGCCGGTTGAAAGTCGTTTTGCCCCCGCTACGAGATTTCAGTTTTCAGAACTAAATGTATACTATTTGTCACGAAATCGACTAAGAAATTCGTCTGTGACAACGAATACTGTCTCTGATTTCTGCGTGCCCCGCGTGCTGTCCTCCCGGTCTAGGCTCGGTGGAGGACGTTCATAAACTACGTGACCGATTTTAGATCACTTTTTGACCCCTGCCCCTCGTATCGTGACCTGGCTAACCTAACCTTACCATGCATTAAGGAGGATAAGAACCGTAGGATGCCCCTCCCCCCCTTTCAAATGGTCACGCAGTTTATCAGTTTCTGAACCTGCTGTCCGCCCGAGAGCGCCTGCCATCGACAGGGTAGGCAAGCCCGCCCAGCAGCCGCGCCCGGCGGGCTGGTCTACCTGCCAGGCTGACTCCCTCTCGCCATCAGCGCATTCATCTTCCCGCCCCCGCCTGCTTCCCTCTCAGCCCCTCGACCCGCCTCCTGACGAGGGGCGTTTGTTGTCCATCGCCGGGTGCGCGCAGCTCGGCGCGGCCCCCGCTGCCCCCGTAGCCCCTGACCCGGCATGTGAGGAGGCAGCAGACATAAAGTGTCAGGCCGCCGCGCTGCGACTGCAGAATAAGAATAAAACACGACTATCCGGCGGGGTGCCGAACTGTAGGAGCGGCAGCTGAGGCGGCAGCAGCGGCGGCAGCGGCGGCAGCGGCGGCAGCGGCGGCAACGGCGGCAACGGCGGCAGCGGCGGCGGCAGTTGGCAGCGGCGGCAGCGGCGGCAGCGGCGGCAGCGGCGGCAGCGGCGGCAGCGGCGGCAGCGGCGGCAGCGGCGGCAGCGGCGGCAGCGGCGGCAGCGGCGGCAGCGGCGGCAGCGCGAAACAAGACGAGAAAGTTAGAAGTATCAGCAACCAGCCGCCTTTAGAGCTCTCCGTTATCAGTTGGCGCGCGCTGATGTGCTGCTGCTGCTTTTGCTGCCGCCGCTGTTGCTGCTGCTGCCCGCCGTGTACAGGCGAGTCCAGGCGGGGAGCGGAGTCAGAACAGCAATATCCCAGCCTGGCCAGCAAAGAGGTGAATCAGTAGCGGCCAGCCGCTGCCCCCCCCCCCCCCCTCGTAGACAATGGCGTCCTCTTGACACACAGATGAGCATGCCAGTGGGTCTCCCCCCCCCCCTCCCTTCCCGCTCCTCTTCAAACCCCCTTCCCCGCCAGCGCCCCGCGCCGCCGCACCCGAGGGAGACGCGCGAGAGAAGGGCCAGTCTTGGGGCCAGTAGTTTGCTCCATTGACTCAGAAACTCTCGGCGCGATGCGAATGGTTATGGAAGGCGAGGGGATATCGCACGAACGTGGACCGGTCGTAAGGGCGAGGACGTGCGATGCGTCGAGTGGGTGGGCAGCGCGGAGGAGGGAGGGGGGGGGGGGGCGGTCCGCAAATTCCGTCCGGGTCGGAACGTCGAGAGCCGTTCGTCGAGGTTAAAGAGTGCTTGCCTTCCGCCTCTCGCGCGCATTCCCGCGCTCTGCACGCCTATATCGGGACCCACCGGGACCCACCGGGACCCACCGGGACCCACCGGGACCCACCGGGACCCACCGGGACCCACCGGGACCCACCGGGGACCCACCGGGACCCACCGGGGACCCACCGGGACCCACCGGGGACCCACCGGGACCCACCGGGGACCCACCGGGACCCACCGGGGACCCACCGGGACCCGCGCACGGAAGCGAGAGGAGAGGCTCTCTGACGTAGACCCGCAGGCGCAGTGGTCCCCATGGCTTTGGACGCGTGTAGAATGATTCTAGGAGACACCCGCCACGCTCGACACGCAAAAAATGGTCAGTTGTCCCAAAGAACTTGTTAATTTGTTCGTTGATTTCGGGAAGCAATGAATGTCAGTTCTCGCAGCTAAATTTATTGCTTGTTCCGAAATAAACGAACTGATTGGTTCGGTTTTTTTTGTTGTTTTTTTTTTGCGTGGAGCACCCGACGCGGTCTCTCCCGGAATACTTTGTTGACCATGTCGGAATACTGCGGAGGGCCGACTCGAATACTACCCCCGACACGTTCCAATAATACCAGGTATAATACCCTCCATTATAACATAAGATGCTCAAAAGTTCTGCCACCCTTCGGAGTGGGCGTTGTGAACAAGCTCCATATACGGGGGCCGGGGGAAGGGCGGGGGGGGGGGGGGTATGAACTTTGGCGTTCCTGCAGCCTTGTAGCGGTCCAGCCCAGCCCAGCTGCGCCCTGCGGCCTTCCCTGACGAGAGCAGAGAAGGGCACAGCCGAGCCGAACCGAGCTAGCCGCTGCTGGCGAGGGCGAGCCATATACCAGGGCCAGCTGCCCGCTGAGCGAGAGCAGAGAGGGGAGGGGAGGGAGGCTCGCCTGGGCACGCCGAGGCACGACGGGACGGGGCTGTTTGCGGTTGGCAGATCTTTCGCACAGATCGCTCGCTGCTCACTACTACAACTAACTCTCCCTCCCAGCACACCCCCTCCCCCCCCCTCCTCTTCCTACCGGCCCTCCCCACTCCTCTTGGGCCCGTCCCTTATTTGCGCTTCAACATGAGAGATGCCAGGCAAACACGATAACTTTCAGGGAGGCGGATACTTTCGCTCAGGGCTCCCCCCTAAGCCCCGCGCCACTCCACGCCCCGCCGCGCCACCCGCTACCGCTCTACGCACCACGGTCTGGTGGCCACACCCAAACGGGAAGCACGAAATAGGAAGGGGCGCTATGCTCAGCAGGTGATGATGCCGAGCCCTCGAGCCTCAATGTGAGCGACCAACTCCAAGTAGATAGAAGTTAGAAGTGCCATGATAGAGCAGCCGCCACCACCACGCCTTTGGGTTTGTGCGTGAGGCCCAGTGGTGCCCGCCCCACTCACGCTGCTTCTGATGGTGCTGACCGGTTCAAGTTGTTCACCGTGATCCAAGGTAAGGCCTTGGGAACAATAATACGAGGACCTACCTGAAATGAATTTCATGTAAATTGAATTTTTTCGGTGGAGTATGTTTGGCAGAGCCACTGAACACCGTATGAATCATGATATTGGTGTCTCTCGCGATGCTCCCTGCCTGACCCAGGAAGGAAGAAGGCACCCCAAACTACACCTCACTCCAAACTATGGATCCACAGTCAGTACTTGGAAACTAAGGCTGCTCTTGTACTTTTTGTACTCTCTATCAATTTCACCCAAATTCGGAAATCAGTATTTTTTCGGTCACAGAACAAATAGTGAGGCCTTGCCAATTTTTCAAATTTTGACGCGATCAATTTCGTCCAAATTGAGAACTCATTTTTTTTTTTTTGGTCAGAAATCAGATGAGGCTAGTTTTTCAATTCAGGCAATTTATCATCGCCGAAAGCTGGCCACGACCCGGCTCCTCTACACAGCCGACAAAACCAACTCGTCATGATCTTTTTCGGGCCGGTAAAGAGCGGTCTGGCTGCACGACCCTGATTGGGCGATAAATAGCTCAGCTGTCGCGGCGTGAACATTGCTCGGTGAGCAGGCGCCGTGGTTTTACTGTCGCGGCGAACGTGGCCAGCTGGACAGCTGGGGCCCCCGGGGCCTCCGCACTGAGAGGCTGCGGCACTTCCAGCGGACGGCCTCGTCGTGGAAGTGTTGGTGAGGCCGACGGGGCCAGCGCTCTTTCCTCCCTCCGTCCTCTCCGGCCCAATTACCCCCCGCACCTCCCGCCACTCTGCTTTCCGACGAAATGAACCCGTTAGGAGGAGACGGGCGCAGCGCAGCGCCGCACCGCCTCGCCATACCCGGACATCTGGTGAGTGATCGGCGCGAACACCTGGAAGAACCTGGCCAGAGCACCTGGACGGGCTGCAAGACCTGGACGACATAGCTGAACACCTGGAGAGGTGTAGGCACAAGCACCTGGAGAGGTGTAACCCGTCCAGGAGTAACAGACTGTTTGTAAACGATATCGAATCGATGCCGATGGATGATTGCGCACATACATAAATTTGGCATTATTTCGGTAGTCATTCCTGACTGCACACTCAAAAATAAATGCACGATTTAAGCATAATATGCTCTTAGTTCAGCATATTTTAAGCGTGAAACACAAAAAATCCCACACGCATATTATGGTTGATTGAACCATATTATGGATGATTGAGGGATACCATATGCATTCCCCAGAAATACAATACGTGCCTCAAGCATCATATGCTAATGTAGACGGTTGATGTAAGCAGATGATTCTTAAATCAACAATATCCCACAGGAATACAAGATTCGCATCAAAACCGCTTTGAATCAAGCAAACATTTTTGAGAGTGTGCGGAAGCGCACCTGCTGGTGATGTGGTCAACCACCTGGGGGTGTTAATAAAGCGTCTGGCTGGCGGCCTGCACGTTGCGCTGAGCAGCACAGCGCTGCAGTCATCAGGCGCGCCGCGCCGCCGCTCACATCGGAGCGATGAAATATTTTATCCCCTCGGCGGGACAATCGGAGCGGCGCTGACAAGGTTATATAGACTGGGGCTGCCGGCTGCCGGGCGGAGCCCCGCGGTGCCTCGGACCGTCCTCACGACCGTCACGGGGCCGCCGAGGAATGCGGAGGAATGTATCGCGCCACGAGAAGGCCTGTGGAGCCTGGGGGGCAGCGGGTCAGCGGGGGCAGCGGGGGCAGCGGGGGCCGCAGGGGGCCGCGGGGGCAGCGGGGGCCGCAGGGGGCCGCGGGGGCCGAGGAGGCCGCAGAACCGGAAGCGCGACCGGCCGAGGCCATCAAGCTGAGGCCTGACGAGTTCGTGCAGGAGGATAGCAGCTGTCGGCGCTGCCGGCGGCTGTGACTGAAAAGGGATGGGAAAGCCTGGCTCCCTTCCTTTTCCGTTCACGGAGAAAAAACATTAGTGGTCGCAACTAATTTTTAAGTTGTTTTTCAGACGAGCCGTACTTTTTTGTTCGAATAACTAAAATTTAGTTGGGGGAACTAAATTTTAGTTGCACCATAACGCAACGTTAGTTGCTTCAAAACGCTTGCGTTAGCTAAGGGAGCAAAGAGCAGAAATTTTTTTGTTTAGTGACCGCAACGAACCTCTTCGTTGGAGCAAATAACGTTCCGTTGGTGCAACTAAAATTTAGTTCCCCCAACTAAATTTTAGTTATCTGAACAAAAATTTACTGTTTGTCTGAAAATCAACTTAAAAATTAGTTGCGACCACTAATGCTTTTTCTCCGTTTTTCTCCGTGTTTTTTACCACCAAACACGGTTTTTCGCGTTGTCAGCATAGGCAAAAATAACAGAGGGGACCCTTATGGAGGGCGTTGTAGGGGCCTTTGGGCTATATGGGAGCCCTGACGGGGACTAGGCCCGTGGTCATGCGTCTTCAGGCAGGTGCCCGAGGAAAGGGGGACCCTATGGGGACTTCGGGGTCTAAGTGGACTCCTGTACGTCCGTGGGGTGTCCGCCGAGGGGTCGGTCGTGGGGCCCATGGCATGGCGTGCGGGTGCTCCTGGGCATGGGCTCGTGAGTGCCGCGACGGGGGCCCAGGTGTCCAGGGTGGGGCCCGGGGTGGGGCCCGGGGTGGGGCCCGTTGGCAGAGGCGGGGCGCGGGGCCCTGACGTGGGCACGCGAGTGCTATTGCGGCAATTACACCTCCTGAAAGCTAATCCCGCTCTGTCTGGCCGCCCCACCCCGGGAGCTGAGGCCGCCCTGACCTGGGCCCTGGGGGCACCGCAGGGCCGTACAAGAAGTGGAGAGGAAGGGGGAGAGGGGATTGGGGGGGGGGGGGGGGAGTCGGAAAGGACAGAGAGGAAAAGGCGAGTCGGCGCCCCCGGAGCCAGCAGCGGGGCGCAGAGCCACGGGGCGGCATGGCATGGCACCTCGTTTTCATTACTGCAAACGTCTGTCCGTCTCTCGTTTGGCACCGCGTCGCACAAAAAAACGGATGAGAGAGAGAGAGAGAGAGAGAGAGAGAGAGAGAGAGAGAGAGAGAGAGAGAGAGAGAGAGAGAGAGAGAGAGAGAGAGAGAGAGAGAGAGAGAGAGAGAGAGAGAGAGAGAGAGAGAGAGAGAGAGAGAGAGAGAGAGAGAGAGAGAGAGAGAGAGAGAGAGAGAGAAACGAAAACGCTATGAGGCGCGCAGATGAAAACGGAAAGAAAGCGCGTTATTCGGATGAATTATTACAAAGCTGATGTGATGGAAATGAAAGCGGCGATGGAGAATAAGGGGCAGCGGGGCCAACCGGTCCGGCGTGTACACTACACTTGGCCGCCCGGCCCCGCAGCACCATTCACTCATTTAGTATTCACACCAGGCCGGCTCCCCCCCCCTCTCTCTCTCTCTCTCTCTCTCTCTCTCTCTCTCTCTCTCTCTCTCTCTCTCTCTCTCTCACTCTCACTTTATTTCGTGTTCTGCCCCGCTCATCTCGTCCTTTGTGGGTCCA
Source organism: Odontothrips loti (assembly GCA_038380765.1). NCBI lineage: Eukaryota > Metazoa > Arthropoda > Insecta > Thysanoptera > Thripidae > Odontothrips > Odontothrips loti. The sequence continues at coordinate 6,001,959 of CM076249.1, forward strand.
GATGAGCCAAGCTGAGATGAACCCTCCGCTGTGTGACCGGCAGCGGCGAAGGCAGGGAAAAGATGTAAATACGGGGGGGAAAGACAAGAATTCCATTCTTATGGCGCAAACGGGGAGGAAAATCGCATGCATGATATATGGAGCGAAAGCCGCTGGGTGGGCAGCCCTGTGTGTGTGTGTGTGTGTGTGTGTGTGTGTGTGTGTGTGTGTGTGTGTGTGTGTGTGAGAGAGAGAGAGAGAGAGAGAGAGAGAGAGAGAGAGAGAGAGAGAGAGAGAGAGAGAGAGAGAGAGAGAGAGCGTGCATGTGCTTAGGCCAGGGAAACGAAAGGCGAAAAAAAGGACTTCGCTTCGCCACGGCGGAAAATAAAAACACACATAATGTTTGCGATAATGGTTTATGATAACTGATACTGGCAGCGCAGAGCATTTGCGAGTCTCGCATAGAAACGCGAACATAAATGGAATAAATTCGTGAGAGGAAAATGAGGAAACAGAGAAGGCAAGCAGGTGAAGTATAATGCGCCATCTCTCTCATGCCCTCCCTGCCCCGTCCGGACTGCCCTCCCTGGGGGCGGAGCGGGTCCAGCAGGGTCCAGCGTGCAGCAGCCAAATAACGCCATTTCTGCTCGCAACCAAATAAACGTGTTCGTACACGGCCGAAACCAAGTATCTGCAAATCGAAAATTTACCAAGAATATATTCTCCAGAGAATGCTTTGGGATTAATTCACGAAATTCTTTTGAACACTCGGGTAGTTTGAGAAGAATTTAACGTTTTTGCCATTTTGAACCTTGAAGAGGGATTTTGAGAATACTGTTCCTGGGAATACTGGGAGAATACATTGGGAATACTTCGAGGACATACCAAGAACACTGACGTTGCAGGTCCTTGGCCAAATCCAACGTCGGTCGCCCTAACGCACTTGACCCCGCATACTTAATAGAGGTTTCCAATGAAATTTGGAAACGGAAAGTTGAAGAACAAAAACACTTCCAGTTTGGAAACCCTCGAGGGCTGTTTTGAGAACTTAAATGGCGTTTTGGGTGAATTTTGGAAGTTAATTCCCATATTTGGGGCGGCTCTTGCACACCGATATTTCTCCTACATGCTCTAGAGAGTTTCCGGTCTAGAAGGGTTTTTGTTCTTCAGCTTCCGTTTCTGAGACTCGTTGGAAACCTCTATTTCGGCCTCCGCCTATAACCCATCAACAACAACAACAAGGCGCTGTCGTTTAAGATGCCAATGATGGGAGATCAAACGGCAGAGGGACAAAGCGAAGACGGGATGGGTCTCTTGCCGGAGGCCTATTGCAGTAGGCCGCGTCCCCACAGCACAGCCTTCATCACAGCCTTGGGCCCTTCGGCTCAGCAGCCCCGGCCAGCCTAAGCTCCCCCAGACAACTGGCCCTACCTCTGACCCCTGCGGCCCCAGGACCCACAACAACGGCGCGCACCGTACACTCACTTAGCTGCTACCAACCTTTATTGGAACGCTGAAACCAGCTAAAACCCTCGGGCCTCCCGCCTTCCCCGTACTAACCTGATCTTTGAAGTAGTACCCCGCCCACCGGGCTTGCAGCACAATATCCGCCCTTATTGCACTACCCCCCCCCTTCTCTCTCTCTCTCTCTCTCTCTCTCTCTCTCTCTCTCTCTCTCTCTCTCTCTCTCTCTCTCTCTCTCTCTCTCTCTCTCTCTCTCTCTCTCTCTCTCTCTCGCCATTTAAAAAGAAGATTAAAACTAACGGACGTTACAGGAAGGCATAGAAAAAACTAATAGTTGTTTGGTGGGGCACGGCCCGCGGTGCTCTCGAACGCGGTACCTTCTGATGGGGGTGCAGCGTGCAGCGCTTATGGCTGGATCACCCAGAAAAATGTTTTAAGCTTTAGAAATGACCTTTCGAAGCTGTAGTCCAGAATGCTAGACTAGTGCCTGAAATGGAAGTCTAGTAAACCTTCAGCAGTTCAAGGCTAAGACTCCGTTGGGTGATTCCACGCCCACTCAGACCAGCAAGTTTCCGTATTTCCCGCCGTCTTCCCGACAGGCTAAGCTGTAAGCCTCGGCACGTCACACCTTTCTTTGCTGATGTGATAATCACCAACCCACGCCATTATGCCTCCCCCCCCCCCCCGGTCTCTCCCTCCCCCTTCTCGAATTTCATAATCTTCCCATGTCGGCTGCATGGCACGCCAAAAGCGAGTTATAGGGAAAGGGGGAGGGGGGGGGATGAAGAGAATGAGGGGGGAGGGGAATGCCATAGGTAGGTATTCGCGTGAAATTTGGCTCGCGGAAAGCCATTCTCTCCATCAGACCTCTCCCTCTTCTTCCCCATCCACCATCTTCATCGAGATCCCCTCCCCCCCCCCCCTTCTCTCGGTTGTTCCTGGTGGTCGTGGTAGTAACGGTGGGTGGTGGTGAAAGGAAAAAGGATCCGTAATGGTGGATTGGTGGATGGCGAACGATAGTGTCATTTCGTCGCCAGCCGCACAGAGCGACGGCGGCCGCTTTTCTTCCCGCGCCGCTGCCATCAGCATTCGTTCAATCATCGTCCGAATCGTCTTCCCCAGAACTCGGGAAAAAGAACACATTCAGGTGAGCGACAGCTGAATGATAAGGGATTCAACGTGCGTCATGCTCCACAATAAGATCCCTGCCCTAGGCAGGCATTTACCGACGGCTTTGTACACGTCAGACAAAGTGTGCGAAAACAAACACATTTCGATGACTATGCGTTCCTGGATTTTTCCGCTAATCCATTAAGACCGGTTTAGTAGAACGCCGAGTCAAGATGACAACGAGTCCTGTAGCCCTTGGTGCCTCCGGCTCGCACACTAACATAAGCCTTAAAGGTCATGCCAAATAATCGACAGCGCACACACTGCTCAGACTGCTGTTGTACCATCAGCACAAAAGCCTAACGGAATAATTTACGGAAAGTTTCCGTGTAAAGTTTGACAAAGTTTGTCAGGCGTTGGGCGCCCGACGCGTCCTCTAATCCTCGCAGCAGGCGCAGCAGCATTGACCGGATAATTTGTCGTGTCGCTCCGCCGTCCCCGGCGGCCGCAGGGCATAGCAGGGCTGTTCTGCCCCCGGAACCCGCCAAAGTCATGCTAGGCCCTTCGCTAGAGAGACCCAAGCCATTTTCAAACGAGGCTGCGAATAAACGGAGTTGGAGAACAAACGCACTACTTCGAAGAGAACCGCGCTGATGCATATTGTGAAAATAGAATGTGGTCAGCAGGCCACCCATCTGATGCGCGCTTTTTGTCACGAAAATACATCATACACACACAGCCTCAGCTAGAGTGTTCTTCAAAAGTCGACCTCCGGTGGTTGGAAGCCTGTTTTGTTTGGCCATCGGGTCCACGAGAGTGGCAGAGGGAATCGGACCACGTTGTCAAAGAGTCGGCCGAGCGCGAGGCGGGCGGAGGCCCCGGAGGCCCCGGAGGCGGGGATATTCCAGAACTGAGTGGCCTCTTTTGCCATGGCGGACCGTGTGTGTGTGTGTGTGTGTGTGTGTGTGTGTGTGTGTGTGTGTGTGTGTGTGTGTATGTGTGTGTGTTTGCTCTCTATTTTTTGTTGCCGGTTTTGACGACCGCCCTCCCTGCATTAGCGAGAGGCTCCTCCTTCCCGCGTTCCTCTTCCGGACAAACACAGAGGTAATTCTGGAAGGGCGCCGCACTAGCACCCTTTGTGCGAAAACAGGCCGGGCGATTGGCGATTGACTGTTAGCTGTCAGGGCGCTCCGCACAGTTGGCTATGGGAACGGTGGACTTTACGGTACAGAGCGCTGCGGTCCGTTCCACCGTGAAACCGTCAAGCCTCGACATCGAGGGTGAAACCAGTACCGATTTCCAACTAGACTTGAAAACGGAAATCCAAGAACAAAAACACTTCCAGGCCGGAAACCCTCAGTATGAGAAACTTGAGTGGATTTAGAGGAAACGACCCCTATTTGGCGCGGTGCTTGTGCATCACAATTTCTTATACCTTTTCTTGAGAGTTTCCGTTCTGGAAGTGTTTTTGTTCTTCAGGTTCCGCTTCAGATTCAGAGCCATGTTGGAACCCCTTATCTCAGGCAAAAACCAGTTTTAGTACTTTGCCTGACATTCGGGATTGGAGGCCTCAGTTAGACTCAATTGAGCGCCAGGAAATGAGGAAATGAGGTCACATGACAATTTTTGACGATAAATGAGCAGAACAGTGGTAGGCCTCATCATAGTCACCCCAACTTACATCTTGCGCATGTTGTATCAGAAAAAGTTAAGTGACCCCGATTTTCGAATCCTAACTTCAGTCTTAAATCTTGGAAGCAAAGGCAAAGTTTTCAAAACAGTCTCTTCAAGCTTCTCACCGTCCAGTCACAATGACCCACACCCAAAAAAAGTCGTTGTCGATCCAAGTACAGAACAATACTCGATTTCGTGTTCTCGGCCTATGTTCTCGATCCACTCACAACCGCATCATAACGTTGCCGTGTTCTGCTTTCTACAGAGTCGAGTGTTACACTCGAAACTCACAGGTTCAAGGTTCGAATCTCGCTCAGGGAGGCAATATTTTTCTTCGGAAGATGACCGGTATCGTTGTCGAACCCATACAACACTCGATAGGAGTTCAATGCACTCAAAACTTCAAGTAAATTCTGATTTCAAAGCAGGGTTGTTAAAGTTAATTTAGAAATGTAACGCGCTAACGTTAACCCGTTACGTTTGGGTTGTTAACGTAACGCGCTAAAGTTACGGCAATTTTGAAAACATAACGCGCTAAAGTTACGTTAACGCATTAACGCCGTTAACGTTAACCATTTTTACCACTTTGGGGGCATTCCGGTGTGCAGTCGATGCAGACATAAACGAAGGTGAGGGGCGGACAAGGCTAGGTGGTGAAGGCAGAACGGTTCTTTCTAGGGGAATTCCCAAATGAAGATTTTAGCCAAGATTTCAGTCGTGAAACTGACTAACTGCTCAACTTATAACGGTTCAAATGACGCTTCGGTAAACGTTAACGGCGCTAATGCGTTAACAAATCCAATTAACGTAACTCGTTATCGTTACGAGCATTCGAAAATCGTAACGCGCAACCGTTAACGCTAATTAACTTTAGCGTTAACGGCGTAACGCCGTTAAACCGTAACTTAACTTTAACAACCCTGTTTCAAATGCGTTGAGAACATGGTCTCGGTTTTTTGTTCTCGGCGGAGCTGTCACACATTTTGCACATTTTTGTACATTTTGTGCTCGAACCGAGAGAAATAGATTCGATTCAAGAATATGGATCTCGCATCAAGATCAAGATGTACTTGGCGCATTTGAGAGCAAAATGTGCTCCCGTGGAAAACATTGTTCCTGTTCCGAGAACGGAATTTTTTGGGCACATTTCCTTCATCGTTCCCTCGAGATGCGTTTCGGGTCAGTCTAATAACACTGCGCCTTTCCAGGAACAAATCAAAGAGACACGTCCTCGAAATTGTGTGACGCAGGCCGTGGGAATCGCTTGGAGGACGGAGGCCGCAGCCTGGACTGGAGCCTGGAGCCGAGGCAACAAGTGCCCGCGAGCCTCCAGCCGCAGTGTTGTTTACGGTGCCGAGGTGCCACAATGCGGCACTCCCCGACCGACAGCAGGCAGCAGAGCAGCGGGGCAGCAGGGCAGCAGGGCGGCGGGACGTTACTTCGGCAGTAAACTGTCCGATTCGGCCACTTACAGCAGTGGGACGCTGCTGGCGCTGCTGTTGTTGTGCCCAGAGCAGTCGTCGCGCCCCGACGCCGACCGACTAGCCCGGCTCCGCTGGCTCCGCTGGCTCCGCCCGGTGCGGTGTGGAGGCGGCGGCTGTCCTCCCCCGTGCCTCACCGCGCCGCGCCCGCACCCCTAGCAATGGCACAGCAGCACAGAGGAGTCCGCCTGCCTGGAGGATCGTTTCTTTACGGGTCGTAAAGGCGGCCGGACAGCATCCTCTTGTCGGAGGGGAGGAGGGGGGCGGGCATAGAGGGAGGGAGACACGAGAGAGAGAGAGAGAGAGAGAGAGAGAGAGAGAGAGAGAGAGAGAGAGAGAGAGAGAGAGAGAGAGAGAGAGAGAGACAGGGAGAGAGAGCATATACGGGCTGTGCGAAGGGGGCAAAGGGGTCAGAGATGGACGCGGAAAAGTGAGACAGAGGTTCCCGGCGGATGTGCACGATAAAGTAATGCATAAGAACTAGCAGTATTCGTGAGGCACGTCGTGTCCCTCCTGCTGCCTCCCCTGCGCTGCTCCCTCCTCGGCTGCGGCTCCCCCAAGGACGTGTATCAATCAAAAAGTTCCAGAGCCGCCCGTTTTCCTAGTCATCTCCTCCCACCGCCACCCCGCGCGCGCTCCCTGTCTCATTTTTATGTGCTTTCCCGCCTCCTTCCCTCTCCGTGCTCACATTAGACCGCCGCGTCTCCCCGCCACGTCTCCGACATCCATCCCCCGGGCCAGACCCTCCTCCTTCCCCGCGTGTCCCCGACCGTCCAAACTTCTCCCGACCGCACCTATGCCAGCCACAGCCACTCCCCGGGGAGGTACCATCAGCCCTCTGCGCGAGGCATTCATTCCACCCGCTAAATGATTTGCTCCACAATCACATCCAGATTCAGATTGATTTCTGGCATACACCGGGCAGCAGCGGTGTACTCCACTTGTATACCTACCCCTGTGTGGAGCGCAGCCCCCTCGGCCCTCCCGACCGACACTCGACTGCCGACCTCTCATCCATTTCCGCTCACATGCACGCCCATGCCATTCTCCCGATTGGAACATGCACTTCGCAGCCGCCGCGCCCTTGTCGCTTTGTGTGAGTTCCTCTGCCCCGGTATATACCTCTGAAAGCCCTTCTCTGAAAAGTAGGCCTGCAAAACAAAAACAAAAAAGAGAAGGAAAGAAAAAGGAAAAAAAGGAGAGAGAGAGAGAAAAAAGAAAGGTGTGAGACTCAGAATCCTAAAGAAGTTCAGCGAGTGTGTTCTTGTTCATTTATCGATGCGTTTTCCGAAATAATCTCTAGCAAACAACTGTAGGCTGGAACTTGAGCCCCGTAACGAGCACACGCAGGACATACCGGCTCAGTCACCAGTGTTGGAAAAATAACATGTAATAATCAAGTCAAGAAGTGTCCGATTTTCCCACTGCAGTTTGATCCAAAGAATTTAGTTTTCTTTGTTGATTGACTTCAAATTTCCACTCATCCCTGTTTTTCTTGGTTGATTTCGCTTCATTTTTCTGAGAGTCCGAATGCATGGCAGTGCGAGTAAGGGTGGGTCCTGGTTTGGCGTGCTCAGGTCCTCGGACTGGTCCTGGGCTTCTCCCCTTGCGTGGTCACGTCACCTGCGACCTTGAGTCGGTGTTACCTTTCGAGAGGCGCACCGCGGACCACGGAGCGTCCTATCCACGTACTCGACCTGGAGCCCCTTCACCCTATTGACTTGTGGGTTGAACACCCACCCCACTACACTTACCAACATCCCTTTGACAACCCCCCCCCCCCCCCCCTCTTTGCGATCCGCATACGAGTCCCCGCCACCCCAAACCACGCCATACGGAGAGAGGGAGGCAGACAGAGAGAGCCCGACACCCAGCAAAGATATAACAAAACAGCAAAACAGTCCAACCAGAACTAGGGCTGTGCGATATCACGATATATCGAGTCGATATCGATATCACCTTGATATCCAGGGGTCCGATATTTGTTGTCAAACCTCATCGATATATCGAGATACCGATCCTTCGATACCACGATATCCCCCGATAAAACGATATCCCTCGATATCACGATATCCCTCGATATCGCGATATCCCTCGATACCACGATATCCCTGTTAGGGGCCATTCACATATTGCGTAATCATTATTTTGGCCACATAGGACCCCCCCCCCCTCACGTGCTCACGGACCCCCCTTCCCGTTGTTAAGGCATAGCAGGTAATCTGTGCCTAGAACTCCCCCCCCCCCCTCTTCAAGTAATTACGTCATATGTGAATATCCCCATACCAAAAAACTCCCGATCTCTCGATACCACGATATCCCTCGATATGCCGATATCCGTCGATATCCCCGATATGTATCGTCGATACGATATATCGATCCATCCCTCGATATGAAGTTAATATCGTGTCGCGATATCAAAAAAGGAATATCGCACAGCCCTAACCAGAACCTCAGCACAGAACTGCGAATTCTTTGTAGGAAATATGTGTCAACGGAGGGGGGGGGGGGATCGAGAGAGGGAGGTCCAGGTGGCGTCGGTGTGGCGGGGCGTCGTGCGACAACGGCTGGCTTTCGCACCTCGGGCACGCTGGCCACGACACATCGCGATCCCTCGCAACCTCCCCCCCCCCCCCCCCCCGTCCCCGTCCCCCTCCATTCTTGTCGAGCACTGAGAAAAATCTTTGGCTCCTGGACCAAAGGGCAGTTTTGTGCGTTCCACCTGGACCCTGCATCTAAAACGTTTAATCCGTAGGTCTAAACTCTATAGACACGGGAGCAAAACTCTAGACACAAGCGTCAATCATTTAGTGCCTGTCGCTAATCGTTGACTGCTAGTCGACAGACTTTCGGCCTAGGGAATAAATGTCCTGTGCCCAGAGCCAAAAATTTTTCTCAGTGAGCCCCCTTCTTTTTCAGCCTTTCCGCTTCTGTGCGTTTCCTGGGTGGTCGGGTTGCCCTGGGGCTATGCGCCCAAAATAGGCCAATTTGCGAGCCCAGCTATATAGCAGAACGGCCGAGAAGGCGAGGACGGAGAACGAGGGAGAAGAAGACAAAGGGGGTTAGGAGGGGCGACAGCCTCGGTCAGGGCGCGTGCCCCGGCGGGACCCCACACAACAACGACGGCACAAACTGGCTGTCATCAAAGAAATCCATTTGGTCGGCCGGCCCTTATCAGAGGGCGCGGCCCCGCGGCTTAGCGCCCCTGCGGCCGCCCACGCCACCGGTCGGGCCCGCAAACAGTTTTATTTCTCGAGTTCGCAGAAGCCACATGCTTTAGCAAATTGTTTTCGCCACTGTATGGTGACTTGGCGCTTTGAAAGCAAACGGCCACCTTCACAAGATAATTTATCACGAGTTTGCTCGCCTTCATTTCGACCCTCTCTAGGAACAACATTTTTAAGCAGTACACAACAAACGACCCTTTTTTTAGTTGGCGGTGCAGACAAACGGCTTACTGATAAAATTTTTGATTTCCGAATATATGGCGCCAAACGATTTTTTCTTCACTAAAACGCCTATTTCCTTCCAAATATCGAGGTTGAAAATTTTGCCGGCACGCCGTTTGGTCTGCACCGCCTGCTGTTTCCAAAGAAGGGTCGATTTCAGTCCGTTCGTTGTCGGCAAACGGTGTCAAGCAGAGACGGTCGAGTGAAACGTCATACCGATCCTCCCCCGGCAGTGCCAGGAACTCACCCCCCCCCCCCCCCCCCCCCCCCGCGTGCCCCCACCTCCGGCACGGACCGGCACGGACCGACACGCCCCGGTGACATGCTGGCTCCCCGTGATAACCTGACCTGCATTCCCAGAGCAGCGCAGCTCAGGCGCAGCGTGCTGCTATATGTGCTCTCCGGTCGTGCGGAAGGGCTGAAGAAAAAGAAGAAGAAGAAGAGAGAGAAGAGAGAGAGAGAGAGAGAGAGAGAGAGAGAGAGAGAGAGAGAGAGAGAGAGAGAGAGAGAGAGAGAGAGAGAGTTTTAAAATAATTGCGAGAGCCGCAGCGAGTGGTTTTATTTGGCTGCTGCTGGCCGCTGGATAGTGTGTGTGTGTGTGTGTGTGTGTGTGTGTGTGTGTGTGTGTGTGTGTGTGTGTGTGTGTGTGTGTGTGTGTGTGTGTGTGTGTGGTCAGCGGTGGTGATGATCTACCCTGCTATCCGACGTCCCCTCGAGAGTGAAGCAGGTTGCGTACCGCACAGCAGGGTTTTTCGTGACGTCAGTACCCCAAATAGGCTGTCCCAAATTACAAACGGGGACCGTTAGTAAATCTTAAGTGGTCATCTAAAAACTTGACATTCCAGGCGGGCCACGAACCTTCATCCCGCGCACCCGATAGCATGCGCGCTATGACTGAGCCAAGCGCTGCTAGCGACGGTTGAGTGGCGACGGCCAGTCGCTGTTCACGGCAACCTGTATTCTTCCGGGTGACAGTCTAATATTTCGCACTCAAAGGTCGTTGGCCTGACTGGGGTATACCTTCTGTTCTCTCTCTCATACCACTGAGATAGGGGGCGCGGGCCGCCGGAGTTCGCTCCCGCTAGTGTGTGTCCACCTGGTCCACCGTACCGACCAGTGGGTCAACACTGCCGCTGTTTCGCGCACGGGTAGGGAGGTTTAGGTGAGTAGGTAGGTCGCACGCTCCACACACGCTTTTTGCGACACACGCTTGCATGCACACACACACACATACACACATACATACATACATACACATACAATACAGACAGTGTTGGCAACGTTGCGGCACGTTGGCTCTTCTGTTTGTGGGAGGCCGCTGGTTAGTGGCTTGATTTCGGTGTTGGAGTTGGAGGTTGGCTGCGGCCCTGCATACTGCATATACCGTGTGTGGGGCTGACGCGGCTGACGTCAAGGAAATGGGCTGGTCTCTGCCGTCCTTCCGCTCTGTCCCGAACGGCTGCTCAACTCTGGTGAAAATGACTGCACACTCTGATTGGGCTCTGACCTGGCTCTGACATTCGTGCCGGTTGTCCGCACGTTTGAACAGCAGAACACCGGTCTCGAAGTTCATAACACGGCTGTGACATTCGCATAGGCTGCGCTGGCCTTGCGCCGCGGGTCTTCGTCCGCCGCTGAGTCATGTATGGATCGCGGTTTATACCCCGCGATGCGTCGGTCGTTACTCCGTGGTCCGGTGTACATGGCCACCCATCAGTTTAGGCAACTTATTAGTCACCTCCGGGCGTTCACTTCTATGCATCGGGTCATACCCGGTGACAGCCCATAGGGGTTTCCAATGAGACTTGGAAACGGAAGTTGAAAAACGAAAACAACTTCCAGACCGGAAACTCTCGAGGGTAGGAATGAGAAACTTGAATGTCGTTTTGAGTGAATTTGGAGGAAATTTCCCATTTTTTTTGCGCGGCCCTTGTGCATCAGTATTTCTCATATCGGCTCTCGAGAGAAGCCGCTCTGGTAGCATTCTTGTTCTTCTAGTTCCTCGAGCCTCGTTGGAAATGCCTATTACAGAAGAGCGTTTCGTCCTCGTCGCTCTATTCTCTCAAAAACAAAACAAAAAATCCCTTTCCTTTTTGATGTTTGCTTCCGCGAGTGCTGCATAAAAGACCACGGTGGGCGCTTTGCTCTCCAACGGCGGCGTCGTTTTACACAGTGCTGCGTACGCAGTGCTGCATTATGGCCCGGCCCGGCCCGTCGTGCCGTCCGCAGTTCTGGTCGGCAACCAGCTGGCTGCAGTCCAGCAGAGCTAGCCGCTAGCCAGTGAAGGCCCTTCCAGCCCAGTGAGTGCGGCCATGTGGGCCGGCGGCAGGAAGTCCTTATATAACACACACATACCGCGCCACTCCCTTTTCTTTTGAAAGCAAATGCCCTTGTTTATTTTCCTGCTTTGCTTTTCGCTCGGCAGCCGGCTTCTCTGCATCGTGAGTGAAACGCCGCTCGACGTCCGGCTGGAGGGGGGGGGGGGGGGAGCCGGCAGCACCCGGAGCCCTGCACTGTCACACATTCTTTAATGTCGTGTCCCGACCAGAATTGTTATTGCCAGGAATAGTGATACACTCTCCAAAGACGTAATGGGCCCGTGATCACAAACGGTTTGCAATACATTGTATGACTAACTGTTTGCGATACTGGCTAATTTTTGAATAACGGTCCCATTATGTCCTATAGGGAGTGTATCACTATTTCTTTGCACTAACCACTGTATTGCAATTTCGAAAAAAGTGTTGGTACACAGTTTTGGCCGGAAGTGTGGAAATGAGGGCGAATGGGGGGGGGGGAGATGAGGGAGGGGGTGAAATCCCACCGACCGAGCACTCTGATTGGAGAGAAAATGCCTGGATAAGTCTGCAATTTTCCCCTCCTCTCCCCCGCACTCCCCCGTCTCTGTGAAATGGCACGACGCGCCGCTGGTTGTGTGGGCTGGCGCCACTGGGGCCGCTAACGCCCGCCTGAGGCCTTCCTGAGGTGCCTGAGGCCTGGCTGACGCCCCCCCCCCCCCCCCCACCCACCCAATAAGCCTGCTGTCACTGTGTGTCACTGTCAGGCCAGGACCAGAGCCTGATGCCCGGTTCAGCACGGCTCGGTTACGACGGACCGTCCCAGTTCGAAACAAACAGCGTCTCACTTTGGCGTCGCGGCTTCCTCTATACTTCTTACTTCTTGCCCGCCGCCGCCGAGCCTGGCCGAGCCCAGGACGCCGAGGGCGGCGCAAGGGTTGGAAATGATGTTTCAGTTTATCTGCAGGCAGACGTGGCACGCTTATGAATTAATTTGCGTTGTTGAAGGTAAAAGACACCGACTGCTTGACCCGAGGCCCTGACGCACTTTCCTGTTTGTCACGTCTCACTTTCTAGCCTACGTTTCACGTTTCTATGTGTCGTTCCGTAATTGAGATATTTCCGGAGATGACGGAATATTGCAAGGAAAAGAACTTTTCGGCCTTCACGCCGACGATGAGTGGAGGATGGGGAGGGGGAGTCAGGCATACCGACAGGGGTCAGTCCTCGGGGCAGCCCCTTTAACTCCCTCAAGGTTCCCGCCCGTAGCATCGCTGGCGTCCCATTTAGGGGCACAAGAGGTCCAACAGACCCACGCACCGCCTCACCATCGTCGTACTACTGAGGATGCAAAAGAGTTCCTCGAGTCGCACTCGTTTTAAAAACGTTAGAGAGAGAAGGACTGTTTTGCGACGCTGATTTATCTCGCTTTGATACTTTCGGGGCTGCTTTGAATATCCTATTAAGGGCTCGCGCGTGTTTCCCTTCTTCGACGAAGATATAAAACGAAAAACTTTAGAACGAGTTTTCGATACTCTGAGGAGCGCGTTTACGGTGTTGAGACAAGAGACCAAAAAGACTAGACCTGGAGTCAGCAAGCGCTGCCCATTTTTTAAAATTATTATTATATATTATTATTTTGGACTGCATGCTGCAGGCTTAAAAGTTATGCCGGTTGCCTACATTCCCGGTGCCCTTCGGGCGTCTTGGGGGGGGGGGGCAATTAACCCTTGATTCGGCGGTGACGTATCAATTCGTCGCTATCAGTTACTTGGTCTACGCTGTGTCGATCGACGAAATCCACTTCAAAATTTGAATGCGGAAGTTAAACATATTTTGAGATCTCCGCCGCGCAGCGCAATAGACCTTTTATCCGTACCGAGCGCGCGAGCTACCCTAATGTGGTTACCTTGAAAAGCGAGATTGATTTTAGTAAATATTAACAAAGATGTATGGACTGATGATTCATGAATATTTTGAGACCAAGGTGAAGTCGTACATCGCTACGGTTCCCAAAGTACAGGGCTCACAAAATTCCAGAACGGCTACTGGGTAAAAGGTCTATGGCAGTTGCCACACCTGGAAGAATAGACAAGGGAAGGGCTGCTCATCATATTGACCTCAGCTTTTGCTGTTTTCGCCATACGCACCCACTCCCACCCGTACCACCTACCACCTACACGCTCACGTCCGCAAGGAGGAATATTGCTCTGCGAATGCACGTTGTATGTATGAGAGAGAGAGAGAGAGAGAGAGAGAGAGAGAGAGAGAGAGAGAGAGAGAGAGAGAGAGAGAGAGAGAGAGAGAGAGAGAGAGAGAGAGAGCGGGGGGGGGGGGGAGGGAGATGGAGGCAGAGACAGACAGACAGAAATCCGGGAAGGGAGAGGGTGTAGGGGGACTGGCGTGCGCACTCTGTAGGGCCAGCCCTCTGACATACGTGTGTGACATGTTAAAAGGGCTGCTCAGCCCTCCGCCGGTCCCTTGACGCCCCCGGCCCCGGCTCAGGCCGCGGCCCCGGCAAAGCCCCGGCCAGCGGGGGTGTGTGTGTCCCGTTGACGCCGAGCAGTCCAGCTTTTGGCGCCTGCTGCGCTCTGGTTAGGCAACCCGCAGCACGTGCGCGCGAGGGGCAGGCGGCAGATCAGACCAGACCCAGGGCCTTGCCTAGGGCAGCCCTCTCATGCGGTTTCTGTGTTCCTCTCGCTCCTTCTTCCCATATCTCCCTTTCTCTCTCTCTCTCTCTCTCTCTCTCTCTCTCTCTCTCTCTCTCTCTCTCTCTCTCTCTCTCTCTCTCTCTCTCTCTCTCTCTCTCTCTCTCTCTCTCTCTCTCTCTCTCTCTCTCTCTCTCTCTCTCTCTCTCTCTCTCTAACTCTCTCTCTCTCTCTCTCTCTCTCTCTCTCTCTCTCTCTCTCTCTCTCTCTCTCTCTCTCTCTCTCTCTCTCTCTCTCTCTCTCTCTCGCCCATGCCGCCAGATGGACGACGACACCGTGGCAGCGGCACCCCAGTCCCCCGCTCCGCTACCCGAGCCCCCATCCCTTCCTGCACATCCCACATCCGCAAGCGTTTCGCGGCGAACCGCATAAGCGAGTCAGGTTTTCTTTTTTCCCTCGTCCATAGGGCCTGGCGGGGCGGGGAGGGCCCGGAGGGCAAAAAGATGGAGCGTTCCGGCCAAGCGCCAAAGTGTGGCACTTGAGGTCGAATTTCAGAGGGGCTGGGGCGGCAAGGAGGTGGGTAGGCGGGGGTGAGGGGTCGTCCATACATGACTCTGCATAGGGAGGCGTTCCGAACGGCCTAGGCAGAGTGATGCTCCGGGAGCATCTATTAAGGACGTCCGCGATAAGGGTACACATCATAAATATGGCCATACTCTGAGAGACGTATTTACAGTTTTGTACAAAATGCACAATTTTGTGCAATCTTGATACATGCTTGAAATTAGATTTGTATTGCAAACATTTTGCACATTGTACATAATTTCGATGTACGTATAGTATCACAACCAAAATAACGTAGATTTTGTGATTTTATAATTGTTTTAAAACTGTAAGAATGTACATAGGTCTCTGCATGAGAGTGTGCAGTTTGCGCACAGAGGGCGTCTGACGGATAGGCAACCCGACTACTGCATGCATGTGAGCCGTGCGGGCTGACGTACCCAGGCACTCGCAGGCGCTCGGCGCCGCCATTCGCGGTTGCATGGGTTGAAGGTACGAGGGAATTTCGGACGTGCTTTATGGACGGCGACTAATCCCGCAGCGCAATATGTAACGGCGTACTCGCCGTGGGGCTGTTAGCCGCTGCTGGCGTTGGCCATGGCCATGATGATAAAGACTTGGCGGAACATCCAGCCATTTGTTATTCGGGCGTGTTGCCAGGGCGGGTGGAGGAACAGACAGAGCAGTTCAATCCCCAAACGGGAGCACTTTTCATTTTATTGCTATCGGACGACCTTCTCCAATTCCAATAATCGTTCGCATCACGTGCTGCTCTGTGTATACGTACTATGTGGACACAGTGCGCACACGCGGAGCCTAGCGGAGCCGCACTCACGTCCCTGAGCACAGTTCTCGGTCTGAGGCCCGGGTCTGCCGGTCTGCCGGCGCTGCCTCAGACGCTGCTCGCTGGAGTGTGGCGAGGCCGCCGCGGTGACATGGCGTTCCTGGCCGCCTTGAGCAGCCTCGCCGCCGTGGGCTGGACCACCACAAACTCGACCCACTCGGGCGTGCCGACGACCCTCTCCCAGTGGTCCAGGACGATCCGAGTGGCCTCATCCAGGACGGCGTCAGGCACGATGGGGGAACGTGAGGCCGCGTCCAAGACCACGACGGCGTCTTCGGGGGCGACGCGATTCAGCAGACGCACGCACTCGTCCTTGAGGCCGTCCACCAGGTAGCGGTCAGCCAGCGTCAGGAGTCCCAGCGTCTCAGCCGGCCCCAGGTCCCCGTCCACGACGCCCGTGTACAGGAACTTGAGCATGGCCTGGAAGGCGGCCCGGGAGGGGACCTCGCCGATGACCACCCGCCAGTCGTGGGCCTCGGAGAAGGAGCCCGCGAACATGTTGAGGAAGACGGGGCTGCCAGCGGCCAGGACCACCCTGTGGGCCGGGAAGTCGACGCCATCCGCGACCAGCACCACGTCGGAGAGGACGCCAAGATCCAGCACCTTGCCGAAGCCCGAGGGGGTGGTCGTGCTGGCGGTGGCGGGGCCGAACACACGGACGCTGCCAGTGAACTCCCGCGTGAAGCCGAATAAAAAGGTGGCCAGCCGGCCGTCACCGGTCTGAGTGACGGTGGTTGGCGTCTCCGCCGGGAGCCTCCGCGCTCGGTCGGCCCAGTCCAACCAGCTGCGCAGCATCCTCGCGAAGGTGCCCTCCACGACGCTGTCCGTGGGCGCGCCCACCACCTCGACGGCGAACACGTAGTTACCGTCGTCGCCGTCCTCACCAGCCAGCACGTGGGTACGGACCTCGACGGGGACGTCCACGGTGGAGGTGCTGGTCACGGGGAGGCTGACGAGGACGTCCCTCAGCGGCGCGGACGGCAATCTCCGGACGAGGCGCCAAGGCATGTTCACGGCCACGGTGCACAGCAGACGGCGCTCCGCCATTGGAGCCCCTGACACTGACGGCGATCTTCTGACGGCGGCCTCTGACGGCGGCCTCTGACGGCGGCCTCTGGCCTCTGGTGACCTCCGGTCCGGGGTACGTGCCTCGGACCACGGCACTAGCGGCCGCCTCGCTCTGTCCACCGCAGTCCGGCACGGCCTGCTCCGCCGAGTACCACTGGCGCAATAATTATGGGTGACTCGTGACACGGCGTGGCGGGGCGTGGCGGAGTGTGGGTGGGCGTGGCGTGGCGTGGCGTGGCGCCTGTAAGCCGGCCTGCCAGTTGACGTCGTGACTCGCCTCACTATTTTCGACAGAGACTGGAGAAAGTTTGCACCGAAAACTCACACCGACAAGAAAACTATACACACCTCCAACAACCGATCGACCGTGCTCAATATGACGCAGCCAGGGGAGCTAAGCTGAGTTCAAGGAAGGAGGAGGTCCTGTCGCCAGGGAGTGTCGGAGTGAATAGCGACAGACAGACACAGGCAGAGGGGCGGGGGAGGACGGCTGTGCGTTCGAGTGGGTGGTAAACCGTGTCCTGGAAAGAGAGAGTGAGGTGGAAAATGATGCAGGGGAGCTAGTACGGGACGGGACGAGTGAGCGTGCTTTCAGCTTTGAGAGCTTGGCCGAGTGGGGGCACGGAGCGGGGAGGTGCCAGTGTGCAGGGTGTGCCCCCTCCCAGCCTCACTTCGTGTAGTTATTGCTCCTTTCGTCCCGAGCACTAATAGCGTTGGTCGCTAATGCGCTTTCAAGCACGCGCTCCATTCCCGCACTCTCACCTGCTCTCTCTCTCTCTCTCTCTCTCTCTCTCTCTCTCTCTCTCTCTCTCTCTCTCTCTCTCTCTCTCTCTCTCTCTCTCTCTTAATCTGCCTATCAACCGACTCGTCCTTTCCCGCCGGAAGGTAGTTTCGTATACCGTTTCGAATACTACCCGCTGAAAACCGGAAGGAGAAGGGATGCAGTCAGTCTGTTTGAAGACAGATAAATGCAAGCCAGCCAGAACACTTGCAGCGCAGCGGCTGGAGAGCGCCTGCGAGAGCATGGGTAGGCAATCCGCTCTTCTGTGCTGCGTTGCGGTCAGACGAGACTGCCTACCTCGCAGGCGCCTTCTGCAGAGAGACCGGACCCGACCCCCACCGAGACCCCCGCCCCGCCTTGTGCGTTTGGAATTCCTGCACGCCATGAAGAAGCGGCCTTGCGTGTCTGTGAGTAAGGGGGGGGGGGGGGGGGGGGGGACAGACAAACAGACAGACTGACGAACAAAAAAGAGAGTAATGAAAATCTGAGAAGACAGGGTTCTGTAGCAGTTTAGCCGACACTAAAAGAGCGGACGACGGGCTGGAATAAACCCCAACACCATGGTGAATTAAAATTGTTTATTCTGTTAAACTGCAAGCTGCCCTTGAAAGAAATATTTGAACCATGAATAGCTAGTTTAGACCCCTGCGCCGCCGCGCCGCCGCCGTCGTTCGGGATGGCGGCGCGGTCGGCGCCCAGGCCTTTTTCTCGACTTCCGTCGACGAATTTTTCGTCGCAGCAAATTTTTCTTGTCCAAAAATTTATTTAGCAGCAACAAATTGTTCATGTTTTTCGGTTAGTAGTTGTGAGGATAGATATTCTTTGGCAGCGATAAACGGACAGCATCTTTGACGATTTAACGTCAACCAATTTGGCAGTTTTCGCTAGTTTTCAGTGGAAAAACAAAGAAACGCCGCGCCGCGCCGCCGCCGCCGTCAATTTTCGGGCCTCGCCGCCGCCGAGGAAATTTTGACGGCGCGCTGCGGCGCGCCGCCGCCGCCGGCATTTTTTTACCACGCCGCCGCCGCCGTGAAAACGGTCACGGCGCAGGGGTCTAAGCTAGTTACATGTAACCAGTTGATCAATTCACATTCCGGTCGAGGGTTCAAATACCGACCCTAGAGGCGGCGTTCGTTGTGACTGTATTGTGATTCATATCCCTATTCGTTTCTTCCCCATCCGGATCCTGTATTGCAAAGTTGTCTCTCGATAGTCCTGGTGTGTGAGAAAGTGATCGTAGGTGTCTGTTTCCAGATGAAGAACCGCAGCAAGGAGTGGGCGCAGGACATCCAGCAGGCCGGGCCGTGCGGCGGCAGCCCCGAGTCCCTGGCCCCGGACGCGCCCCTGCTCACCACCTACCCCCACGCCAGCGTGCTCCGGCTCAGGGTCGTCCAGGTACGATACACTCACAAAAATGCATGCTTGCTTTAAGCATACCGACACCTGAAAACTAGACCGTCGTGTTTCAAGCTGGTTGCGTCAAGGGTCGTGTTTCGGAGAAGCTCTGTATACCGTCGCGTCTCAAGGAGGCTACGTATAGGGTGTCGTAACTGCAAAATTCTGACAACTTGAGATTTTGACAAATCTCGACGTTTCAGACCATTTTCAATCGTTTGGCATAAAAATCTCGACTTGTCAAAATTTTGTAGTTACGACCCTATACGTAGCCTCCTTGAGACGCGACGGTATACAGAGCCTCTCCGAGACACGACCCTTTGGGCGACCACACTGAGAAAAATGGTTTGAACTGGGAATCAAAATTCTGGGTGTGGGCATCGAAGTATGTTCTATCCGTGCCGCATCAGCACTACAATCAAAGTTTCTGGTTAGCTGGTCCAAAGTTCTGGGGTGAGTAACGAAACAGTTTGGTTGCAGCGGAGATGCGGCACGGATAGAACACACTCTGTCCACCAGGGCCTGGCTCGCTCAATTATTTTTCTCTGTGCAGCTTGAAACACGACAGTCTTGTTTTCAAGGATCGATACTTTTATTATTCTGGTATTTTCTTGAAACAAGTGTAACGTATTTAGGCGTACACTGCTAAAAACGCGGGTACGCTGCAGAAGGAGGTACGGAACATTAGAAGGACAGATTCTTCCTTTTCGGACAGGATCGATACATGGCTTTATTATTCTGGTATTTTTCTTGAAACAAGTGTAAAAACGTAGTTCCGTTTAGGCCGTCATAATTTTTTGCGTATGCCAGAATCAAGCAGATGTCTTGAATACGATGCTCGATTTCAAAAAAAATCCCACAAGAATCAAAATATGCTTAAATCAAGCATGCTATTTTTGGAGTGGACACGAACAATCAATATATTCAAATCCTCAGGTCGAACTTATTCTGCATTCAGGGACGGTTTTGAACGTACCCAAACTATTCAAAATTGTATTAACTTTAAGAAATAATTTGCCCATAAAAACTCATTTTAAAAATTATGCACAAGCATATGCAACATTCTTCGAGACGATTTATTGATTCAAGCATGCCTTTTTAGGGTGCACAAATTCATTTCACAGAATTTGACAGAAGAATTTATTGTGGATCTCCGGGGGAGGGGGGGGTCTGTATCCGTGGCGGCGGTAGACAGCTGTTATACTGTTATGGAGGAAGGAAAGTGTTTAGGCCTCCGACAGGTGCCTGGTGTGCCTGTGTGTCGTAACGGAGCCGTGAGTCATCGGGTCACGGGTGGTGCCCAATGCGCACGGCGCACATGGCCGCGGGCAGCCGCGGGTCTTTTCCAAATTGGAACGCCGTGTGTTGTGAGAAAGACAGAGGGAGAGAGAGAGAGGGGGGGGGGGTCGGAAGAAGTACGGCAGAGAGCAAGTGCTGTGTCTTCAACAATTCTAGCCGACGCGGAGTATTCTACCTGGGAACCGATAATGTCTGAGACAAAAGCGGGAGCGGTGGGGAAGGGGACAAGTGCTCTCACAAATTTCGTACATTTTGGTACGATTTACAGGGCTGTAATTCTTGTTTTTGTTTTCTTTTTGCGAAAAGTACGTGCCCTACACTGTAAAAAAATTAAATCGAAACAGCGATAATATTGTCGATTTTCTTAGTTTAGTCAATACAGACGAAATCACATCAGACATGTTTGGTCGTATCAAATAAAACCTAGAATTTCAGTCAAATCGATTTTTTTTAAACAGTGTACCCGCCTACCTAGGCATTGCGAAGCGCAAACAGTGCTCGGCGCAGCGCCGCAACGGTAAAGGGCGGTAAAGGGACTACCCAGCTCCAAGGGGGTGCGGGTCAGAACCCACGCAACGAGTCATGTGACCGAAAGGGTGATAGAGGGAGAGAGAGGGGGCGGGGGAGAAAGAGGGGCGCGAGTCCGTAAGCGGCCCCAGGAAACTAAAACCGTTAGCACAGAGGGGGAGTGAGTGTGTGTGGCTGATTGGAGTTGGGGGAAGACCAACGGAGCGTGCGTGCGTGTGAGAGAGCGAGCGTGAGTGTGTGTGTCGTGGAACATAGAGAGGGAGAGAGATGGAGCTAGAGATTAATATGAGATATTGGAAGGGGGCGGTGTGAAAGAGTGATAAAGGGGTTGGGGGATTATGAGAAAGCTCTCATATACCGCTGTGAAAGGGGCGCGAAGGGAACCAGAATGTTTGCGTCTATTCTTCATTTCATCCTTTATGGAGGTGTGGAAACCTCACAAAAATCTTATATCCTCCCGAATGTCATTTTCAGGATGAAAGAGCGATGGGTAAAGAACAACGTCTGCTCCCCCGCGCGCATCTCAAACAACGTTTGATCTCAGAGAGCGCGTCAACAAAGTTCGATGTCTCATTTGCCCTCCTTGCCCCTCGCCAACCGCATGCAGGTGAGGTTCGAGGAGGGCGAATGAGATCGAACGTTGTTCAGATGCGTGCGGCAGAACGGGCGTTGTTGAGATGGGAGCGGGAGACGTTGTTCTTAGGACCCATCGATAGCTATGCAAGGAATCCCGGATGCTTTCTAGGTTGTACTGCAGTGTGTGTGTGTCGCGTGTGCGCAGGTCGTGTGCGGCATCTCCGCCATGGTCATGGGCACCGTGGGCTTCATCGAGGAGCGCGGCCGCCTCAACCTCGGCCTCGGCATCCCGGCGGGCGCGGCCACAGTGCTGGCGGCAGGTATGAGAAAAATACGCCCATCACACAATACTTATTCCCATCCAAGATTCGTCCAATTTCGGAATCGATGAGAATTCAGAATGACATTTCTCAGCGAGGCCGAAGGTGCAGCTATTGCATCCCGCTCTACGCCGCGCCCGCTCGGGAATGACTGACTACGCCCGCCGCAAAATGCTTGGCGGGGATTATTGATGCATACGACCTGCGTCCCCCCCCCCCCCTCTCTCTCTCTCTCTCTTCTTTTTTTCACTCGGCCCCAAATCTGCAATTAATCGGGCAGCCCACTCTTCACTTTTGCGCGAAACTTTTCTTTCCTTTATTTCTTCTCTGGCGGGCGTTGCAATGGGAAAGCCATGCCAAACAATGGGGGAGCGAAATGAAATACAGATGCGTCAGCAGAGGGGCGCCACGGGGGGCCGCCGGGGGACCGCTGGGCGCTGGGGAGCCGCCGGCCCCCGAGGCGAAGGTGCTTTTCGAAAGGAATAAGCGAGCGATCCGCCAAACTTTGTTGGCCATCGATTCCCGCTCTCATAATGGGTCGGGTCGGGCCGCCGCGTCGAGCCCAGTCAAGCCCGAGTCCCACCACCCTGCCTCAGCCTCTCTGGGGGGGGGCGCCATGATTTTCGGGGATGAAGTATCGCCTCCTGGTCCTGGCTAGAGGCTAGAGGAGAGATCTCACGCGATCCCGGCCGAGCCTCGCCGGGCCGTGGCGGCTCTGGTGCAGTGCGGCCCGCGAGAAGAAAAGAGGGCACAGCAGACGACGCGGTCAATGTCCCGGCGGCAATAAAAATACAATGTGCGGCGAAAATATATACGCTTGGCACGGGGTTTGATGCCATCTCCATCTCCGCTGTGCTCCTCTGCCCCTGGCCCGGACCCGATCCCCGGACCCGGGTCACTGGAGCGCAAAAATGTATAAAGTACATATATAATATATAGGAGGACTTATTGTGTTGCAGCCGTGAGCATCCACCTCAGCCGCAGCTTCTCCGGGCCGGGCCAAGGGGGCGGGGGCGGGGCCGACTGCTGCCCCGGCTGGTGCGGGGGCGGCGGGGGCGGCGGGCCCGACGGCGGGGTGCTGTGGAGGCTGCGCCGCCTGGGCCCGCTGGCGGGCTGCTGGGCCGTCGCCTGCCTGCTGCACACGGCGCTCATCGTGGCCGCCACCACCGCCTTCGTCACGCAGTGCCGGTACAGGTCCGTAACGCTCAGTGCGAAATGGCACTGCCATCCGTGAATAGAGTAGTCCGGAGAAACCCGAAACGGAAGTAAGAAGTCGTAACGAAGAAGAAGGAGAATGCGGAGAAAGTATGAGAAATCGAGTATTCGGAACCCTACTGCCCTTCAAAAATCACGCGATTTCTCATATTTCTCCGGAATACTTCTTCTTTGCTACGACTTCACTTCCGTTCTGACCTTCTTCGAGGGAGTCTATTGCATAACACAAGTGTCCGCTGCTGAGGCGTCTGCATAAGCTTCACGGAATACTAGACGTTTAAAAACAAGACTTGGAAGCAGAAGTCACAGAACAAAAACACTTCCAGATCGGAAATTCTCGATGGCAGGTATGGGAAACTTGAAAGGCGTTTTGAATGAATTTGAAGGTGATTTGCCATATGTGGCGCGCCCTCTATGTGCATCAATATTTCTCATGCCTGCTCTGCCCGCTGGTGAACGTTACGTAATTTGTGAACGGCCCCGGCGGCTGCGCCACACTCTTCTTCTCAGGGGCCAATGTTGTCCGTTTGATGTTGTTAATTTGTTTATTCCATGTTGGCAGTGCCGCGGAACGGAATCGCGACATCGTGATCGTCTCAATGGTGCAGCTGTCGCTGTCCCTCGGCACGCTGGCGGCGGAGGCGGCCCTAGTGGCGGTCGAGTGCCGGCGCTGGCCGCTCAAGGCGGACTGACACGGGCTGGCGGGGGCGGGCCGTGGCCGTGGCCGGGGCGCAGGCTCGGGCTCGGGGGCGGAGGGCCCGTCCCTGGGCATCAGCGTCGTGGGCCTGTCCGCCCCGGGTACCGCCCCCGCGCAACCGTCTCCGGGGGCGGCCTGGGTAGCGTGAGCCCCCGTATCGGCCGTGCCACAACCGCCGCACCAGAACTCTACGGAAGTCGCTTCCGTTCCACCGGCGCCAACATCTTCGGGAGGGAAAGCCCAAGCGGCGCCAATGCCCCGGGTAGCGAGGGACTCTGGCGTATGGACGCCCCGGACTCGGCACTGCGCGTGGAGTATATCCCACATCCCGCCCCCACCTGTAATGTAGTCCTGGGAGACAGGCCAGGGCAGCTAGCACTTGCCCTTCTCTGCTGCTTGTGTATTTATTCGTTTGTCTTGGCGATCTCGCGTGATGTACATTTTTGTAAATATATTGTAAAGAGAGGCAGTGTATTAAATTTATATTATATATATGTATTTTCCTAGACGTTTATTTTCTATTCCTACAAGGCTTTGTACAAGGACCGGCTGAAAAGAAGGCGAGGGACCAGGCAGCTGACGAGGAAGGAGATGTATTCAACGCATGGATTGGTACAATAGTGTCTCCAGCTTATGTAAAATTTATCGAAACGCCATGGATGTAATATTTTTACAATAAACTCCGTAATTATGTTTGGGAATAATAAACGAAAAATTCTTCAAAAATACTGATTGTGTCATTTCATACAACCAAGAGCCTCAAGAACAACATTAACGGCCAGCGGGTAGCAATTCCCCAGGTCGGACTAAGGGGCTGTTCACATATTACGTCACGCTTTTTTGGCCAATATTTTACCCCACCCCCCTATTGTCACGGGGATAACCTAACATTCCCATGCATTTAAGATAGGGCTGTCACGCTTGACACGGACCCCCCCTCCTCCCTGTAAGTGTGACGTAATATGTGAACAGCCCCTACTACCGACGTCAAAATAAAACTGGCGACACGAAAAACACGCACACACCACGGGCGGATTAGAGAGGGGGGGACAATAGGCCTTTTGCCCCCCCCCCCCCCCCCCCCCCCGCCGCCCCTTGTCGCCCGAGGGGCGCCCGGAGGTGGCAGGAAATGCAGGCAACCGGCATAACTTTTCCGCCTGTAAGTAGGCAAAAAGCGGGACATCCCCCCCCCCCCTCCCCTAGAGCCGATCCCAGATCCGCCCCTGGCACACACACTTCCCGTCCGCATCGTAATGACAGGTGCTCAGGTTACTTAGCGAACAGTGATTACCAATACCCACAGCAATCCGCAACTGAGGGCGAACAACTACCGGTATGAAGAATTCGCCGCTGCTGATCGTAGATGCAGAGCATGGGCAGAGCTGGAAATAACATATTGTGCAAATCTCCTGAACGCCGCAACCGAAACAAACACAGAGCGGCGGCGAATTTTTCATACCGGCAGTTGTTTGCCCTCAGTCGCTGTCGCTGGTTGCGGTTTCTTTCTTGAGTTTTGCGGACGACGCCCGACAGGAATGTTTCCTTCACGTTTTCAGACATTCAAATTCCTCAACAGATGGCGGTTACCTCCGAGCACACCGAGCCCTGAGTCATCCTGCCGCCGCCAGCACCTTCCGGTCGTAAATCTTATTTTCCGGTAGGAGAACCGCTCTTGCAGACAGAACCTGTTTTATTGGTTCGAGCCCTTCACTTTATATCTGCATCCCTACCCCTCTTTCGAATCGTAACGTTTCCAATGTCTCCATATAAGCCGCCTCTTGTGATGTGTCAACGTTTGCAAACATGTTCTGTTTCAGCGATGGTTAAAAAAATTTCCTGAAAGGCGGTGGGTTTTATGCCATGAAAAATCACGCGTGCGCATCGCTGCAGTGCCACATTGAAAGTAGCAAATAAATCGAATGTTTCAAAATATAAGGATATATATTTAACATCTACTTAAGTAGAGTACTCACACATTTCACCATTTTCACTATTATTATAAACAGATGTTCAGGACCGAAATGAAATAGATTAGAAATTTGTGTGAATTTCTCATAGCTTCTTGACAGCTTTGACAGGCTAGGAAATTCCCTCTCGCATGCCATTCATGTACGCCGTCCAATAGAGTGAAAAATGCTGAGTAAAGGACATGAAAAGAGGGCGAAAAACTTGGTAGTTGGCACCTTTGATAAAATTTGATGACAGCAGTTTCAATGGACTGAGGAGCGGCCAACATGCTAACGTGTGTCAGTTGAGCACCCAGCCGCACGGAATTTGAATGTGTTTCGATCGTGTTGACAATTACCCATTCCCCCCCCCGTCTATTGAAGCTGCTTACGTAAGTCAGCAGGTAAATAAAAACAGAGGTGATACATTTTAAGAACTTCAAAATAGAAGACGTGAATAATGGGTGGCTGCTTCTCATGCTGTTTGCCATCTTCTTCGGAGGAAGGATTACTGTCACCTGATGCGGTAAGTGTTAATGAAACTTTCATGTAATAACCTAGGTTTTCTGAAAGATCAATCTTGTGTTGCTAACAGAATTTTCGCAGACATTTTAATATGCAACATCACTTTTCAGTTTCCAATAAGTGGAAAATACGCATTAAAAGTGATCCGAATTATAAATGGACATTATTAATTGTTGCACCATAGTTACATGTATAATCCTTTAAGAAGCTGTCAGAATTATTTTCTGTGATGGCTTTCTGATGGATAATAATGTTGCAGGAAACGAGACGCCGCCAGCTGGCTGAGGCTGCAGAGACTCGAGCAAAATTAAATGAATCGAGAGGCTTATCGAATCCTGAAAGAGTTCAACGAAAAATAGAACAAGCAAAAGCAAGAGAAGACAGACTGGACAGATTAGCCAGCCAGTCTGGCACCCCAGCACTTAAGGTATTTGTGATGTTGATCTTAGAAGTAGAGAAACTGTATCAAGTACATCTCTTATAATTTCCCATCCATTTTCAGTGGCAAGCCAACTGACAGGCCATTGGACACCTGGTTTTATGAAAGAAATTATACTTTTCTGTGATCACTGGTAAGTTTTTTGAAGGAAGTGATTTGTACTCCTTTAGGGAACACCGTGCTTAATCCATGTCATTTTTCTCAGGCAACCCTGTTGGGCCCAATGAAGGAATCTACCAAAGCACTAGATCACAAAATTTTACTAGTCCCAACCGTGTTCCTGCTCTTCAACTCTGCCACCTTTATATTTTTGTACACTCACACTGTTGTTCTTACTTTTATCAGATGCATCATTTCATACTTTTTCATGTATCACCTTGATTATTAAGCACCTGATTTCATTGATCATAAGACTTGCAAATAAATTTATATTGTTGTTTATTTTAGTTTTATGTACTTTTCGGGCACATTCCAGCAGTGATGTCAAAATCTTATTGTTTCAATAATTTATTCAGAGTAGATATCATATTCCTCTCAAATATTTGGTGAACTACACTGGTGACAAACATAACAATTGATGCTATCTAACATTTAGATTTGATCCCTGCTCAACTAAATTGTAGGTCTCCTCATTTAAATCATAGACATGTTCTTCTACAATCCATTTTCCATCAAGCTGCTCCTCGGTGAAAGGGTCAGAAGTCTGAACTTCCAAGCACTCCACTTCATTAGGAATTACCAGCCTGAAATAGTACGACCCATTAGTCAATACATAAAACATTAAAAGGTAGCCCACATATTCAATTTGTCACAGATTGCTGACCTAAACGAATGAAGATACATCCTAGGAGGGGACAAGTCAGTACGGTTACTGTATGTGTAGTCCCCTATAATTGTGTGACCGATATATGAACAGTGAACTCTCAACTGATGTCTTCTCCCAGTGTAGAGTCTCAGCAGCAACTTTGTGGCAGGATCGCCACAATACGACCCTCGCTCCAGAACAAGGGCTCTGGTATGGGAATCTTTCGGTTCCACACAATGCGGCCCTTTGATACACATCCGGTTACATGTACCGCTTCCATGCTCTCTCTCATCTTTTCCTACAAAGAGAACAAACCAGTGGAAGAAGATATTTTGAGATGTATGGCAGCATTGATAATGCTAGATAAGTATTGAACAAACAACATATCCTACCAATCGGAACAGATATATCTAGCAGGTCTTCTTTCATGTGTCCTCTTACCAATGCCAAGTAATATTTTATGGTTTTCTGATTCACAAATGCTCTACTTGCTGCAGCACAGGCTGCCTTGTTTAGAGCTATACACAATGCTCCACTGCATGAATAATCAAGTCGATGCACGAAATAAAATGAGTGAAACAGCTTGGGATTTATAAGCAGTGGAAAAGTGTTACTTAATTTGTATGCTACTGTGTCCTGAAAGAATCCAGAATCATTTGACTAAATAGGTCATTTTCAGTACATCATACAATAAAATCAGGCTGTCTTGTTACCATTTTCTCTGGGTCATTGCTGTTAATGAGACAGTCACAATCCTTGTTAACAATGATAAAGTTATTACTTCGGTGCAAGACATCAAGAAGTGTATGCCCCATTTTTGATGAACATGGGCACAAGTGACCAAAACTACAAAAATCTTTATACTTAATAAATTAAATGACTGACTCCTCTTCAAGCATTGCTTTATTTATGATAAGGAATACTTAAGCCAGCTTGTCCTCTCCATTTGGAAATAATCCACCCAAATTCCTTAACCAAGGCCACTATAACCACAAACGCACCCACGATGCGTATGAAACTGTGTCTAAATTACGAAAAGTTCCATTTGACAAGTAAATTTGGAACAATCTAGCAATGGAGGTCAATAATTCATATTAATCACGCCAACTTTAGATCGCCGATAAAATTTTATCACCGCTTAATCTGCATTTCCTTTCCTCAGCAATGACGTTAACGATGTCCAAGATGTGCGGAGCACGACGTAAACAAATACGCAGAAGATCAAGCGCTCTTCATCTGTTTGCACGGGTTACCGACATGCCGACACGCTTCTCGTAGAAAGCAATCACCGATTTCCTAATAGGCTTTGAAGGTGCAAGTTCAACACACCAAAAGACCAGAGCTCATCCCTGGCGAAAGTGAAGGAAGGGTGAATCTTGTGCGCAACC
This sequence comes from Odontothrips loti, assembly GCA_038380765.1. Taxonomy (NCBI): domain Eukaryota; kingdom Metazoa; phylum Arthropoda; class Insecta; order Thysanoptera; family Thripidae; genus Odontothrips; species Odontothrips loti. The sequence continues at coordinate 6,030,451 of CM076249.1, forward strand.
CAACCACTCGGGGACTGGTTCATATGGCTGTTGTGCATGCCTTGCGGGGCGGGGCGGAGCGGGGCAGAGGGAAGCTCCAAACTGAATGAGGACATGTGGACACTCGCAATCCGATGTAAACATGTAAATAAAAAATAGCCAAAGACATGTGTGTCTTCGCGGTTGGTGTCCGCGGCAGCAGTGGACAGTGGATATTGCAAAGAGCAGCAGCAGCAGACCGGGGCCAAGCGTCTGACCGCCCGAAGGGTAGGCCACCCATTCGACACGTCAAAGCCCACCCACCCCGCACCGCCCGCACCCCGGCGCTGCCTGCTGCCTCTCCCTGTGCACTGCTGCTGCAGCTGCGTAGATCACGGTGCTCGCGTGCTCCAAGCCGCGCGTCTGTTGCATCAGCACTCGTGCTGGCCTGGCGTGTCCAGACGTGTACCCAGAGTGACTCACACCCCTCCGGCTCACCGCGGTAACGGCATGACAGGGCAGTCACTGAGGGATGGGATGCGGTCGGCGATGTCAGCTGATGGCCATTGTGAAAATATATCCAGTCAATGGGGATTTGAACCTGAGGCAGTCTATCGAAGGCCCTTGTTACTACGAGGCGCATGTGCGGGAAAGCCGTTCACCGGAAGCGGACGAGGCACCAAACCGTCGCGAAGCAGACGAACGAGAAGAGCAAGACGATGACGATGTAGTAGTGCTGCGGGCCCCGAGCGATCCGCGCCACCCTCGACACGGCCTTGTGGAGCATGCCGTCGGCCCGCTCCAGGTCGTCGTCCAGGGTGCCGAGCAGCGACCGGTTCTGGTAGCGGACCTCGGCGCCGATCTCCAGGGACAGCGCGCGCAGCAGGCGCACCCGCTCCTGCAGCTTGTGCGTCAGCGCCTGGTTCTCCTCCTCGCGCAGGTTGCGGCACAGGTAGCCGATGGGGTGCGTGCCGTCCGCCGGGACGGGCCCCGTGTAGGCCACCTTCCTCCACGCGGACATGGTGCTCGAAGCTGTCGTGCGGCTGTTGCCTCTCTGGCCGGACCCGTCCGGCCACTGGTCATCGCTTATCAGTACGCTCTAGCTTCACACATGCGAGCTGGCCGGCCGCCTTTTTATTTTGCTTGTTTTTCCCCCGGTCCATAAGCGGCCTTTGTTGCTCTTGGATGTCCCTGGGAGGGAAGGGGCCAGCGGGGGCAGCAGGGCGACCACTCACAAACCCAAATAGTACTTCGGGCGGAAAATGGAAGAAATGAAGCGGTAGGGCGGCGATCAGAGCTGAGAAAGACGTCCCAATGTCCCATTTACGCCCCCCCCCCCCCCCAGCCGTGCGCGGAGCGTGGACCGCGAAAGGTCAGTGACCTACGCAATCCCTTCCTGACTCAGAGGGGAGGGAACTCGGGACCCCGGCGCCGAGGCGACCGCCACCCTTCCCTTCTCTTCCCTTCCCTCCTACCCAGCTGTTGTGATTACGTGCGCTGCTGCATGTTGACGATGTTGACTCGCCGTCGTCCGCGTGCCGCGTGCCGACGGGGCCGAGGGCACTTCACCCTTACCCTAGCCAATACCACCTGACACTGAGTGCACAGTGATTATGCAGAGCACCAACCGACCAGCGGCAACAGGAGCTGGGTCTTTCGCTGATCCCCAAATCCCCCCTCCAAGGACTAGATAAAGCGTTCTCTAATGAATGAGATTCTAAGGTCGCCCGCCCGGGCAACGGTCATTGCGTGATGCAGGTGATGCAACTGCGCTCTGGATTTCGTACGTGTGCGCAATTCGAACCACCCCAGCGCCCTGTTGAATAAAATTCTAACATGGTGAAAAGTCACATCCCATTTTGGCTCTGTGATTCACGCGTTCCTACTCAATTTTCCCGGAATATTCCCGTACGCAAGGTCATTGGGTGCGTTCCAGGAACTGGCATGTGGCCGTGGGTGTCGCAGCACAGTAGAACCCTGGCCGTATCTTTCCGACCGCATTCGCCCGGCATTCTAGTTTCGCTGACTTAACTCATGGTTCGTCTATGTTCTTTTTTTTAATCTCTATGGGTATCGTTTTGGCGTACTATTTCATCAATATCTTCTTAGCGTTTTTTTTCTGTCGTTTTGGCGTTCCGAGAGACTGTAGTTTTGCGAGACTGTACACATATTGTGAGTCCTCTCCAAGCCAACGGAACCAACCGACCGACCGACGCTTCGAGCGAGAAGTGGAAGGAACGTGTCGTCATTCTCGATCTAACATGGCGGCGTAAATAATATTGTGTTGTACTTGCTTGTTAAACTGCGAGAAAATGTCTTTTTTCGAGTATCATTCACTCTCGAGCACCGAAGAATCTGTATCTCCGTGCCCTCTGCTTTCTGACGGATATATTTTGAGTGGTCATCGCTGTACAAGAGAAGAATCTGCTGTGGAAGTCTTTGAAGCAAATCCAGGGCGTTTCAGGAAGAAAATCGGACCTCCTTGCGCTGTTATTGAAACAGCTGGTGAAATTGGACCTATCCATTGTTGTGTAAATTGTAGAAGAAACGGACCTGTGTTTTGAATTTTTAAGTGTGGACAATGGCACCTGATTGTGCGATGCCGTTTGTGACTTTTAAGTGCTCAATTATGGATGAAATCACAATGAAGCCATTGAAGTCATTGCGGAAGTTTTAAGTGATTGTTTTAATTTTTGTCAGTCAACATGGCCCTACCTATGGGTTTGTGTCCTGACAGTAAGAGAAGCCTCAACTTGTACATCTTTGATAAGAAGAATCAAAATTCAACAATGTTGGACAAAGGAGGAGGAATTACTTTGTTAACAACCAGCAGTAGCTGCCCACCTGGCATTGTGGGACATAAGGAATCCAAGTTCAGTGCGTATTACCCACAGGCTGGATCATTCCACTCAAGATCTAAATTGATTCCTGCCTGTGAGTCCTTTTTGGTTGGTGGTTTCTTGGGAAGTAAAAGCCAAGGACGATCGACCATCAGTTATCAGAGTATGGGGGAATTTCTCTGGGACTTCGCAGCTGAATGTATCAATTTCAACCTCGACTCAGTCACATCACCCCCGAAGAAGAAGTGTGTAAAGCAGGTTAGCCACTCAGCCGAATTCCCTTCTGTGGTTGGAGAGCATTCCTCTGCAGATAATAAAATTGATGGTCTGAAGCAGTCTTATGCCGAAGTTGCCAAGACAGTCAGTTGCAAGCCAGTTAAGGCTGATTCCTATTCTTTGTCGGAAGCTAGCAAACAGACCAGTGTCAAAAGGGGTAATCGTCGGAAGTCTCAGTTAGGTGACCATAAGAGTAGCAGAAGACGTTCAAATAGACGAGTCAGTAGAGAAAGCAATTTGCCTCAAACATCAGGGAGTGATTGTATTTCCTCACCCATACCTGTACCCCAGCCAGATTGGAAAGACTTAAGACTGAACCAAAAAGAAAAGCATTTCAGTCACATAAAAACTGGCACACACAGAAATTTGAGAAGGCAAGATAGACATAGTAATCCTCAAACAAACTCTGCTAGAAGAGACCATCAACCAACTGAACATAACTCAGAGAGTCAAAGTTGCTCCAAACGGCGATCTAATTATCGCTCCCATTCTCATTGTGATAACAAACGTGGTACTCCGGCTAAGAAATTCAACTGTGATATTGATAAAATAAATTGGAGAACTGGTGAACCTATCTATGACAATATGGGTTCTCAATGTCTAAGTGAAATGGAGTATGAAGATTATCCTGCTGATCAGTCCTTAAATGACTGTGACAAAAATGATGAATGTGCAGGGGAACAGCGAATGCGAGAATTTCCCCCTTCTCATGCTTCACCATGGCCAGAGATGGATGCTGCAATACCAAGGAGCCGCCGGCGCAGTCTGTCTTCAGAATGCTCTGTAGACAGTGAAGACAGTTTCATCATTTTCCAAACAGGAGCACCTTCAGATGATTCACTATCTGATGCTGACTGTGATTACAGTGACAGTGAACTAGATGACAGCTATGATAGTGATTCAGCATCTTCAGATGAGGTTAGACATCAATATATATAATTTATAAATAATTAAGAAATTTAGATTCATGTCATCACTTTGTATGTTCACTTAAAAGCCTACTAACCAATCTTTCTTTGTTCCGCAGGATGATTCATGTGAAGCACTAAGCCCTTATTCACTTCGACTCAAAGAAGTTAATGACCTGTGGCTGAAAGAGTACTCTCCTGTAGACTCTAAGCAGGTTAAAGAAAAAAGTGGTGGTGATAAAAAGGTATGTTCAGTGCTTGTGTGTTCTATTTGTGTGTTCTAAATTCGACTGAACTTTTATTACAAAGTGGCTCAGAATGAAGATTAACTTGTGCGTATGTATTATTTTTCAGGTTCATTTCAGTAGCTCCAAACCCACTGTACACAAAATGCTGGCATGGGACTTTGCTTACCGCTCATCTCGACCTGGACCATGGGAGCAAATGGGTCGGGATCGTGAACGCTTCAAGACAAGAGTCCGCCAGTTTGAATGCATTCTATCTCCAGTGTTGACTGCAGAACATAGGAACAAGATTTGGAGAAGACTTAACCAAGATATGTGATCCAAGTGTGAATTCAACTAAATATTTGGAATCTGATCAAGAGTAACTTTAATAATGTGATCATAAAAATATCATTCATAAAAATTTTTTATGTACCTTCTTTATTTGAGAGCTAATTTATCCATTAAATTTTCTGGTTATTGTGGAAATTATGGTACCGAGCTTTGCTTAAGATACTACTTGTATATTTTGGTGCCTACATGGATCATCATGACATGATGTGGGGAAATATTTTAACTTTTACGTCAGCCAATCTGATACTTCATCACTTAATGAGAAAGCACACAATCTGCTTTCTTCTTATTGATTTTTACAGTGAAATATGTATATTTCACATTGCATTTTTAAGAGGAGCATATTTGCAAATCACAGCCTATATTATTTCCAAGGAAATGAAGACTATACTTATAGTGAATGCTGAATTTGGTCTACTAGTCTGTTGTTTATGTTTAATTGTTGGTTCTTTTCTTTCTGTTTCTCTTGTTCTTCTTTTTCATGTACATCAATTAATGTTATGTAATTAATTTTTCAGTACGTTAATCTCAATTGTTCAGTGATTTTATTGAATCCTGAAGTTCTGATGTACCATTTCAGTTCTTGCTCGTTTCTGATTATAAATTCATTTCCACATTTCTTGACTTCATTAATACAGCTGCACCATATATTGCTCTATATTATTTTTATTTTGGTTAAAATGTTAAAACCTCTTTCCTATTAAGCTTAAAATTTCTTATGAAGCTGGACATTCTTTTTGGAGCGTTATGGTATCTCATTTATATTTTACTGTGTGATCTTTGTTGCAATCCTGCAATATCAATGCTTGCAATTTACAAATGTGTATTTCCAATGTTTGTCTTGGTTTATCTGTATAAGAGCAAAAATTGTGAATGTATGGTAATGCATTCTTATATCCATGCCTCATGTCCATGCTCTGGGAGATAGTTACCATTTATGTTTCTGTAAGTGATGTGTTATCCAAGTGATGAAAGTGTCTTGTCTTTATGTTTCTATAAGCTTTCTTTTTTCTGGAACTATGTAGGATCAGTTGGGCTCATGCTATTAGTTTTTCAATTTTGTGTTGTCTGTAGAATCTTATAAATGGGCTAATTAGTACTTGCTATTATGTGCAGGTGGTACCATGTCTCAAAGCACCCAAAATTTTAACTCAACATGTTTGTGAGATTTTAAAGTCTGCTTTAATTTAGTATATTATTCTGTAGCTTCTGAAACATTGCCAGAAGCTGATTACAAAAATGAATTACACTTTGATGTGCTATTGATCATTCTCTGAAGCATTTGGCTGGAACCTTTTAGGTAATGCACATCTCAGTTTATATATACTTTGACTATAGTTTTCTTACTGCTGTGCAGATTATAAAGATATAATATATGTACCTGTCATATGTAGCAAATGGAACCGGGAATTATTTAGTGTTAATAAAAGTGTGTTAATAAAGTTTCAATATTCTCTTACCTAATCTCTCACCAAAAATTGCTCTCAACTATAGCATAAAATGATCATGACGCATGCCTGCAAGAAGAATTCTTGTCTGAATTTAGGAATCCAATTATCCACATAACATTCCGTTCCCCTCAATGTACATGAAGTTTTGACTCTTGCATCAGATCTGTGGAAGTCATTATTCATGCATGCATTTGCAGCGCGCTGCTGCGGAGAACTGCGAAAGCTCCGTCGTCGCCGGGTTGGTGAGGGTCAGTCGCCAGAGCCAAGAAACGGGCGGGCAGCGGGTACCAGAGCGGAGCGCCTGGAGGGTAGGCCATCCAACAGGCAGCTACGGAATAGGGGGAACCTACAGCGCAGGCGATGTCACCACACTTATTTGTTTCTTATCATTCACCACTTGGTCTACTCGCGAGTCATCGGGTTTTGGGCTGTCCGGCTGTAAGTTTACGAACGGCAGTGAATGACGGGACATGTCAGGGCGTGGACGTCATACGAAAAGAGGCGAGTCCCTCTCCACGAAAACAACGCGCACTCGCGCGCCCTGTGGTCACCACATCCGAGTGGGTGAAGTCTGAAACTGTCCGCGCTCGACGGGGATGGGAGAGGAGCCGTCTCATACTCAGGCCACATTTAATTTATTTTTTGAACGAGGAAGTGAAATTTGGAATTTCATAAACTTGCCCAGTCTGCCATACTGGGCGTATGGACCGCGCGAACTGTCCGAACTGAGCAGGGCAGTCAGATCCCGGCCAGGTCAGGATTAGTAGGAACCGGACCGGGACCACGCGGCACGGGATAGACATGGGCCTCGGGCCTCGCCCAGCCGGTAGCCCATAGCCCGCCCCGGCCTCGCAGCGTCGTGTGGCGTTTTCTGATTCTGGAACCTTCAGCGGCAGCGCGCCACAGAGAACCACAAACCGGCGGCGTACCAGAAACCGGCGGCGCGGGCGAAGGTAGCAAAGCTGAGCACAGCACCCCCACCGATACTGATCCCGATCCGGGGCACGGCGGCTAGCCAGGCCAGCAGCCCCGGCCCCCTAGGTCCGCGCAGCAGAGATGGGACGGGCGGGCAGCGATCATTGACTGATAAAAAAAAAATATATTGAAAAAAAGATCCACCTCCCAGCCGCTCACCCGATCGCGCTTGCGTTGAGTTGGGTTGGGTCCAGAACATTGAGTGCATTCCAGGGTCAGCGGTCAGCTGCCATTACCCTATCCTACCCCGCCCTGCCGGCCTCGCCCGCCCCCGCCGTCCCACGGCACCCGCTCCGCTACCCCCGGTAACCCCCAACCCCCCGCCCCCCGTGTGAGACGGAGGGACGGCCCTTGGCCCTCTTCCCTTCCGAGTCGTCGTACTGTCCAGCCCAGTCGTAAACCGCGAAAATCGCCCACGCAAAAAGCACTCTAGGCTGGTCTGATAAGATGACAGTGTTATCTTGAGGGCATTTTTGTGGAATCTACTCCACTCGCCCCATAACAACAGGAAAAGACACACTTCCCATTGGTCGGGGCGTCGCTCGTTGAAACCTCCTGGCCGCACTTTCTTCCCCCCCCCCCCTCCTCCTCGAGAAAGGAGGCAGCCGGGCGACGAGAAAATAAAAATTGAACTAAACTGCCGACTGCCGGGGTCTAAGGTGGCTCCAGAACAACGGGTTACGACACTAAACCTAACTGAACTGGCTTCGCAAGGTGCCGCCGCTGCCAGACAGGCAGGCAGGCGCGGGCGGGCGGACGGACGAGTCGGTCACTTTCCTTGATTGGCCAGACTCCATGTGGTGGCAGGCCTGCCGAGCCGACACGGTACGACGTGACGGCAGGCGGCAGGGGCAGGAGCGTGGCCAGGGGCGGCCATTCTTTTGTCTCTCCTCTAAAATTTCACTTCACCAAAATTGCACTGCTCTGTTTCTCAGAGGATGTACTCAGCACCGCGCCGGGCCCACGCCCGCGCCGGCGGCCGGCCCCGCCCGCCCCTCTGGCATAGAGCAGCCCAGAGCAGCCCTGGGCTTGGTGGCCGTGCCAGTGCCAGAACAGGCCAGGACACGGAGTGTGCCTGGCAGCGCCTGCCAGCGCGCGGCTAGTACAATGATGAGAGACCGACAGAGTTGGCAACGAACCGGCCGGAGCCTTAGGGGGCCGTTCGTAAAGTACGAAACACCGTCTCGCCGTGACCGATGGCGAGGCCCTCGAGCGCGGGACACCTCCCGGAATGCTTTCGATCTGGGGGAGCGCCCAGAAACCACGTAACTTTCTTCGAATCCTTTGCAAGGCGTGGAGTGGTGCTGGAGCAAAACTGTCGTTGGCGCAGGCCTTTGAGTCTCCCTGAGATAGGGCTGTGCGTTTGTTAAAATTGATCGCAATCGGCAAGTGACCGAGATAATCGATGGTGCATTCGATTCAATTGTTGGCAATCGATAATCATAAATCACCCCGATTAATCGAAATCGACCTATTAATCGAACTGTGCCAATAGATCGCTACAGTGATAACTTTCAAATTAAGTAATTTCAACGTGAATACTTTAAACAACTGAAGAGTTATTCCTGCGTTTTTTCGCCGAGTTGTCTTTCTTAGTAAAAGTTAGTATACAGGTCACATCAGGGAGATAGGGAATGGTTCCCGATGGATATCAATTTTTGATTTCCTCGTTTATTGATCATTACAAGTGTTGGAATTCCATTATCGATCACCACAATCGAAATCGACTGAAGGAAGTTCATCGCCGATTGCTAAAATAATCGGTTTGGACTTTCGATTTATCGATAATCGCGCAGCCCTACCTGAGACGGCGTAGGCCTGGTGCCTGGTAGTTCCGCGCACTTCCCCGCAACGCTGATTTTTCGCGTCCGAATTCTACGATTACGATCCAAATTCTACGAAATCCTCGATTACGAGTCACGTGGCTCCTGAACCGGAAGACCGAGGGTGGTTGTCTGATTCTGACACCCGGCGATGACTTTAAGTAATTTGCGAACGGCCCCCAGCGAGGGAATAAGGACATTACTTTTGGCATGTGACAGCAGCGGGCTGGGAGGGGAAGAGGCAGCGCCTTTATCGCCGGCGGCATCATGCAGGAAGAGCAGGTCCTCTCTCCGATGTGAGAAGTCATAACGAGACAAGTGTTCGCCATATCTGCCGCGTTTTGCTTCCGGAATACCCTAGCATGCGGTCGTCTCTCCGAAATACACACGGTTCGGATCGTTTATGCATGTGACGTGCACAAGGCCGACAGCAGATTCCTGCTCCGTTGATGCATGCATGCGTGCGTGGGCGGGGCGATGCCAGGCGATGCTGCTCGCATCCCGTCCTGTCCCGTGCTTGTCCTTGGGTCTTCGCCCCGCCCCGGAGCCCCGGAGCCCCGGCCTTGGGGAGCGCCGCTCCCAGAGTGACGTGCTCGGTGGCCGAGCTCCGGGCTGCGCTTGCGCTCCGGGCTGCCGGTGACACGACAACATTTCGCGTCGTCGTCGTTGCCGTCATGGTTCGGCGACGGTCTTGTGTATGCAACAGCAGCAGACAGCAGGCAACGGAAAGGCAACAGAACACCGCAGACACCAGGCAGCAGAAGACTGCAGACACCAGGCAACAGAATACCGTAGACAGTAGGCAGCAGACAGGCAGTAGCATACCGCAGATAGCAGACAGGCAGCAGCATACCGCAGATAGCAGACAGGCAACAGAATACCGTGGACAGTAGGCAGCAGACAGGCAGTAGCATACCGCAGATAGCAGACAGGCAACACAATACCGCACACACCAGGCAGGCAGCAGACAGGCAACAGAATGCCGCAGGCAGCAGACAACAGACAGCAGACGGTCTTGCGCGCGACTTTTCGACGGCATCCCGGCCTCTGGCCGCGTGGCACTGCTTATCAGCCGTCGTTTGTTTTGCGGTCTGTACTCGTTCTCACAACTTTGTCTACGCGAGATCAACGGCAGAAGTGAAGGATGACATGGCGTTGCCGTGTCTGTACGCTGTCGAAGAGTTTACGAGGCCAAAACAAAAGACGCCCTTGCCGTAACCGGTACTTGAACCCGGTATGCGAAGGAGGAAGGCGGAGGAAGTCCGCTCTAGAGATTATCTTCAGAGTACGGCACGTCCATGACATTCGCGCCCTGCCGCTGCTGAGCTCGCATAGCGCCTGGCAAGTATGCAATCCCAGCTCCTGCATGCACGCGCGTCGTGCGGACGGGCCTACCCCGACATTCACAGGCGCCCGACCTTCTTGAAGAAGGGTGCGGGAGTATGGTGCCGGAGCAAACTGTCGTTGGTCGGGCCTTCAGTATCCCTGAGACTGCATACGGCACACACACACACACACACACACACACACACACACACACACACACACACACACACACACTGACATATGGCGTCCCCGCCGCCGCAGGAGACTCAAACGCAGGGGAGGCATATGGAGGTCCGGGCCGGGGCCGGCGGGACCACCTCGGACGCGAGGCGAGGGGGTTAAGGGCGCTATTGCTCACGCTCATTGCTCAGTGCCCGCACCGCATCAGTATGCGTGGCTACACCGGCGGCGCGGGGTTGCGGGTTATGGTGGCCCCCGGCCGCCCCCAGCCGCCCCACCCCGGCCAAACGACGGCCACGTTCGACCTCCAGACGGCCGCCGTCAACCGTCGATGTCGGTGGTGGTTGGTGGTGCCTGTGGTGTTGAGTTATGAGAGTCGCCCCCCCCCCCCCATCCCCCCTCGTACGCACACTCACAGGCATACATATGCGACTCGGCCACAGGTTATTTTTCTTCATTGACTTTTTTTTTTTTTTGCTTCCTTGACGTGTGATTTAGCCGAGAGCTTCCTTACTTTCTCTGTACGGTCGGCCCGGGGGCCGTCCCTGCGTTTCCTGGTCCTTCCTCTTCTACACGTTCGGACGTCAGCGCCGGCTGGCGGTCGCTCGGTCCGTCGGCCCCAGGGGATAGGCAGCCCCGGGGACTCTTCTTCGTTGCCCTTTTTTCCGCGTTGCTTTTTATTATTCCTTTCATCGTGCTCTTCTTTCTTTTTCGAGTGCAGAGTCGGCGCGGGGACGTGACGCAACGCGGACTGAGGTCTGGCTCTCGGGAGGATGAGGTGACTGCGGGGCGGGGCGGGGCAGCACGCCGGCCGTGCCCTGCCGCCACCATAATGCATCTGCGATCAGCGAAAGTCGTAAATTTGCAGCTGACAATGGTCGCGTCTCCCCCCCCCCTGTAAACCATGGTCGTTCCTCTTCTGTCCTTGTTTACAAGGTGGAGAGGGAGGTGGGGGGGGGGCACTGTTCACACGGATTGTGTTATTTATGCCGATATTCGAGTGCAACCCACCCAGAGGTGAACTGAATGGGGCAGGGGAGGGGGGGGATCTCACGTAATGTGGGTCAAGGGCTTCTTCTGCAGCGCAAGGCGACACGGGACGAGATACGTACAGGCGTGCGCATATATACATCGTGTTGCTGTGCATCCTCTGCGACAACGAGCATTCCTAAATAAGTGGCCCGTGCGTGCGACACACGGAGGCGGCAGCAGCAGGCACAGCATAGGCAGCCCAGCGGCCGGCCGGCGCGTGTCTTCCTCTCCTCCTCCTCCTTCTTCGGTGCCGCGGGGCACCTCTTCCTCTTCGGTGGGACACTATTTTCGCGGAGAAAATGGCCAGGCGACGACGGCGATGATAGCGCCAGATTGTACGAGGGAGAGAAAATAATAAAAGGGTGGGAGCGGAAGAGGAGATAATTAGGGGACACACCAGGGCGTGTGTGGGGCGCGTGCGCGCGCGCGTGAGTGTGTGTGTGTGTGTGTGTGTGTGTGTGTGTTTGTGTGTTTGTGTGTTGTGTGTGTGTGTGTGTGTGTGTGTGTGTGTGTGTGTGAGAGAGAGAGAGAGAGAGAGAGAGAGACAAGACGGGATGGTTTGGAGGCGACAGCAGTTGAAAGAAAATCACGCGACCCTCCAGAGCCGGTATTTGAACCCATGCCCAGCAAAAACTGGCGCGTATTTTATTCAGGAGGAATGGTGCTCTGTGCCCCGAGAGAAGTCTCGGGGGAAAATCGGTAGATGTATGGTAGCTTCTACGGTTCGAAGCTTCTCTTTCCCTCCCTCTGAGTTCGGCCAGGTTGGTATGCCGCTACTCGGTGCGTAGCGAGTAGAGCGGCTGCGGCCGTGTACGAAGGGAACCTTAAGTCCTCCAAACCTTCGCCGGGGCGGACCCCCATGATTATATGATTGTCGTTTGTTATGCGGAGAGGGCCTCGCGCGGGTAGCGCGGGCTAGGATTTGCCGGGAGATCCGTCCAGCGCAAGTCGGGTTGTGCGTTCTAGAGCAGTGTCCCGGGGCCAACTGGCAGCTGTAAAACACCGGTTCCCGTAAGATCGCCGAAATTGCAGGCAAGGGGTTCTGGCGGAAGCCGGTCTCCAACGGTCAAACATGCCATCAGGTCTTTTTCGCTCATTTCTTTTCGGAAGAATTTCGGTGACTGGTGACTGGAACGATTGGGGAGGAAGTGGAAGTGACTGAACATGAGACTGTTTCGCACCCCTCGCACGGACCCGTCGGCCTCCGACAGGTCCGCTAACTCGCACGGCTTTCCGAGCCACGACGGTGACCGCAGCGCACTCCTGGTTCTCCAGCCAGTCCAGCCACTTGTCGCCCCGCAGAGCAGAACATCGAATACAAGGGTTCATAATATTACCAAAATTATTCATTCCTAACATCGTATTCTTTGCACTTTGCCCGTAAGTGAAAAAATGATGATCATCATTTAAACCATGACGATAGTTTTACATTCGTCAGATATGATGATCAACACTTGTCGTGTCGATAAATTGGGATATTGGCACCATGTGGTCCTACAAAAGTTAAGATTTTGCACTGAATGATGGCCAATGCTCTTTCATTTACAGGGCCTGTTTAAATATGTATGGGTGGATTAATTTCAGTGTTGTTGGAGCTATAGTTTCAGGGGTTTCCCAGCTCACTCTCGCACGCACCCTCCCACCCTCCCTCTTCTCCCTCTCGACCCCGAACCTTACAGACCACAGGCGTGATGTGCATCAGCCGGCAGCCGGTGTGACGGAAGAGGTTTGTCCTTGGGATTGTCCATAAACCACGTGGAATTATTGATTATTGATCGTACACAAATCACGTGAAATTATTTGATTCCGATGTACGGACACCCTGGGGAAAGTGCAACAGCAACCGCCTGTGAGAATCGAACCCACCGACTCCGGCCCGTGCCAGTGACAGTTTACTCTCAGCACACCGTTCCTCCGGTGTGGATAAAGGAGTCCGGAAAATGGCACCTGGTTTGTGGACGTTTCCCTCTTTGCATTATTTGTCACTTTACTGGCTGGCCGCTGGCCGGCTCGTTCCGAGTCGTCCCGAGTGGCCGGCAGCTCGGCTCATCGCCTCACAATCGCGTTCGTTTTCGCACGCCGTTTCACTCTCCGTTTTGTGTGTTAGTTCCGCGCTGTGTCCGAGGCGTTCTCCGCCGCAGCCCTCAAGACCTTAAAGCCAGGTTAACACAATAGAGTACTCCAAGGATTTGGCCGGCAGTAAGAAGAACAAAACGACTTCTAAAACACGGTGGTGGGAGGCTAGGGGTCGGCTGGTGTGCGCACTCTGCCTGGTTTTCCCCAAAAGACTTCTAAAAGACGGTCTTTTAGAAGTCTTTTGGTTCTTCTTACCTCCGGCCAAATCCTTAGTTGGAGCACCCTATCCGGGGCGATTGTTTCCGTGCTAAAGAAATTTGAGCGAAATCACCGCAAATTCGCCCCCTAGCCTTTTTTGTGTGACAAGCCCGCCGCGCTTTGATCTGATTGGCTAAATGACCTAGCCTAACGCGCGAGAATGAAAAATTTCCAGGATAGCCCGCACATCCACAGAAGGAAAGTGAGCCTCGGGAGACGTTATGGTGCCGAAAGAGCATCATGAATGGATAAAAGAGTGAAAACAAGCCACGAAAAGAAAAATGCAAATAATGGAAAAGTGAAGCGCCTCGCCTCGTCTCGTTCGGTGACCCCCAGCCGGGACAGCGGCACAGCACGACGGTCGGTCACGGCAGAGCGGCGGGGTCAAGCCTGGCCGCCGGAGCCGTGAGGCCCGGGGGGGCCAGGGGCTGGGGCCTGGGGGGGGGGGGGGGGGGGGGGGGGGGGGGGTCAGGGGCTGGGGCCCGGGGGACGCAATGCTGGGGCCGAGCCTCGGGCCGGGCGGACGCCGCCCGCCGCGGACGGATGTGGACGCCACAGAGCACCTCAGTCATTTGCATTTTCACTCGTTTTTCCCGTCACACTCTCAAAAATGAATACTTGAATTAAAGCAAAATGTACGTTAAATAAGGGTGCTTGGCGGAATAAGTTGATTCAATCCAAGAAAGCTTTGTATCAAGAATCATTATCAAGAATCGCAGCTGTACTTGAATCAAGCAATCTCGTCAAATATGGATGCTTGATTCAAGCATCCATATGCTAGATTCAAGCATTCCTATTTGACGGGCTTTCTTGATTCAAGCTTAGTCAATATTTTTAGCGAAGATGCTTGTTTCAAGCACATGTTTGGCGGACAATTTGCGGTTTAAGCATAAAATTCATTGTATCAAGCATATTATGCTCGACTCAAGCTTCTATTTTTGAGAGTGCAGAAATGTGAAGGAAGCCCTGCCGCCCTGCCGGCGTCGCCTGGCTGTGGGCGCGCGCGCTCCGCTGCTACAATGGAAATGGATTTTCGGGGAGGGAAAAGTGGGGGCGGGGGAGGCCGGGAAGCAGCAGCAGCAGCAGCAGCAGCAGCAGCAGCAGCAGCAGCAGCAGCAGCAGCAGCAGCAGCAGCAGCAGCAGCAGCAGCAGCAGCAGCAGCAGCAGCAGCAGCAGCAGCAGCAGCAGCAGCAGCAGCAGCAGCAGCAGCAGCAGCAGCACTACCGGTCCGGCACAGGATTTTCGGAGTTCCGTTCGGTTTGGTTCGGTTCCGTTTCCACAGGGCCGTGACCAGAACCTCTGCCTCCACTCCATCCAGGCTCCGGCCAGGGCCAGCGTTTCCGCATTAACGGTTCACTGCTCATCGCCGCCGGCCACCGCGCGCCGCGCCAACGCACGCCGTCGCAGAGAAATGGACGAGCAGAAATCCGCGCGGTGCCATTGAAAAGGCGAGAGCCGTACACGTCGTCTGGACAAGACGGAGAAAGACACGAACGGGGGAGAGGAGAGAGAGAGAGAGTGAGAGAGAAAGGGTCGGCGTCAGCCCCAGCCATCCCGCCCTCCGCACTGAGAAAAAATAATTAATACAGGGCATCGAAGTGTGTTCTATCCGTGCCGAATCTCCGCTGCAACCAAACCGTTTCGTTTCTCACCACAGAACTTTGGACCGGCTAACCAGAAACTTTGATTGTAGTGCTGATGCGGCACGGATAGAACATACTTCGATGCCCACACCCAGAATTTTGATTCCCAGTTCAAACCATTTTTCTCAGTGCGCCGCTCCTTTGCGCGTCGCTGCGCCGTAGCCTCCTGCGCCCCGAGGCCGGGTGGGCCGGGCTCGGCGCCTGGTATGCCGAGGAGGTCGGCCCGGTGCGCTGCGCTGCGTTGCGGGCTGCCCACCTCGCAGGCGCCCACTCTCCGAGGGTTTTAAATGCCGGGAAAATTCCCGGGAAGATTGGAAATATTTCATGAATTTTTCCGCCTTACTAGTGTAAATGTGATCAGAACCTTTTACGATCAGGA
The DNA here is from genome assembly GCA_038380765.1 of Odontothrips loti. Classification (NCBI taxonomy): domain Eukaryota; kingdom Metazoa; phylum Arthropoda; class Insecta; order Thysanoptera; family Thripidae; genus Odontothrips; species Odontothrips loti. The sequence goes on from CM076249.1 coordinate 6,046,154, forward strand.
AAAAATACGATCGGTAAGTTTTCTGATCGTATTTTTTTCCTGATCGTAAAAGGTTCTGATCACATTTACACTAGTAAGGCGGAAAAATTCATGAAATATTTCCAATCTTCCCGGGAATTTTTCCGGCATTTAAAACCCTACTCCTGACTGGACCCCATGTTGTGAAACCCCGGCGTTGCGTGCTTGGCTCGGCGCTGCCATGCTCGAGCTCGGCGCCTCGTCGCCGTGTGCGTTACCCTCCAGTGCCCGTTTGACGGCCAGCAGACGTGGTCAGGAGCACCTCAAGGCTCGGCCCGGCTCGGCCCGGCGGGCCCCCGGACGCAGACGGGCCCCAGCCAGGCCCAGCCCAGCCTCCGCATGGTGCCCATGGTGCCTGGCCGGGGCCGGCCGTTGACGTGTTCATGGTGCCTCCGTAACCAGCGGCGAAACGCCCCACGCCACGCCGCTTAAAACGAAAAAGTTAGGGAAAGAAAAAAAAAGAGAGGGACATTAAAAAAAAAAAAAGCAAACTTCTTGGCGCGCTCCGCTCTGCTCCACGCGACACGGTGGTGTGAATCCTTGAGAGGTTGGTCAGATTTCCGCACCCGCGCAGAGCTGGGGTCCGGAGCTGCGCTGCCCGCGGAGGACAAAAGAATGGCTTTGTAATGACGACCATTTCCCGGGCCATGTCAACTCCCAATTTACACGCCAACCTCGAGGAGAACGCATGCTGCTGTCTCCCGCGAAGGGGTATACCGTTCCCATCACACTCTTTGTGCCGGGAGGCTTATCAGAACCTTATTCTTCCGCTTCAAAACCCTTGTAAAACCGTTTTATAAGTTTTTTATTTATTTCTAATACAATCTATATGACAGTTTTATAAGATTTTTCAAACTTATAAGTTTTTATATAATCTTATGTAATTAAATAATTTTTAGAAACTCTAAAATCGTACAATTTTATATAATTTATATAAAAATTTATATAATTACTGATTTTAAAGTGTTGTGGGATTTAAAAGTTCTTAAAACTTATTTACTTATATATGAACTTACATAATGTGATAAAATCTTATAAGTTTTACTAAATAAAAATAAATATGATCTTATATAACGCTAATATAAATTTTATACCAATCTTATAAGCAATTTATTTACACCACATTACGAGGGAATCTCTCATTTTCCCCTGTAAATAGGAAACAAATAACGCTGTACTTTTACTTGTATTGAGGAGCACACTCCAGGCGCGGATCCAGGGGGGGGGCCACGGGGAAAGTGCCCCCCCCTTCGGGCCTACCGGCGCCCGTAGGGCGCCTGAAAGGTAGGCAACCTGCGAAGCCTCTCCGCCTGTAAGTAGGCAAAAAGTGGTACTTTGCCCCTCCCTTGGGCCGCTCCTGGATCCGCGCCTGGCACACTCTCCCAGACTCGCCCTTTTAAGAATGAGGGGGGGGGGGGGGTGGATCGTCCACTCATTTTTGAACTTATTTGACGCCTCTGAATGACGTACCTACACACTGGCTCACAACTTTAAAAGTTTACATCTCTGTCATCACGTAAGCTACAGAGTTGCGTGGCATACACAGTAGTCTCTAAATAGCCCCCCCCCCCCTCTCCCCACGCGTGGGTGGACAATCTTCCACCTCGAAGAATTTTTACCCCGTACTGACTCTGGGGCAAGGGGACCAGTGATGTCCCGTGTACCAGTGATGGCCCTTTACCCTCTCCCCTGCTTCACCCAATTTTCAATAATTGTTTCGAAGTTTGTGATTGAATATATACCTGACTCCTCCACACTGAATGAATCGATTTAGAAGTTTCGAGGAAAGAGCTGCCCGGTAGCGAGATCTAGTGGACCTCTAGTAGTGGTGGCCATCACTGTTCCAGAGGATGTCTTAGGAGGATCATCACCGGTCCTATGTTAACTCATTGTGAGTGTATGTACGCCTTTCGTCCTGCACACGCCACACGGCATGCGACAGGCCTCCGCTGCCCCCGCTGCCTCTGGAGCCTCGCTGCTCCCGCTACCCCCGCGGCCCCTGCTGCCTCTGCTGCCTCTGCTGCCTCCGCTGTCCCTGCAGCCCCCGCTGCCTCCGCTGCCTCCGCTGCCTCCGCTGCCTTCGCCCCCTCTAACTCCGACCGGCAGACGTAAAGTTTTACGAACCTAACCCGACTGGACGTGACACATTTTCCGATTCCGGCTGTGCGGGCGGCAGGGCAGCTCGCGAGCTCGATCGCCGACCTGGCTGACCTGGCAGCCCTGGCTGGCCGACGCCTGGTCCCGGCCTGAGGGCGGCGGCGGCGGTCTGCACCCGGACGGGGCCCCGTCCGGGCGGGGGCCACGGCAGCCACAGCCGGCTCCTGCGGGTTCGGGTCCTGCAGGACCGGGGACCGGGACCGGCGTCCAGGTCCTCCCGCTCCATCCTCCCGCTCCTTACGTAAGGCCGGCAGGCCGGCCACGCCGCGCCACGACACGCCACGACACGACACTCATGCGTACGGATGGGCGCGACAACCCGCAACCGGTTCAACACGACGAAAAACTCTACTCCATACCGGTTTATGCTCCTCATCGGAGTCCTGCCCGCCCCCGGCAGCCCCCGGCAGCCCCCGACGGCTCCCGGCGGCCCCCGGCGGCCCCCGGCAGCCCCCGGCAGCCCCCGGCAGCCCCCGGCAGCCCCCGACGGCTCCCGGCCCCTATACGGCCCCCACGGCCCCCGACCCCGCGGCAGCCCCCGGCAGCGCCCCCGGCCGCCCCCGGCCGCCCCCGGCCGCCCCCGACCGCCCCCGGCCGCCCCCGGCCGCCCCCGACAGCCCGTGGCCCGGCCCGTCTCGTCCTCCGGCGCCGCCGTCCCACGCAACGGCTCAACATAGTTGGACAAAAGCAGAGTCGATTAATCTTGCATTCCCGTGTGGTAATACCGGCCGGATCACGTATGTGTGTCGCCGGCCGGGCGCCGCGCTGCGCTGCTACTGACAGCCGCTGGCCTCAGAGGGCGATGCGTCCGAACGGAAAAATTTTCATCCACACAGAAAGGCGTTCAACCAACCGAAGAAGAACGAGTATGTCAGTTCCAAGAACAAATTTCTGGTTGTGGTGTTTTCTTCGGCGTTAATTTTTATGGGGGGAAATAATTAAGACCGCAGGTGAGACAGGCGCCCGTGGATCCAGCCCTGCATAATTGCACACGACACCTGACCTTGAAGAGTACGAAAAAGGATACGTGGAATTGTCCGCACACTGGCGATCGGGGTCGAAATGCTGCTGCTTGTGCCTCACGCTGACAAGAATCCTGCTGCTTGTGCCTGGAAGAAACCACACGAAGCAATGACAGGCAATACCTAGGAAACCACACGAGGCAATAGGCAATGACAGGCAACCTGGGAAACCACACGAGGCAATGGTAGGCAATACCTGGGAAACTGCAAACAACGCGGCCTGTCGCCCACTGTCGCCGCGTTTCTTTGTTGCCTTTCTCCTTTCCCGCAGATGGTCACCATTGATAACAGTGTTGTCGTTTCATGTGACGGCCGGGGTTGGCGGGGCAGGGCTACACCCAGCAGGCTCCGGGCCGGGCCGGGCTGCGCCTTGCCCAACCTCCGCCGACCTCGCCCCCCCCCCCCTCCCCCCTCCCCGCGCAGGGCACAGCAGGGCACGAGCTCCTTCTTCTCCGGGACGACGCCGGAGGCAAATGACAGGACGCGAATGACAGGTGGCAGTGGCAGGCAAAGTCAGGCAGCGGAATGGGAAATGTTGCGACAAAACAGAAGAGGTGGACAAAACGCACGCGACGGCGGCGGATGCAGCCAGCATGCATCTGGGTAGACCGCCGCCCGGCCGCCCCCGGCCGCCCCCGGCCGCCTCGTGGGCACCCATTACCCATTTTGGAGACCAAGGGAAAGTGCAGGACAATAATGCACGCTGGGGGAAAAGACAGCTGCAGGTAATAATAATTACACCCTTCTTCAGGATTTAGCATTTTATCGAAAACTTGTTAAATTCAAATTTACAAATTATTATATTTTTGTAAGGTGTTTATTTTTACCTGCTGTGATTCCCCCCCCCCCAAAAAAAAAAAAAAATCGTTATCATTTTACCTGCACTTGTAACCCTATTACACGAGGACGTTTTCAGGAGGTCCGAAGACTGCCCAGAAGAAAATATAAAATCAAATTTTATTTTATTTATCGACCAAAGTCAGTTCATCGACTTTGGTTTTCATACAGTGTTTTTAAGTGTGTAAAACCGCGACTACAGCCCCGGTGGTTTGGTGGTATGTGGTATGACGCCCGATTCGGTCGGTGACTCAGCCGAGAGCACACAACTATGTATGACACAGCCCAGCCCCGCCCGGCCCGGCTCGCCGTCCCTGCTCGCTCGCACAACACAACACGGAGGGAAGGGGACCTTGGCAGCGTGGGCGTTTCGTTATGGATCTTCATAGTTAAGGCACAACACTCTTTGCGCTCACAACGACAACGACCTCTGTCCGTGTCTTCCGTCCTCCACCTCTCGCACACCACCCGCAGTGTGTTTCTCCAGGCAGGATTCCGTTTCGCGCCGGCGCCGCCCGTTTGCTTCATATACGAGCCGGACATGTATTTGCAGTTGGCGTGACCGCGTCCAGTTCTTTTTCTGCTGCCTTCTGCCTTCTGTCTTCTGTCTTCTGCCTTCTGTCTTCTGCCTTCTGCCTTCGGCGTTCTCTCCTTCCCAGCCGCTCTCCGACGATAATCCGCGGCAAGGTGAAGGCCAAATGGCCGCGTGCCGTGCCGTGCTGCGTGTGAAGTGCGGTGCGGTGCGGTGCGTCCCTGCCGGCCGCTACCGCTGCGAGCCCAGCTCTGCCCAGCTCCCGCCGCGGCATCAGGGCGGCGTTGCACCGCGCTCTGGTGGGCGGGGGCCCCGGGGGGCCAGCATGACAGGGGGAGTCCTCGGTTCCTCGGAGCCCTCTGGGCGATTCTTGACCGAATCGACGCATGACCCCATTTTAGAATATTGTCAAAATGCGAGGTGCAACACTAAAATCAAAAATACTGCTGGGCCATACAAATCCTGCGAATCAAAATCCTCTCCTTTGAGGTGTGAGTAAATTGAGCAAAAAATATTATGTTTTCAGGAGTATTTACCAAAAATTTAGAAAAACCTGTTTGCCTATAGTCCAATCTATTCAATATTTTTCAAAATCCTTCGGAACCCGGAGGTATTAAAATGACTGAGTTGGGTTTCTAAAAGAAATCGAAAGAATTGTGGCCATATCCGAAAACATTGGGTTTTGGCCATGCGTCGATTTGGATTCCCGTCGCCCCCAGGCGGTCCCGGGCGGTCCCGGGTGGTCCGGGGCGGCCAACTGTCCCGTCGTGACCGTGCCTAAGGTTAGGTCCATTAAGCTTTGTTGACAACTTCAGGTCAGTTGGACTCGCGACCGTGGCCGTCAGGAAGATCCCCGGCGCATGTGGGCGGCACGGCCCAGTACACGAGCCCGACCTCCGTCATGGAGGCCCTCCGCCAAGGGGCGATTCACTCGGAGAATCCGTTTACAGGATACTTCAGCCGTGGTAGATGTTACAGGGTTAATAACACATAGATTTTCGAATATTTGGTGACTTGAGTGTTTCAGGTCCAAAATGTCCGGATTTCCGACATTACACGAAAGCATTACAGTCAAGACACTTTGTACAGGGTACCACAGGAGTGAGTCGCCCCTTACCCTCCGCTAGGACAGCGGGGGCGGGGCGAGACGCGCGCCTTGCGAGCAGTATTCAAATATAAACTCTATTCGCCACCCCAAAATAAGAGACAGGCGGCCACGACACCGTCCAATCTCGTTTTCTTATGTTGAAATTGATTTAATAAAATACGAGGGAAATTGATCCTGCGCAAAAATTGACAATGACGCACGTCGTTTCCTCTCGCATTGTGATCAAATTTGTACACATTTTTATTTTTACGATGAACAAATTTTCTCCCAAGAACATGAGAGTGCAAGGCGAGCACATAGTTGTGAAGAGATTTAACGGTCGACACTGTCAGTTGTGCCGCGTCTTTCTGCTGACTCCCGGCGGGGCCCGGTGGCACCCGGCAACGGGAGCCGCGCCACAAATGGCTTTCCGAACCACCATGACGCCATGAGAGCCATCAGGCGCCGGGAGGCGCCGGAAGGCTGGCCGGTGGTAACGGGCGGTAATAACAGACCGGCCAACCATCGGATGCACACGGAGACGAAACGAGAATCCGCGAGGAAAAATACGGAAGAAAAATTCTGCAACAAAGCTTACAGTAAAATTATTAATCACTTCTGAGTGACCGGTGCGGGAAACCACAACATCGTGAAGAACAAAAATTCGGGAGGGAAGTACAGTCGACTCACGACGGCTACGTTTGAAAGTCTGCACCCTTTGACGCATTGTTGGCCGGCCTTCCCAAGCTTGGTATATCAACTTTTCAAACGCAGCAGTTTTCGTTTTTCGTTGCGGCTGTACTACGCAACAGGCAGTGCTCTGATTGGTTGTCATTTTCCCCTTTCCACCAACTTTACCTCGGCTCGGCTAGGCCCTTGCTTGACTCGATCTTTTCGCCCATAAGAGCCTGCAGCTCGACTCGAATTATCAAATTTTTCAATTCAAAATTCTCCAATTTCAGCCTTTGAGTTTTCGTATGGGCATCAGAATCTGAATCAGCGTGTCTCCTTCCTGCTCCTTGCAAACTCTCATCAAAATCGTACAATTTCGTTCGGAGAAATCCATAAGGGGCCATGTCAAAAAAAAATCGGAATCCTAAAGATTGCAATAGGCTACTTCGTGCCTAAAAACCGACGAATAGTACTAACCGCCGCCACCGCGTTTGTTATTCAGTGTCGGCCGGATAGGCTAGGCGGGCCTTCTTCTTAAACCGAGTCTCCCCGCCCCGCCGCCATGCATCCCATGGCGTTGCGCTGCCCTGCTCACTCTTTTCTTCGACCGTTTTATTCAGTGGGTGAAAAGCGGTCGGACAAGGCCGCAGCGGTGTGGAATCGGACGGTGCGGCACGGAGCGTGGCACTCGTTCTGAGTCACCGTCACCGCCTCGTCCGGCCCATTTACATGACAAGGCGCCCCTCACAAAATACGGATGCCGCGGTGACTACCCGTGTCTCTTCTCTCCTTCCAACTCGCGTCATTGCCGGGTGCGAAGCGCCTGCGGACGGCGGGGTAGGCAAACCCGCCGAGCACCCGTGCAGTAGTGTTCCCTATCTGCGTTCGTCGAGGGCGTGTAGCGCCTGCGGACGGCGAGGTAGGCAAACCCGCCGAGCACCCGTGCAGCAGTGTTGCCTATCTGCGTTCGTCGGGGGCGTGTAGCGCCTGCGGGCGGAGGGGTAGGCAAACCCGCCGAGCACCCGTGCAGTAGTGTTGCCAATCTGCGTTCGTCGGGGGCGTGTAGCGCCTGCGGACGAAGGGGTAGGCAAACCCGCCGAGCACCCGTGCGGCAGTGTTGCCTATCTGCGTTCGTCGAGGGCGTGTAGCGCCTGCGGACGGCGGGGTAGGCAAACCCGCCGAGCACCCGTGCAGCAGTGTTGCCTAAATGCGTCCGTACGGGGCGTGTAGCGCCTGCGGACGAAGGGGTAGGCAAACCCGCCGAGCACCCGTGCAGTAGTGTTGCCTATCTGCGTTCGTCGGGGGCGTGTGGCGCCTGCGGACGGAGGGGTAGGCAAACCCGCCGAGCACCCGTGCGGCAGTGTTGCCTACCCGCTCCGCCCTCGACCGTGTGCGCGGTGCACGGGCCGTATATTTGTTGTGGCCCATCGTGGCCGGACCGGACCGCACAGAGGGCACAGAGGTGCGCTCTGTTCGTCAACCCGACTGTCGTGGTAACGAAGTTAGCATCCGCCTGCGGTGATAATACACCCGCGGCTGTTCCGGCTAGGCTAGGCTAGGCGACCCCCGAGTGTTGCAGGGTAATCTGGGAGGCTTTGCGCCACGCTACGCCACGGTGCGGGGAGGGGGAGGCGCTAACCGGCGCTGCCTGTGTGTTTTCCGGACACAGACGCACCGCGCCGCGCCGCGCCTCCCCACACAGCCCGCAGCAGCAAACATTACTCCTCGGCGGAGGAAACATTATTGCAAACGATGGATGGTTTTACCCACCGCCATTATTAGTCTTGCGTGACGGCGAAAGGCCGGGCGTGAATCCGAAGCGGCTGTGCTGCGCACGGCTGTGCACCACGATGCGTGCCTTCGAGGCGCGGCGACGGCGGCCACTAAAAGACCCCCGCCGTCAGACTGCACCGCGTCGACGAGGGAAATAGGCCCTCCGTCGAACTACGCTTACGGCCAAACTCGGCCGAACTACACGACTACACAGTTTGTCTAACAGGGGGGACTGCTGCCTGTTTATTGAGGTGTGTGTGTGTGTGTGAGTGTGTGTGTGTGTGTGTGTGTGTGTGTGTCTGTCGCGCGCGCTGGTAACGGTTGCTGTCCCACTGAAAGGTCAGACCAGGCCGATCTCCGCCTCGTCCTTGGCCGTGACATTCGAGGAGTGCGATACGGTGAGTGGGAGGACGGGAGCGGGGCTGCCAGAGGCTGCCAGAGGCGGCACGCCGCCAGCCCGCGGCTCCCGACCCTGCTATTGCTGTGCTCCAGCCCAGCCCCGCTCACCGCCGGGGCCGCCAGAGGATTCGGTGCCATCTTTGCTTCCCGCAAGGTGTGTGCCTGCAGGCGCAGGACAATGGAGGCGATTTAGACGCCGGCAGTGAGTGCGGAGGCCGCGGAGGCCACGGAGGCCGCGGAGGCCAGGCCGGTGGCCTGTCCAGGTGATAGATGAGTGCAGGCGCTGGGGGACCCCAAGCTCCTGGGGCCGGCCGGCTACTGCAACACCTTCCGCGTCTTCCGCGTTGGTGCACATGGCCCGGCTAGCGTCAGGCCGAGGCAGAGCCGAGGCAGACAGCTGAGGCAGAGCCGAGGCAGAGCTGAGGCAGAACTGAGGCAGTTTTGAGGGAGTGCTGAGGCAGAGCTGAGGCAGAGCTGAGGCAGAGCTAAGGCAGACAGCTGAGGCAGACAGCTGATAGAGCTGAGGCAGAGCTGAGGCAGAGCTGAGCCAGAGCTGAGCCAGACAGCTGAGGCAGACAGCTGATAGAGCTGAGGCAGAGCTGAGGTAGAGCTGAGGCAGAGCTGAGGCAGAGCTGAGGCAGAGCCGAGGCAGAGCTGAGGCAGAACTGAGCCAGACAGCTGAGGCAGAGCTGAAGCAGCGCTGAGGCGGAGCTGAGGCAGAACTCAGGCAGTTTTGAGGGAGTGCTGAGGCAGAGCTGAGGCAGAGCTAAGGCAGACAGCTGAGGCAGGCAGCTGAGGCAGAGCTGCGAGACAGGGCTCAGACAGATGCGGCAGGCAGCTGATCCAGACAGCTGAAGCAGACAGCTGATAGAACTGAGGCAGTGCTGAGGCAGAGCTGAGGCAGAGCTGAGGCAGAGCTGAGGCTGAGCTGAGACAGAGCTGCCGAGGCCCAGGCGCGGAGAAACCCCGCATAGAAGCTTCTAGCAGCTGGGAGCCGGGCGGGCAGGGCCGGGGGGGGGGGGGGGGCAGCGGGGTGGAGGGGCGGTGACCACCAAAGCCCACCATGGCCAACAAGAGCAAAGCCGGTTGTCACCGTTTCCATGAAAGTGAACGCGCAAACTTGTTGAAACGGTCGTCCCTAGCTCAGCACGGTTGGTGACGCGGACCGGCGGCGGTCAGGGGTCGGGCATGGGGGGGGGGGGGGGGGGCAACAAGTTGGAGCGGTGCGGGGGGGGGGGGGGGGGTCCGCACTCCTCGCCCTTGCACCCTTCTTTCGTCATTGCCCTCATCCCCGCTGTTCTGATCTTCATCTCCGTCGTCTTCGACATCCTTTCTCTTGCACCCTCTTCCTCCACCCTCCCCCCTGTCCCTCGTCGGAACCCGCGCGCGCACTCTCGATTTTCGCCCTCCTCTCCCTCCCTCTTTCGCGCCTTCCCTTTTGTTCTGACCGCCTTCGCTTGTGTCCCCCTCCTGGCTGTCCAGGTCGACAGGGTTGCTGCCGTGCATTGTCCCCCCCACCTCGCTGGCGGGGCCCGCGCGCGGGGGCCGCGGGGGGTCGCGGGGGGTCGCGGGGGCCCGGCGGTGGGCCGCAGCAGGCCCGGCCTGCCCCCCATAAAAGCAACGTGGTCCGGGGCCGCCTGGCTTAGTACGCAGCGTGCCTCTCCGTCGCACTCCTCGCACTCTTTCTCCTCTCTCGCTCGGCTCGGCTCAGCTGTGACCGCGGTGAGTGTGGGTGTGACCCGTGACGGGGCTGCAGGTGCAGACACCCCCAGTGCCTCCATGTGCTCCCAGCCCGGCTGCCTCGGCTCTTCGCCTCGCTCTGGATTACCTCCACTCTCCACGCGCCGCATCCGTATCTTGTGAATCAATGTGCCCCCGCTGTTTTTCTCTGGTTCTCGGCCCCCGCGTCCGCGGCGGGGAAGGCAAAGAGGTGTCGTCGGCCTAGTTTGGGGCTCTTATCACTGTTTCTGGAAAATAGAAGCCAGCCGCGTCGCTGTACCTTTTCAATTGTGGTCTTCGGAGACACGGACAAGTGCTCGCCGTAACCCGCACTTTTGCGTGTTTCCCACGTCGACGGCACCGGGAAAGGACTCGTCCATAAACCACGTGACACTGTCTCCGTGGCTGAGGCGGCTGCTTTTCGCCCCGGTCGGAGGGCTGCGGGTGGTTGTCTGATCAGGGCGCCCACCGATGCATTTGGCCGTGACGTTGTTTGCCAGCGGCCCCCAGGGACCCGTTAGAGCGGTGTCATTGTTCCGCGTGGTCCAGTCGGTTCCGTTTCAGTCCGGGTATCCGCTCCGCTCCGCCCCGGCGTGGTCCCTGGCCCCGCATTGTGGTGTACCAGCACAGCCCAATGTCCGGCCTGATGCGACCGCACCGTGTCGGAGCTGAGCGGAGCTGAGCGGAGAGTAGAGCCCGCCGGGGCCGAGCCGCCAAATCCGGCGTGGAGCCGAGCCGGGCGCAGATCCCAGACCCCTGGCAGGCCCTGCAGGCCCCGATGGCATCGACCTGCCCGCGGCGGAGCGGCGTGGCCTGTAGCCTATGCGGCGCCCTCAGCTGGGCTCGGCGTCGCCCACATCAAGTACGTCCGAGCTTCCGCCTACCTGGAACCTCGAACGGTGACGCCGAGCGCCTGCGAGGGCGAGGGTAGGCCAGCCCGCACGACACGCACGCACGCAGATGCCGCGGCTGCCTACCCAGCAGGCGTCGTGCCCGGGCGGTGAGACTGGCCACATTAGGCTTGCGCTCGGGACAACATCGTGGGCGCACCAAGTGGGCGATCCCCAGCCCTTGTCTTACTGTACCGGCTCATGGCGTCGTAAGGCCTTTCATGTCGATTTCAATTCTCTTGACAAGTCGTGACGAGGTATGTATCACCGCGGTCGCCGTAAAAATAGCGCAGAGGAGTCGTATGGGAAGTGCCCGTTGTTTGACTTTTAGGGCTACCTGTGATGACGTGAGGACGTGACAGTCTCTGTATGTGTATGTGTGTGTGTGTGTGTGTGTGTGTGTGTGCGCGCGCGCGGCGGCAGATAGTTTGGGCCACCGCCTCACGTCAGCCCCCCACCGGCGCACCGGCCCGACGCCGGCCGGTCTGAGAGAGGTGTGTGATGCAACGCACGTGCCGTGCCGCCGTGCCGCGCCGCCGTGCCGCGCCGCCGTGCCGCGCCGCCGTGCCGCGCTCAGTTGCCGCGCCGGTCGGCATGTCCAGCAAGGCGTGGCGTGGCGCGGCGGGGTGGAGCGGGCCCTCCCCACACACGCGCACACGCGTGGGCACGCGCTCACACACGCACACATTATCGGTGCAGAGCAGCGTGCCGAGGACCCCACCCCGCCCCGATCGACTCCAACAAGGCTGTCGGGTGAAAGGGAAAGTGCCGCCCGTGATTTGCGACGACGCCCACCTGGGTAGGCGACGGCGGCCACGGCGTCGTCCGAGACCCGCCGAGTTGGGAGACCGCCACCACCCCGCCCTCCTGCTCCGTCCTATCCGCTGTCCCGTTCTCACTCGCTGGGGCTCCTATGTCGCACATGTCTCTCTCTTTCTCTCTCTCTCTCTCTCTCTCTCTCTCTCTCTCTCTCTCTCTCTCTCTCTCTCTCTCTCTCTCTCTCTCTCTCTCTCTCTCTCTCTCTCTCTCTCTCTCTCTCTCTCTCTCTCTCTCTCTCTCTCTCTCTCTCTCTCTCTCTCTCTCTCTCTCTCTCTCTCTCTCTCTCTCTCTCTCTCTCTCTCTCTCTCTCTCTCTCTCTGAACACAGTAGTGTGCTGTGGTTCTGTTGCTGTAGGCTTTGGCTGCTGCAGTTGCTGCCGCTGCCGTTAAAGTCTCAGAGAGACAGCGAGAGATGGCGTTGTTGCCCAACGGCTGCTGGCTGGGGGGATGCAAGGGGGTCGGGACGGGAAGGTGTGCTGGCGAGGTGGCGGCGGTGGCGGCGGTCGGCGCATTTCACAACCCGCGCCTCCGTTCACTCCGGTTCACTCTCACTGTCGTTCACTCGCTGCACTGCCGTCCGCGCAGCACCTACCGCTGCAACAGCAGCAGCATCAGCAGCAGCTGCTGCAGCAGCAGGTGCCGGCGGGGGCTGGACAGGCGGGGCCCCCAGCGGCGAGACGCGGCCCCGGGGGCGTCAGGGGGGGGGGTATTTTTAACAAGAGCTAGTCTCGGTAACCAGCCGGCCATAAAACATGAAGAGAGGGTCATTTCTGCGGCAATTAAGTGAGTCAGGTGCACCGCCGCTGCCTGCGCTGATTGCCCACCGGTTATGGCGGCTGGTTAATTTAAGGAGAAAATCGCCGAATCGCCGAGTCCGGATGTCAGTGAAACTTCATTGAGAGGTGTGGGGAGGTAGCGTGGAGAGCCCTGGTTACGCCAACGAGATCCCTGCGCAGCGGCTCAACTCAACGTGAATACCCAGAGCCTGGCCTAAAACATGTCTCTCTGTGTGCTCCCGCAGGACTAGGTGACCACAATGAAGTCCTTCGTCGCTGTCGTGGTCGCCGTGGCGCTGGTGGCGGTGTACGCCGCGGACGAGAAGAAGGCGGCCGACGGCGAGAGGCCTAAGACCTTCAGGAGGCTCATCCCCGCCGACGTCCTCCGAGGTGAGTTTTCCGAGTTGTTATCGAGCTGTTCTTCTGACAAGAACTGCGGCCGGATTTTGTGTCCTTGCGAGGCTAACCCCCGTCGATTTCCCGAACGCAAAAAAAAAAAATTCCACTGGATTTCTCACGGCGGCTGACTGCGATGGCGCTGCGCGGCGGTGGCGGCGGCCATCGTGGACGGCCGCGCACCGCGCATGCGTGACGCCGGCGCTGACGCTCGCCATGTGTTCGCGTGTCGGTGTCCATGTCCTGTCCGCGCCAGCCCTGCGCGGCACGCTCTAGGGCCCACGGGCCCACGCCACGGACTCGCGGGGGTCACTCCCCCCACGCCTCGCCTCCACGCGCCAAACCAGAGCGGCGGCGTGGCGCTGCCAACGGCAATGAGTCATTCGCCCGCATTCGCGCCCAGCCGGATCAACATCCTACTTAGCGACGACACGAGCACAGGGCAGAGCCGGGCCCTTTGTCTACCTCTGGTTCCCGGTTCAAACACGGCCGCGTGCCAAAGCTCTGGCCTCTGGCTGGGGGGCAGACGAGACGCCGCGTCCCCCGAGCCCCCGTACTGCCGCCCCGTCGGCCGCCCCAGCCCCGTCCAGGAAGTGACTCAGGGCCGCGGCCCGGACGGGGGAACGTCCGAACTGCCGATGTGTGGCGGCCGGCGGCGGCCTCCATGCGCCCAAGCACAACGAGCTGCGTGCGGAACGCCGCCATCGCCATCCCGTCATAGTCGGCCGGCGCCCCCGACCCGAAACCCAAGTCCGAGGGGGCCGTTTCCGAATCGTGCCTCCCCCTCCGTCTCGTCGCTCTTGAGACGCCCATCCAGCTTCCGGTGCGGGGCTGACTGCTCCGCGAAGCGCGGACCGCGGGCCGGAGCGCGACGGTGACGGTGCAGCGCCCTTGGCCTTGGGCTGGACCGTGGCGAGGCGCGGCTTGTATTGGCGTTCGGCGGAGCCCTCATGCCCTAGTCTGGGACTGCCACCTGCTGCTGCCACCTCCTCGGCTCGGCTCGACTCGACTCGACTCGGCTCGGCTCGGCTCGGCTCGGCTCGGCTCGGCTCGGCTCGGCTCGGCTCGGCTCGGCTCGGCTCGGCTCGGCTCGGCTCGGGCCCGTGACGCAGCCGCCGCCACCCACCGCCCCTTCTCCACCGCAGACCGACCGCGAGGCCGCGGATCCGCGCGGGAGCAGCGGTCCCGGCCCCTACCGGCCTGCACAGCACAGCACAGCACAGCGCGGCGCGCTTGCCTCGGCGCTCGGCCACCTCCTATGGCTCGTCGAGCCCTGGTATTGCACCTGGCCGTGGGCGGGGCGCCATCCGCGGCCGCTGGCGCCGGCGGCAGTAGCAGGTGCTGTGCAGTGCCGTGCCGCGCCGCCGCGCCTCGACGAAGCCCCGGGCCCAGGCCCCAGTCCACCGGCGCCCCCGGCGCCCCGACGGGCCGCCGCGCCGTCGGAAGAGACGGAGGACTTTAGACTTTTGCGCACCTGTCAGGTCTCAGACGGAGGTGCGCCGCGCGCACGGTCCCGGTGGGACCTGCAGCTGCAACGGCAGCAGCAGAGGTGGCTCACGCTCACATTGTAGGAAACGAGAAACGCGCGGCATAACTAGGGGGTTCCTTGTCAACTCGTCTCGCATCGCAGCCTCGAGTCGTCATTCGCAATCCTCACGGCCGTGCGAATACACGCTCGGCTCGGTTTCTTGTGGCGTGCAGAGCAGCAGTGTCACTCCTCTTCTCCCCTCCCCTCCCCCCTCCCACCCCGCGCGCTTCCGTCGACTTTACTGCCCCTCCCGATGATTGGTCAGCGCTCTGGCTTGACGGCATTGGCGCCAAGGCGCCGCGACAAGTCGCTAGGTGATTCCCATACGACTCTTTGCGGTCATGATCGGAGCCCAGCCCGCATCACCGACGGAAGTGCTCCAGGGTTCGACCATAAAAGACCCCCCCCCTCCCCCTCGGGCTTCCGGAGCGCCTTCCGACCCTGGAACGACTGGTACTCATGGGTGTGTTGCGTGCTGCTTGCAGACTTCCCCGGCATGTGCTTCGCCTCTACCCGCTGCGCCACCATCGAGCCCGGCCACACCTGGGAGCTGTCGCCCTTCTGCGGCCGCTCCACCTGCGTGACCGCCGAGGGCGACCAGGCCGGCCGTCTGCTCGAGCTGGTCGAGGACTGCGGCCCCCTGCCCGTGCCCAACACCAAGTGCAAGCTGTCCGAGAAGACCAACAAGACGGCCCCCTTCCCCGACTGCTGCCCCGTCTTCGAGTGCGAGGAGGGAGTCAAGCTCGAGTACCCCGAGGTCGCCACCGCCGCCCCGCCCAAGGAGGCCGCCAAGGACGCCCCCAAGGCCTAAGCGCGGTCACCCGACGCTGGCGTGGCACTGCACCCACTTCTAGTTCCAACACCTTCACGGCGACGACGCCACGCCCCAAGTCTTTCACGCCCCCTCCCCCTATGTCCTCCCCCCATCCCCGCTCCGCCAGCTCCGACTCTTCCCTCCCCGTCCTTGTCAGCTGTGCACCCCTCGTCCCGAGTCGAGCCGCTACCGGAGCGACTCGGGCCAGAGGGGGGGACTGGCGGAGTATAAAGACTGAGACATCCACTTCCACTGCAACGTGCCGTCATCGGCAATGCAGCGAGCGGAGAGAAGAAAATGATCTCCCCTCTAACTTCAGACAAAAAGTATGATAAACAAAAAAAAAGCACCAAAAAAATAAATAAAATGTCGAAAATTACTGATGGCTTTTCATTATCTTCCCACTGAAACCTGCCATACCAGGCAAAGCAAGCGTATGTACGTATGTGTACGAGTGTGTGTGTGTGTTCGTAGAGGTGGAGTGGGGGGGGGGGGGGGGATCACGTTTGTAAAGCGAGGGAAAGGGGATGACCTGAAGCATATTGTAACAAAATACTTATATTTATTGCACTCTTCAACATTAACTTAAAACATTTGGCTTCATAAGATTCAATAAAATAATGGGTAAACAGGTGACACTAAATCAAACTTTCAAATATAACAAACACTTCTACAAATTTAACAATACTTAAAAACTTCAGTGAAAAAGCAAATAACAAATTTCATAAAACAAACTTATAAAAGATAGGCATGTAGCCAATTTTTCCTCTACTACGGGGAGCACATAAAAACCAGCTTGTAAGGCAGACAAAGTCAATTTGACATTTGATATTGATAAATTTTTCTCTAGAAGTAAATTTAAAATTTATCTTCCACATGTTTAATGATCCAGGATTCTCAGATTTCCTGAAACAATTTTGTTTTCAAGGACAGCTCCTGAAGGGATATCAATTCTGTCACCATGGTTGGCTATGATAATTACAGTACCCTAGAAAAAATACATAGATTTAAAAAAATTTATAGACGCTCAATCTTTCAAATGAGAAAACAGAATGGTACATACCTTTAGAACAACACCTCGTCCAAACGTAACATCACCGGAGACAGTAAGATGATCAAGTTCAATAATATTTGGGATGTTAGCAAATCGTCCCAAGAACTCCTTGACCTAAAATGTAAATTAAATATGAATGATTGCCATGTCACATACAATCAACACAAAATGCAAACAAAGGCCTCCTACCTTAGCAAAGTGGTTGTCTCCCAGTTTGACAAGAGGAGTCGTGAAGAACATGCGCTCAGGGTTCATAACTAAACATCCGTTCTGTAGACTGTATAAGTTGCTCATGACAAGCAGAAGGTCTGACGTTTTCTTGACAGGAAGGAACCGTCGTCGAGGAACGTTTATTCCTGGAGGAAAATAAAAAAATTGTTCCACATATACGTGTGGCACATACTAGTACTCATTACATTAGTACACTTACCAAGTCCACCATCAAAGGACTTCATCGCAGCTCCAACTGCAGTTTCTAATTGTATCACGTTAAGTCCTTTGTCAAGTGACTTATTGTTCACAATGATTTCGATATTTAGGGAACCCTCAGAGAGAACTCTATCAATGGCTGCAAATCAGAGTAATTGCTTAGAAGAAAAAAATCTCTTATCAAGAAGCGAGACAATGTGTTCCAAGAAGTTACATACCACTAAGCTTCACCCACAGATTATTAGTATTAAAGAACTTAAATGCCTTCACAGATTTGAAGTCCTCCACATGTTCCTTAGGAACTTGGGCTATTTCAAGGAGACGTAGTTTGTTTTCATACTGAATAAGAGTACCACCCTGAAGAGAGAAAAAAATAATTCGAATAAGGTCTATCTATTTTAGAGAAGTAGTTTTCTACCCGTACGTATAAGCATCAGGATTTTTCTAAATATGTACCTTCACATCAGCACGAGTTTTATCAGTGACTTCCATCACAAACTCAGGTGATTTTTCTGCCGTGTTCAGCAACAAGTCTGCTATGCTGAGATCAACAGTTGCTCCAAGATTATCAATGTTGGAAATGAAGACATACTCTCGACCCTGATTTAACAAAATTTGAAAGTCAAAATTTTTCCTAGGCTTTGTGACTACTCTACTATAAACTGACGACGCAAGATCGCATCCATTACCTGTTCCAAAAACTTTGCCAGGAGACCAGAATTCTTGAAACTTTCGTAAAAGTCTCCGTGGCCGGGTGGGTACCACCTGGAAATATTCGAGAGCAAAATGTAGCATCGGTTTGATAATCAACTTATTAGGGCGTTTACACGGCACCCAGCCCAGCCCAGCCTACGCCTGTCAACAGGTGCCTGAATGACAGAGGGAAGGGAAGAGCGCCCTTCTCCCATGGCGCGGCCCCGTGCAGCGCGGCCACACGTCGCAGTGGCGCGGGCGAAGGGTTGCCTACCCAGCGGCTGACGGGCGCGGCGGGCGCTCAGACTCAGCTCAGCTCCTCACACTTACGCCTCGATGTCGCTCTCCACGTCGCAGTTGCGGGCGATGGGCATGAGGGACTCCTTGTTGATGCGCGGGTAGCAGCTCTGGTTGAACGTGTAGATCTGCACCTGCAGGCCGCGGTATTTGCGCGTGATCTTCTGCGTGTCGGAGTCCGTGTTGAAGGAGTTCATCAGCACAAGCGGCACGTCCACGTGGTACTTCTTGTTGAGGTACTGAAACCAAACCCAATTTCGAAAGTAGGAAATACTCGTGTCTGCATTACAGCTAGAAAGACAGTAGTTGTTAGCCGTCGACGTACACACCTCGATCTGCTGCACGGTCAGGTCGAGGAAGGTGAGTTCAGAGCGCACCGGGATGACGGACTTGGGGCCGTGGCAGCCCATGGACGTTCCAAGGCCACCGTTGAGCTTAACCACCACCAGCTTGTTGAGCATGGCGTGCAGCTGCTCTGGGGCCGGCTCCTTGAGCGTGCTGTGGTCGCGGACCTGTGGACGAGACGAGCATTAGGGGTATCCATCTGAGAAGCTCCCATATGGCGCCTGCCGGGTAGGCAACCGCGACTGGAATGTGCATGCGTGTCGTGCGGGCTGGCCTATCCTAGCACTGGCAGGCGTTCGGCGACGCGAACGCCTTCGAAACAGCACTGTTTGAAAAGTGATCACAGGGAACAACCACGTGTAATCTCATCCACAGGGGCAGAGACAGGGGCAGAGACAGGGGCAGAGACAGGGGCAGGGGCGTGCGAATGCGCGCGCCTCCTGCAAGCCGAGGAAGGCTAAAAGCTGGAATCCTATTTCCACCGCCTTTGGTGCAAATAAAGCAAACACTCCGCAGACGGCATGGCAGCACCCGCCCAGTACGGCGGCCGCGGTGCAGCCGCACCTGCAGGCAGAGGGGAGACCGGGGAGGAGGGGGGGGGGGGTGCAGCTAATGGTGACCCAGACCATTGACCCCAGGCCCTTCGCCGGCGCTGCGCCCCGACACATCTCTGCGGCCAGGCCATGTCAGGGCTGTTTGCCGGGCCTCCAGACGACCTCCAGGGTCAAGGACCCCCGTCAAGGACCCTCGCCGCCGACTGTGGGTCCGGGGGAGGACGTGCAACGCAGCAAGGCCGCGTGGGAACAACTACGGAAACCCAGCAAAAAAAAAAAAAAAAAAAAATTACGGCGAGGACGACTTACCGCATTCTCCGGCAACTTCTGGATGTGGTCCCAGCTGATGGTCGAGTCCTTGTCCAGAAGGAAGCGCTCGAACAGCCGCTGGAAGCCCTGGAACTCCTGTTCCACGGTCTTCTTGGCCTCCTCGTCGGCCGTAGCCAGAAGCCCCTCCAGCTCATGGGCCAGCTGGGCCTGGGCGTCGCGCTTGGTCAGCTCCTTGAACTCCCGCGAGCCGGACGGCACCCGCTGGTGCCCACGGATCTGTAACGGCGGCGGGGCGGCGCGATGCAAAAGTTAGACACGTACAGAAACATGTGGCAAAACAAAACTAGCCTAGAAACACTCGTCACAGTTCCATACCCAGTCCATGTAAGAAAGCATGGCTTATATCTCTACTACCCAACACAACCCAGTCCTCGCCGAACCCGAACCCTTCGGTGCCGCCCACTCAAATGGCCGTGTCGCCTCTAGACGCCGAGACGGAGCGGAAGTTATGAATGTGGGAGGGGGCGGCAGCTGGCTCCGGCTGGTCGAGGGATTACAAATAATCGCCGTTTCGGGAACTCCATTTGTCTGGCCGAGTCGTTTCCATTTTTAAGGCTTAATAGGCGGCTAGGCTAGGTAGCTAATTACCCCCCCCCCCCCTTCCCCGTCCTTTCCCCGGTCTGTCCTCACCCATGCCCTCCCCTTTGCACCCCCGATAAGCGCGGGCGAGGGCGGATCGTCTTCGCCAATCTCATCCGCGCGAAAGAAGCGCAGAAAATTCCACTTCAACATTTTATTTTATTTCTTGAGTCCTTGTTCCGAATATGGTGCGAAATGAGGCAGGCGATGTGGAATGCCGACCCAGAGCGGGGCAACACGCCAACAAAGGCACCCTGGGGGAAAATAGCTGGGTAAATACGAGCAAGAAAACAAAACCGGCGGCGTCTTGTTCTTGTAGAAAACTGCGAAAAAGTGTCAATCGAGAAACATGTCGAACTGAGCGGGACTTGGATACGGAGGAGAGAGGAGGGGACACACGCAGCGCGCGGGGCAGGGCACTGAAGACACGCAACTGAATTTTGAGCATGACACAGCAGCATTGGATCCGCATAGCGACCTTGGCATTCAATTGCCCAGAGGCTTCAGCTTCAGACTACACCGCTGCGAGTGAGGAAAGTTTGTTGGGGAAGGGAAGAGGACCAGAAAGAGCAAAGAAAAAAGTGCCATACACGCCATGGCAGGTTTTTTTGATGATTGATAGGCGAGACGCGAGTGAGAAAACGCAAACGATCCTTAACTAAGCGGAAGTGGGCGGAAGATTGGGATCGGATGACCTGTACCGACTATGCCGGTCCGGTTCCGGTACGGGGTCACCAAGTGCTTATCGCCGCACCAACACTCACAAAAATAGTACCCCGCCGAATATGATCATGCCGTTTAATAGAGGTTTCCCATGAGACTTGGAAATGGAAGCTGAAGAACAAAACCACTTCCAGACCGAAAACTGTCGAGGGCAGGTATGAGAAGCTTGAATGGCGTTTTGAGTAAATTTGGAAGTTATTTCCCACATTGGGGCGACTGTTGTGCATCAATATTTCTCATAACGGCCCTCGGGAGTTTCCGCTCTGCAAGTATTCTTCTTCTACTTCAGCTCTAGAGCCTCGTTGGAAATGCCAACTGGCGCGCTTGAACGCGCAGAGCTTGAAGGAGGCAAAGACTGTCGCGCCCAGTCAGTATTTCTCACGTGTTCCGCACACCGGTTTTGGCCGTTCGACTTTGTTTACAGCTACGACGCGGGGCAGGGAAAAAGGGGGGGGGGGGGGGGGTAGGCGTCATAGTACATGACAGACGACGATGGCCTTGATGGCGGCGGCCATGTGCTGTACGCGGCTGCACGTCGTGGCCGTCGTGCCTGGCGATGGTGACGGCTACGCCATGCGATCACGTACATCGGCAACTGTCGCGAAAAAGCCCGCGAGACATGCGGGCCTAGGTCATGCGGTCGGCGCCGACGCCTCAAACCGGCGCGTCCACCAACACCGTCACGACGAAGGCTGGCATCAGGACGGCGTCGACGACACACACACACACGTCCCTCTTCCGCTTCCCTGTATACCTGCTGGTTGGTGGGCGACAACCGGTCGACGTTCCGCGAGAGGCGCACTCGCCGGCCCTCGCCGGCGACGCCGTAGAGGTCGAGGTCGTGCATGGCGTCGTCGACGTCCTCGGTCGGTGAGCCGCAGCTGCCCATGTGGATCACAACCGCGGAGGCGGAATAACGTGGTACTGACTAACACGGGGCCAGACACGGACACGGGCGTGAGTGCCGACAAGCGGAGTGGAGCACGGGGAGTGAGGATTGCTGCTGTGAGGCCCGGACCGACTCAAGTCCCGACTCTGTTCTGCTCGACTCGGGTGTCGGTGTCGGCGGCTGCTGTTTGCCTCTCTCTCTCGCACACACACACACACACACACACACACACACACACACACACACACACACACAGTTGCGGGCGTTGCGGGTAGGAGGCACTGATGTGAACGGCCGGGCCGGGGCAGCCAGCGCGCTCTACCGGCGGTCGGGGAGGTCGCCGGGTAAACAGAGGCCCCGATTGGCGGAAAAGCGAGACGGCGACCACGACGACGGTCAGGAGCGTAGCCGCCCCCCCCCCCCCTCAACCGGCGACCGGGGTAGGCAACCAGCACAACAAACGCATGAATGTAGGCAAATAGCGCGGCATATCCCCCTCCGAGATCCAAGTCTGCCTACGCCCCTGACGACGGCGACGACCTTTCTCTCTTGTTCCCACTCTGCCAGAAGTAGGAAGATAAGGAACAGAACAGAGACCACGTTCCAACGACAGTAATTTCTATTCTCGGCCCTTTTAGCGGTTCCTGAAATGATTTCACGCCGTCACTTTCCGAGATCCAGCGTGACAGTCACACTCGCTTGGATTCGAAGCCCTCGACTCATTGTTCCAGGTACTGGATGTACTCGCTCCTCTTGCGGCGTCTCAGAAAATAATTTTTACCTCCGACACGAGCTGCTTGCCCTGGTCCCCCTGGTCTTCCCTCGCGCGCTGACACACTTGTCAACATGCGCGCGCAGATACAAGTGTGTGCAGAGCAGTGTAGAGCGAGGGAGGGGAGGGGAGTCCAGAACCAGCGGGCACCGCGGCCACGACCGCGGCTGTCAACCTTGGGGCCCCTGGGGTGCCTGCCGCTGCCGTTCACGCCAAGGGTGCTCCTCAAATTTGGCAGCCGCTGCGTGGCGGCACCACCCCGACTTCAAGTTCCTGATACAGACCCCCGCCGCAGCCACTGCGGCTGGAGATCCGCGGGAGGGAAATGGAGGGGGGGGGGGGGGGGGCAACGGGTGGGATCGGGGACTTCCTTCCGCTGCTGCCGCTGCGCCCGCGGCCCCCGCGGCGGCGGAACGCCTTTCGGTGGAGACGAATGGGTTGCCTACCTCGACGGCGCCAGCCCCAGCCGCTGAGGCTGAGGGGTCGGGTTAGTGGTTGGAGTTACCACCGGCCAGCAGACAGCAGGCTAGGGCTAGGCAGGCCCGCGCGGCCTGGCGCGGCCCGCGCTATCGCCTCGCCGCCGTTACACATCTCTCGGCGCGAATGTCAGTTAGGCCCCAAAGTCGCGACGAGTCGGCGGTAAGATGGGAAAACACCGTTTCGTAACGCGGCTCGTGCTCAGGTTCAAGTGGATTCAAGGGGGGGGCAGCCGGTACGCGTTTGCGGCATACAGACCTTTTCGCCTGCTGGCAGCCGCGCAGACCCTAAATTCACTCCAGTTTCGTTGTTAGGGCACATATTAAAATTCCGAAAACACTGTGCACAACGGAACGCGATCTTCAGACAACTGAGCGCGGATAGGAGAATTAGTGTATTTGGACTTTGATCTATTCAGATCACGTGCACATAACGTACGCACACAATCGGTAAAATCAGTCTTCACAATTTGAAAGGTGGACCACCTCCCTTGTGCAGAGGTTTTTTTCCCGGAATTTCAGTATGTGCCCTATTAACGAAACTATACCGTGAATTTAAGATCTGCGAGAACTGAGCGTCTGCTAGCGAGCGAAAAGGTCAATCGCATGTCATTTTAGCGAGCCGAGCCCGATACCGTAAGAGGAAGCACGGTACGGCATCTCTAGCCCGGCTCGGCCCGGCTCGGCTCGGCTCGGGGGCGGGGCACCGGCTCGGCTCGGCTCGGCGGGGGCTCGCTCGCTGCTCGTCTTCGTCCCTGGCCTGCCCCACCAGCGGCGCCTCGTCAGCTGATTGCAGTGCTCAGCTTCCGATATCAAGATCCATTTGCACCACACACAACACAATAGCGCACACGCAGCGCACACACCCGCGCGCCCGACCAATCAGCGGCCGTCACGGCCGGGTCGGCAGGGGTCGGCGCGGGGCGGCACGGGGCAGGGCTTTTATGGGCTTGTATTATCGGCATCACCAGCATGTACTAGACTAACGTGGTAGCTGCGAGGGGCAGCAGCCGTGGGGGGCGGCATGAGCGAAGGGCCGCCAGCCTTGGGGATGGCAGCCTTGGGGGCGGTAGCCGGTAGCCGTGGGAGCGGCATGCATAGCCCTGGGGGCGGCAGCCTTGGGGGCGGTAGCAGGTAGCCGTGGGAGCGGCATGCAGCCCTGGGGGCGGCAGCCTTGGGGGCGGTAGCCGGTAGCCGTGGGAGCGGCATGCAGCCCTGGGGGCGGCAGCCTTGGGGGCGGTAGCCGGTAGCCGTGGTAGCGGCATGCATAGCCCTGGGGGCGGCAGCCTTGGGGGCGGTAGCCGGTAGCCGTGGTAGCGGCATGCATAGCCCTGGGGGCGGCAGCCTTGGGGGCGGTAGCCGGTAGCCGTGGGGTGGGAGCGGCATGCAGCCCTGGGGGCGGCAGCCTTGGGGGCGGTAGCCGGTAGCCGCGGGAGCGGCATGCATAGCCATGGGGGGGGGGGGGGGGGGGCAGCCTTGGGGGCGGTAGCCGGTAGCCGGTAGCCGTGGTAGCGGCATGCAGCCCTGGGGGCGGCAGCCTTAGGGGCGGTAGCCGGTAGCCGTGGTAGCGGCATGCAGCCCTGGGGGCGGCAGCCTTGGGGGCGGTAGCCGGTAGCCGCGGGAGCGGCATGCATAGCCATGGGGGGGGGGCAGCCTTGGGGGCGGTAGCCGGTAGCCGTGGGAGCGGCATGCAGCCCTGGGGGCGGCAGCCTTGGGGGCGGTAGCCGGTAGCCGTGGTAGCGGCATGCAGCCCTGGGGGCGGCAGCCTTGGGGGCGGTAGCCGGTAGCCGTGGTAGCGGCATGCATAGCCATGGGGGGGGGGGGGGGCGGCAGCCTTGGGGGCGGTAGCCGGTAGCCGTGGTAGCGGCATGCAGCCCTGGGGGCGGCAGCCTTGGGGCGGGTACGGGGAGCTTTCGAGAGTCGAGGGCGCCGTCGTCGCGGAGGACAGGCCGTGGACCTAACAAACACGATGCAATAGTGAGAATGGCGCGGAGGCCTGCTGTGGGGGGTATCCGGTCACCACCCCCGACGACGAAAACAGAGCGACACGACGGCGGCGGCGGCGGCCGCGGATGCGGAAAATACCCGCGTTGTCGCGACGCAAACAAAGCAGCAGTGGGAAGTCTGTCCGTCCCTCAGGCTGAGCGTCGGCCGCCCGCGCTGCAGCAGGCGTAGCAGGCGCAGCAGCACCCTGGGCTGGCCGACGACCGGGACCAGCAGGACCTGCATGAGGACGATGACATGACGCCGTGATCTTTGCTCGGGCCGTGGTGTCTAGTGTGGTGTCACCATGCACACAAGCACATGTGAGGGGTCCCTCACCCACCCTCACCCAGATAAGTCAATGCCAAAAAATTACATTTTTTAGTCAACACTACTCAAAGAATTCAGTTTAGTCAAATTACTCAAACAGTGGTGAAATGACTCACGTTTTTAGAAGCAAAAATCACTCACAGCTTTAGTCAAAAAGTCAATCCAGCTCACCGCGTCATACTATTCAATAAACTCAAAACGTCAAAAGTCCTGAGTGAGATCACACGCAGTTCTTTCTGTTCCAATAAAGTCAAATGAAAAACGATAAATTAGTCCCCCCCCAAAAAAAAAATCCACATTACTGAAAAGAGTCAAAATTATTCAAAAAAGGCAGGAAGTAGACAAATTAGTCACGCTTGTCAGCAAGTTAACTCACAAGTAAAACAGTCATTTTGAGTCAAATTTATTCAAACTTGCTAGTCATCGCTTGGATTTTTGAAGACTGAGGGAGGGACCTCTCGTGCACAGCACATGCATGCATACACGCGTGGTACGCGACCAGCCTGGCCATGGCCTCCCCCCCCCCCCTTCCCCTCCGCGGGCTGCACAGCTCGGGCTGCGGCTGCCCTAACGTGACACGGTCTTTGACCGGCCCAAAGGCCTATCCCATCCCGGCTGGGCCCGGTCAGAAAGAGAGCGAGAGAGGAAGGCCTAATTGGGACTCCCTCCCCTCCTTCTCCCTCTCTCTTTCTCTCCCGTCGTCACGACAAAAGTATATGAGTCGATGCAATTACGAACCGAGAGCGTGGTGCACTGAGGCAAGGCTCTGTGCATTGCTCAACTGCCGGACCCAACGAGTTGGACTCTGGCTTCTGAAAATTGCGAAAAAAAGGACAGAGCAGAGGGTCGGAACGGGCTTCGGGATCGGGGCGGCCGCGGGGGTGGGGGAGGAGAGGGGGCGGCCGCGGGCGTGGGGGAGGAGAGGGCGCGGCGCGGCGGCAGGGGTCATCGAACCGACGGAGCCGACTGCACCGCCGCACCATAGCGCGCGGCGCTGAATCCTAGACCTAATAGGTGAAGGGTGTAGGAGAACTTGCACCGCTGGCGCAAACCATCGCAATTCAGGTGGAAATATTGGCGAGAAAGCAAAGAGTCGCGCTGGGGGATCGCGGTAGGAGGGCGGACGAGGACGCGGGCGCAGGGGTGAGGCCATGGCGCGGGGCGGGGCAGGGCGGGGAGGGGCGCGGGCAGCTCTCCCAGATCCCAGACGCCCGTCCAGTCCATCCAGTCAGTCCTAGCTCGGCCGGCCCACTGCACGCAAATTCGGGCTACGAGGTTATCGCCACGGCGCGCGGCCTATCGGTGCCCGGCCGGCTGTGGCGGCTGTGGCTGTCGGAGCGCCCAGCCCAGCCCAGTGCTTGGGCACGGGCAGCGCAGCGCAGCGCAGCGCAGGCCACTCGTGGCTACTGTTTGCCCCGCCCGCGGCCGCGCCGGTCCCTGACGAGACTCCACACTCCACCCACAGGCCGGCGGCCGGCGGCACCGGCGGCAATGGCCGGAGGGGAGGGGCTGCGGGCCGCGGGCCGCGGAGGGCTGGAAGCAACCCGGCGGTGGCTGCGGTGGCTGCGGGGGCTGCGGGGGCTCCACGGACCTCCCTGGGCGGGGAGCGGGGGCTGCGGTGGCTGCGGGGGCTCCACGGACCTCCCTGGGCGGGGAGCGGGGGCTGCGGGGGCTCCACGGACCTCCCTGGGCGGGGAGCGGGGGCTGCGGGGGCTCCACGGACCTCCCTGGGCAGGGAGCGGGGGCTGCGGGGGCTCCACGGACCTCCCTGGGCAGGGAGCGGGGGCTGCGGGGGCTCCACGGACCTCCCTGGGCAGGGAGCGGGGGCTGCGGGGGCTCCACGGACCTCCCTGGGCAGGGAGCGGGGGCTGCGGTGGCTGCGGGGGCCCCACGGACCTCCCTGGGCGGGGAGCGGGGGCCGCCGACCGCCGCGGCGGCCGCTGTCACCGAAGGGGGAGAAGTGGCGGAGGCGGCGTTACGTCCACGAGCACCGCACCCCGCGAATCAGCTGTGACTGGACAAGGCAGGGGGGGGGCAGATAAGATTGCACCCACGAGACAACAGCGCCTCCCCTTCTATCCTTCTCTCTCGCTCTCCGTCCCGTCTGTGTGTCTGTCAGCCTCTGCAGGACCAAGGGGATGGGGGATGCTTTTGAGAAAGGGGGGGGGGGCATTGAGCCTCCCTCAGGGCAGCAGCACGATAGGTGAGCGTCCTGACCGGGAGGGAGGAGGGGGGAGGGCGACTCCTCGGCCAGGGGCGTTGCCTAGCGAGGCGCTGCTGATAAGTAATTCCACAATGGAACACAATGAAAATGGCTTTTACAGAGCCATCACCGTGAAGGCCATGCATGACAAACACAGATGCCCCCGTCGGCTGACCCTTCGCGGGGGCCGAGCAGGGCTTCCACGGGGCGCCTCGGGGCCTCGGCGCGGCGGGCGTTAGCGCCCAGCCCGCCTCCGGGACCCGAGCCGAGCCGGGACCCGACCCCAACCCGACCAGAGCCCCGATTTCGCTCTAGAACCGTGTCGGCGGCGCCACATGTTTAATTGGCGAGAGACACAGGCACACCCCCCCCCCCCCCCCCCGGCCTGGCCGCCTGGCCCGGCGCGTGCCCTGCGTGGCCCTGCTGGTCCGGTCCGATAGGGTCCGATGACACGCACGTGCAGCAGTCGCAGGGCGGTGGCGGCGGCCGGTAACAAGAGAATACAGCAAATGTTTGCCCGCGATCATCATCAGGGCTGCTGGATGGACCACAAATAATAAAAAGTGGTGCCCTGCCACTGCCCCAGTCTCGCGCGGTCTTGTTTAAGAAATTAATCTAATCTTGGGCGTCTGCCCTGCCGATGCCACGCGCGGGCCATCGCCACGACCTCGGCCACGACGGGTGTGACACTGCTGCACTCGGGAGGAGCAAAAAGGTGGAAAGTCAAGCACGCGCTTTTGGCAGCCGGTGAGAGTTGAGCCGCTGGCTGCCAGAGCCACGGGTCTGCTGGCCTGCTCTGGCGGTGACAGTTAGTTGGGCCCTGAGCCCCCGAGCGCTTAGGCCGGGCCGCAGACGGCCACGGCACACTCAGATAAGTCCGGTGATTAGGTACGGGGTGGGGGGTGGGGGATAAGAAAGGCAACGCCAATGATTAAAACCGCAAACCCCGAGTATTATACAGCATGCGGTATTCGAAGCCTTCCCCGACAAGAAACCCAGTCACCGCCAAGCAATGCCGGCCCGAGGAGGGAGGCCGACACGCGCGCGCACAGCGGGGAGCTCTCCGCTGCTAGCCGTGCAGATAGGCCCGAACTCTAGGACCCGACCGGGCCGCAACAGTGCAGCCTAGTGCAGCCACAGCGGCAGCGTGATCTACTTCTGTTTATCGGAAAGTTCCATGGAGTGCCTCAGCAGCCTCCGCAGCTTAGGCTTGGCGCTGGGCAGCTCGCTCTTTCTGCAACCCTCCCCTCCGTTCCGTTTGGCCGCCGCCGCCAGCCGCCCCCGTCACCAGAGAGTACTTTACTGTACTTTGCGGCCCCCGGCCCGCCCCCGTGCTTCGCTATGAGCACAGTGCGTACTACTGCCCCCACCGGCTCCGGCGTCCGCCTTGCGCTTGCCTTCAATATGGGAACGAGTCGGTGACACACGTTCTTCACTCAAGATGTAAGCGCACCATAATTCATGATCAAAATCTCAATTTGATTCGTTGAAGGTGAATTAACTGAGTTTTTTTTTGTGGGAGTTTTGCTCCTTTTTGAGTGACGGACCCCTTAGAGACGGAAGGTGTTCTACTATGAGAAAAATCTTCGGCTCCTGGACCAAAGGGTAGTTTTGTGCGTTCCACTTGGACCCTCCATCTAAAACGTTTAGTCCGTAGGTCTAAATTCTATAGTGCTGTTCCTCGAGAGGCTAGACACGCGAGCAAAACTCTTGACACAGGCGCCAATCGTTTAGTGCGTTCCCAAACTTTCGGCCTGGGGACAAAACGTCCTAAGCCCAGCACCAAAAATATTTCTAAGTGTACTGCTCCTGGCGCCGCCGCTGTGGGGTAGGCAACCCGAACTCGGCCATGAGCCCCGGGACTGCCTAAACGGCACGGGGTTCGGTGGCCAAGGCCCAGGGAATGGCCGTCCCGTCCCAGGGTCCCACCCAGCCAGAGGCCTGGCCGTCAACATTATTCGGGTAATTGTCATCGGTCGCAATCGCCCCTCTTGTAAACACGGCCAGAGGAGGGCGGGGGCCGCGGGGGCCGCGGGGGCCGCGGGGGGGCGGGGCGGGCCCGGGCCGTGCACTGCCGGGGGTCTTGGCCCGGGCCAAAGCGAGGACGCGGCATGAGATGAGCACCACTGCCACGACGGAGCCGCTGGTGTCCACACACTGGCCGCGGGCACCGAGGGCACCGCGGGCACCGCGGGCAGCCGGCCCAGCCGATACTCGTGAGGCTTCGGTATGGCGACTTTCCCTCAATCATGCCGCGATCGCGCGCGCGGTTTGAGGCCTTTGAGGACACGGCGGGTGTTGACAAGCATTCGGTATGGGGCTGCTGGGGACGAGGAGAAAAAGGGGGGGGGGGGTGTCTATCTCGTCTGGGAGAAGGAGATATACGTGTGCGCGGCGGCGGCGCAGTTTCAGGCCTCCACACATGAGGCCTCCATACGACATGAGAATCGCAGTTCGCGACAACGATTAATTCGCGGGCGCCGCGCGCGGAACGGAGGGACGTACACACGGCGTTGCACACGGCGTGTTGCACACGACGTTCCGGGAACAGTATCTCGCAGCGAGCCGCGGGGACGAAAGTAACTCGATACGTGGACGGGCAAACACGACTATCTGGACCCGACCTAAACTAACCGCACACACGTACATCGCGTACACACAACAAAAATCGGCACATGGCACACGTTTTCCATGTGTCTCGCGCTCTTTCGTCGAAAGGAGGTCCAAGCGCCCTCCCTCTGCCTCCCCCACCGCACCGCACCCCCAGCTTCCGTCTCTCATCCCTGCGTGGGGATGTCCATGCTGTTACTGGCCCCCGCCGGGCGGCAGGCGGCAGGGGAAGGCAAGTGGCCGGGAAGGTCAACAACGACACCGTGTCCTGTACTTTCCCTCCCTCCCTCCCCCAGTACACCGGGCTCGTTGTCACTCGTTGTTTGTCTCGGCCATTTCTATTGCCCTTTCACTTGCCCACCCCAGAAAACCCTATCGGAATCTTCCTCTTTTTCCACGGTCGGCCTCGACAACACGACGGTTCGGGCCGGGCCGGGCCGCGGCTAGCCGAAGCCGACAAGCCGGCCGGGCGCGCGGCGCGATGACGGCAAAGGCTGAAACATCTCGAACGGCGGCGGGGGTTGGGTCCTTCTGGCTGCAGCCGCTGCCGCCAGGCCGGACACATCAAATTTGGTGCACAGCATCCGCTGGCAGGCAGGACCGGACCACTCCACGGCGTTATCTCTCCGCCTCGTTTGGGAAACGGCGTCAAAACAAAATCAGAAACAATGGATAGGGAAGGGTGGGGAGCATCAGCGCCAGAGCACAGCCAGAGAGAGCCGAGCCAGGCGGGTGCGGGTACTCACCACCTCCAGCACGCGGTCCATGATCCTGTCCCCGCCCCTCCCTCGCTATGGCACCTGCAGCACCTGCAGCACACCTGCGCGGCCCGCGGTAACCTCCCCCTTATCACGGCAAGCACCACCACCCCGTCGTCGGCCGCTATCGCGATGCGCTCCGCTCTGTTATCACGCGACGGCAGAGGAGGCGGGCGTAGCGGTGGTCGACTGTGCCCCGCAGCACGTCGTCCTAGTCGCGCACGCCCGGGCCGCGCGCGGGGCGTCACTGGCTCGGCACGAGACATCGGCGTCCTGAGCAGTGTCCTTCCTAGGCGACACGCCGCCGCCGCCGCTGCCGCGCCATCTCGCGAGACGCAGTAGCAGCATAGCAGACGACGCCCGGCCCGGCCCCGCCCGCCCGCCGTGTGCTCTAGCATCGGTTAGGGGCCGTCCGCAAACTACATGGCGCCCAACGATGGGCGCGGAGCGTCAGAATCAGACAACCGTCAGCGATCTTTCGACACAAGGCCAAGAGAATTCCGGGATCCCCGCGCTCGAGCGCCCCACCCCAGAGCGCGGGGTATCTCTGGGAATGCCTCAGCAGATGTCCAACGTGTTCCATATTTTATGGACGACCCCTTGAGATCACGAGCGGGCGCTCGAGCGCGGAATGCTTCTGCAAATGGCTGGGCGTGTCGCGTCATTTGTGGGCGTCCCCTCAGAGAGCACGTGTGTGACAGGCCATGGCCTGCTGCAGCCGCGTCCGCGTGTTTCTCTGGGAAGTCACCGGGCAGTACACCGATCTATCACGATCTGAACCATTGATCTATCATTGATCCGCTGCTGGTCCTTCCCTTCCGCCAATCAGGCAACGAGCAGCAACAAGACCGCGCGGCACGATCAGTCGCACGAGTTGCTATCGTAGCCCGGAAAGTCGTTTATAAGGAAAATCCTTATAAAGACAAATTCCAGCAGTTCTCATAAGGACCTGCGCTTATAAGGAAGCGTCCTTGTAGATTTTGTAAGGACGCTTCCTTATAAAGAATCTCTGCTGGCTCGTTAACCGCGCGTCTGCAGCTATGCTGTGCCATCTTGCGTCCTCTTCCTTATAAATATTTTCCTTGTTAGTGTAAATCTTGTTAATGGCGCGTCCTTATAAGTCAAAGTCTTTAGAAGCGCTGTTTTCTATAAGTAAGACGCAATTAGATCCTTAATAATAGCTGTAGTTATAAAGAGGAGTGCTCTGAAGCTATTGTGTTCTCAGGGAATCGTGGGTTTGAGGAAGCGAGCGTTAAGGACAGGCGCAATCGTAACCGGGATTGGGTCAACCATCCCGATCGTGACCGGGCTCCGAAGCGGAACTGACCTCGGAACCGGAACCGGAACTTGTTCCAAATTACGAACGTAATCGGGATTCAACTTAGATTGCGATGTCGTAATCAGAGTTCGGAATCATAACCGGACATCGTAACCGGAATTTTCGGCCGGGGCATAAGGCTATGACCGAGCGTCGTCTGTCTCTCTAGCACTCACTAGGTTCTTACGAGTAGACAGAGACAGAAGATTTCGGTTATGGGCCATAACCGAGCCAAGCCCGGCCATGCCCGCCCGATGCAGAACACTACCCGGTACCCTTCCACCAGTTGTGAGGAGTAACAAGCATAAGGCAGTGAAGGCAGGGAAGCGTCACTAGTGTCAGACATGGGATTTAAACCCAGGTGCCCCGCGTCAGCCGCGCCAAGGTAAAGGTAGGCAAGCCCGCAACGCACTAACTGGCTCTTCCTGTCTCGACCAGACAAGTGAGAGAGAAAGAGATGGCGCTAGTGCTTTGCGGGCTTGCCTACCTTTACTCAAACATGTGACTATGGGATCAATTATGAGGTATGTCCACGATGTTGTCGAAGCGCAAACGTAATTTGGCATCTCTGAGCACAAATGGCGCCTGTTGGGTAGGCAGGTAACTACGGCTTCTGCATGCACGTGTGTCGTGCGGGTTGGCCTACCCTGACACCCGTAGGCGCTCCGCTTTGCCGTTCGCGGTCTTGGGGCAGAGGGAAACTCGGACACATACTTAATGGGCAACGCCAATGCACTCCTAACCAAAATATGTGAATACCATACGCCTACCAGACAGAAAGAGACGGAGATAGTGCGTTGCGGGCTGCCAAAAGCATTCGTTTCCAGGCGTATGAATGACATCCATGCGCTCCCAAGCATACGGTATTCACACACTTTGATTAGCACTATGGTGTCGGTGTCCGAAACCTGATTTACCAGCGTACCGACACATGCAGGAGCAGGCGCGGATCCAGGAGCGGCCCAAGGGAGGGGCAAAGTACCACTTTTTGCCTACTTACAGGCGGAGAGGCTTCGCAGGTTGCCCACCTTTCAGGCGCCCTTCGGGCGCCGATAGGCCCGAAGGGGGGGGGGGGGGGCACATTCCCCGTGTGCCCCGCCACGGCCAGCCGGGCCGGAAAGCGGCCTAAGGCTTTAACCAACCAACCCCCCCCCCCCCCTGGATCCGCGCCTGTGCAGGAGCGATATTGAGCCTTTCGTGTTACGTTAGGTTTGGATGCCCAGCAGCCGATTTGCACCACAGAACAATAATGACTGCGATTATTTTGTTACGTTTCCCTCTTGATTCCAGAGGGAGTTTCGTAAACTTTTCCAGTCTTTCTAGCTCAGCAAAATTATCGGGAAGATTCTATAAATATTTCGAATATTGCCGAAAGTATTTCCGGGTCTTGAATGTCCTGATATGCAAGGCTTGGTCGTACCTTACCGACTGAGAGCCGTCAGCCTGAATGAGTAGGCAACCCAACGTACCGCCTAGAGTTCACCTTTACAGTGACGGTGACATATAAGGAACTCAACCGGGAATGTGCATTGTACTTACAAATGAATTTCATTTAAAGGAACTCTCTGTAATATCTCTTGTCCTTGTAAACTTCCGAATTCCGTCTCCGTGTAAAGAATTCTTTTATGTGCTGTTATAAGGAATCCAGAGTGTAATCTGAATTCTTTAAAACACACTTTTGTGTGAACCGAACGTCGTTTCCTCATAAGGACCAAAGTCGGCATCGTTTATTTTTAATCCTGTTAGGAAGGAACGGTCTTAGAAGCACACATTCCTTATCTTATAATTACAAAAATAACAACTTTTCTTTCTAACTGGAGATACTTATAAGAAATATCCCAGGCTATGATGCAAGCCCAGTCGGCACTTGGCACCACCGTAGCAGCAAAGTGTCCATGACCTGACAGTCAATATCCGGCGAGACGATTACTCAACCCCATGCCATCCTAACGCTATAATTATCGCCCCGCCCCCTTCCTCTACCAGTCTAACTAAAGTCCACCTGGCCATTGCAAAGCGAACACATCGCAGGCGGTTCTCTCTGAAATGACGATCTAACTCGATTTCTGCAACACACCCTACACACACACACACACACCTTTCCATTACTGTCGCAGTGTGAAGAAACGTTGAAGCGGCGGGTCGACATGAAAAAAACGGGGAGCAGGGGGGGGGGTCTGATGACCTGATCGCATCGCACGGGGTCAATAATCACTATACCAGCGCCAATGCCCAGCAGTCACCATCGGAGCGTGAATATTTATCGGGTGACAGGCCTTTCCCCCCCCCCCCCACCACCACCACCACCGGGAGGCGGGGGAGGCGGTGAGAACCCGGCAGGGGTGCGTCGACTCGTCGCCATGGAGGACGGGACAGACGGCTCGGTCCGGTGGACGAGTCGGAATATTCCAAGGCACACAACAACATGGCCGTGGTGAAAGGGAGCGCGGACGATACTCGGCTCACGCCATCTTTCACGAGTACGATATCTTCCAGGAAGCAAACATCTGCGTGTTGCCATGAAGCAAAAACAGACAGCACCCCTCCGTCCCCGTCCACTCCCACTGGCCCTCATACGCTACCCTCCCTTCCCCTGTTCCCTCGGGCATATCTCTAGCCTTACAACTGCTTAAAGCATCACCATCAATACCTCCTCCCCTCCCCCCACCCCCTTCCCCCCGCTCTCTCCCTCCCTCCCTCCCTCTCTTTCTCTCACACACAACTCACATCGATATGCATACAGCAAGAGTTAAACAAAATAAAGAAAGGTAATCCTTACATGTCTATGACTTACTTTGTTTTTAGCATGCATTTTCAGCATCCAAGCTGCATGCGCAGAGCAGAGTAGGCAGGGAAACCACATGATTAATAAATGAAACAAGAAGCGCCCTAAGTAAGGCATCTAAAATGCTAGTCTAGGGTAATTATACTAAATCACCACACGCATGATTTAAAACCAACTTCCGTGAAGCAGCACTCTAACGGTATAATAAAACAAAACTGACTTCTCTTGACAATAAAATTTATCAAACTCTACATTATCAGTACGAAAATACTGATACAACAGCTGTATATGACTTTGTATGACCCAAAAACTTTACACAGGAAATGAGACAACCAAGAAATGGTACAAGACAGGTTGAAAATTTGGAAAACTTTAAAAACAGTCAGTGTAAGATTTAAACCAGTGGATAGGTTATTCTTAGAGATGTGTGACAGGAGTAAGAAACCAGATAGATCTTTCAGAAATAAACGGGTATGGTTAATTTTCTTTGATTGAATGTATTTTAGCTCTTAAAGAAATAGGAAACACACCAAAATTGTCATTTTCTTTCAGCAGACCGTCCACCTAACTCGTTGAATGAGTTTGGTTGCTTAGAACATCGTTCTCAACACGGGATTCACGAACCATAACAGCACAAATACTCACCGACTTTTTGTCATCGGTGACCTGAAGCATGCCAGCCATTAAGTGACAATAACAAGCGCACTTGGACCGCGACCTTCAGATTTTCAGCTTTAACCTACGTCGGTATTTATCTTTTGCAAGCCGACGACGCTAAATACTATTTCTTCTGCTGGCAGTACTGGTAACGTGTGGCTAGAAAAGTGCTGTTCAACTTCAAACCGCTGACCAATCCATTCAGCATAATGCACGAAATTGAGGGTGCGAGCAGCAGAGTAACAACTAGCAATTGAGGGAAGACCGAGGGAAGGTGCATATCGCCATCGTTCAGGAAATTGTCGCCGTCTCGACTGTGGTGATGGCTGTGGTGGCAAGACGCAAAGGCGGTCTTTTCGGTTTCGTGTAGGGCTTGCTTCGGTGTGGTCGCCGCACTGCCGGTCAGTTTGCCGGATCAAAGACTCGGACACCAGAAGCTGGACAAATGTCTTTCACCCTGCTGGGCCAATGCGGTGTGCAGCGGGGCCTGGGCATGGCGTCTCTTCCGAGGCCCCTTATCAACACAAAGATGCTCGCCTCTCGGCCGGCTCCGGCTCGGCTCCGCACCGACTCGGCTTGACTCTGCCCCGGTGCTTGGCTCGGCTCGGCGGGAAGACCCGCTCCCTCCCGCTCACCTCGCACTCGCGCCGTGCCGGCTCGTCAGTCGTCAGTCCGGTCAGCGTGGATCAGCCTGGTCAGCCCAGCCCTCTCAGTTCAGTTCCCTCCCGACTACGGGGTAGTCGAGTCGACAAGTGCAGTGTGTGTTTATAATAGTGTAGGTCGAGTGCGGACGTCTTGACGATTTGAGTGACTCTTTGGACAACGCTGCCCGACGCCGGCTGGAAATCATGCTAAAAATGGAGATGTCAGCGAAATTGGATAGAAACTCGAACTTGAAGAAAGTGACTAAACGGAAGAAGGCTTATGGTGGGTGCCTTGATATATATATTTATTTGGTTTCGTCGATCTTCACGTGTCTAACGTGTGTAACTGTATGAAGCTACATAATTATGAAAATAAAAATCTGTTTGCAGTGTTTTGTCAATCTATGACAGTAACCCCATGCTCTCAAAGAGGGGGATAGTTTTCAGACATATCCAGGGGGTGCAGTACAATTAATAATAGAACTGTTTCCCATGGTGTGACAACTGGGACTTATTCCAGTATTTGTTGCACAACGTGTCAAAGCACCATTATAAGAGGTGTAAATATCTGCTTAGCATTGTGATTAAACTTCACATTTTAACTCTTTCTTCTCTTTCAGCGTCCAGAATTGAAGAAGTTGCTGCAATGAGGACAAAGTTTCCGACTAAAGTCCCTGTAAGTTATAACTTCACTATTGTCAGTTTATGAATGATGTTTAAATTTCTGTCTTGTATTTGAAATTATTGGATGGTTCTTATTGTTTCAGACTATTGTCAAGAGATTTCACAAAGAAACAAGTCTACCTCTTCTGGAAAAAGTTAAATTCTTAGTACCTGAAGAAACTACCATGTCCCAATTTGTAGCAATAATCAGGTAAATACTGCTTTTGAATTTTCTATTTTGTTTACATCTATGAATTTCAGCCATATTATCAGGATATCTCTCTAACTGTGCATTTCATTACTCTACAGAAAGCGAATGAATTTAAGACCCAATCAAGCTATTTATCTTCTGGTGAACAACAGATCAATGATGAATCTTTCTATGACTATAGCGGAAGTGTATAATGAACACAAAGATGATGATGGTATGCTTCATGTGACATATGCTTCACAAGAAGTGTTTGGTGCCACAGGCACAGGTGTCCCAGAAATCTCAAGAAACAGCCATGACAATGGTATAAATTCACAGAAATGTGTGATTAAAAAAATCAAATAGATTATTTTCTGTCTGAGGAAGTTAACTGTAATTTCTTCTTATTTTTTTACAGATGTGGGGATTGATCCCTGATGTTCTTTCGCATTCTTTGTTCCATTTGGGACTGGGTTTCAAGACTTTTTTTATTCACTGTTGACTGGAGCTAAGGACTCATGACATTCAACAGCGAGAAGAGAACTCTATTCAGAGCAGCGGCGTTGAAGCCAAACTGACCTAAGATTCTTCAAAAGGATATTAGATCTGTTGTCACAAGTTGTAATGAGCTTCAAGAGTTGGTGGTAAGTCTCCGAAGACCTGAAGACTGAGCAAGGCGGATTTCTTTTGAAGACTGTAGGTCGAGGAGGTGGAGGGAACAGACTTGAGATGGTGTTCCGATGGCCACTTATTTCTTTAATGGAAAACAGAAAAGGTCATGGACATTGTGATAGACATCTCAATCTGTACCTGATTTCAATTACTCAAAGTCTGACACTAGAGGTTATTGTAGAATTTTATTTAATGATTCAAGATATGTGATTTTAGTTTTGTCTTAAGGAATTGTGTTGTTTTTATTATATGAGGATGAGAGTATTGTAGTCAAATTTTGTACCTGCACTTGTTTGTGTTTAATTTTAGATTTGAAATAGTTTTACTCAAAATAGAGCAACTGAAGATCTCTGAAAGGCATAAATAGACACTATTTTCAATCTCCACTCATGACTGTTGCCACTGGACAGTTTTGAATTTTGACTTAGTACATTATTTGTAAACCATACATGTAGCTATAGATGTCTCTGGTGGGAATGTATTAATTTTGCAAGGCAAAATGAAAGGTGTGCAATTTTCTACAATAAATTTCTTTTTGAATCTGGCAATTTCTGGGAGTTGTTGCTTGTATAAGTGTTTTTGTTACCTGTGATAAAATGTGTGTTCCTGTAAATTTCTATTTAAAATCTACTTTCAAAAGACCATAAACAAAATGTTTTATGTCATATTTATCTTACTTTATTTTCCTTTGTCAATTATACAATTATCATTTTGTCCATTTGTCAGTCGCCTATTTTACTCATTACAATTCATTTATCACAGAAATATACACCATATCCAGGTTCACATATTTTAACTACCAATGTAGTTACCTATTCCCATTAGTAGTTGGCTTACTGCTCTGGAGGAGTTATATTTTGTACTGCTACCATTAGGATATCGTGTATCTGCTTTGCAAATTGGATCTGGGCTCTAACAGTGTTTAAGTATTGTGGATAAAGGAGTCCATCCTGACCAGGAATTGGTTCTGTTTTGGTAGGAAGAACGTTGAGAGGCAGATAGCGCTGACTGCTGGCTCCTTGAGTCAAGCATTCAATTGCAGTTTTCTGTATACAAAATAAAACTTGCATGAGATGACGAAACAGCATATAAAGTAACAGATATTCTGCTTAAAATGACACAGCTGTTACTCACAAGATGCAATTCAATTTGGTCACACGTGCTGTAGAAGGCTTCCAAGCTTACATCCAAACGGGGTGGCGAGTCCATCCCTTTCCTGAATAAAATTTAAAAATAAAAAAAGCCCCCAAAAACACAATTAATCCTCCAAATATTTACAAAGAAGATCTGACAACAAAATTCATGTTGGCATACTTACGATGATCCATTGTCAACCATAGTATTAAAATGAAGAAGGTGAGCGGCATGTTTTAATGCCACCTGAACAGAGCAATGTGTAGATCAGGACTCCGGCTAACACAAATGAAATAAACTACAACTACTGGAAACCACACTTCTACAAAAATTACTCACTGCCAGATGATCCTTGAGGGGTCCGACAAGGGCCTTCACTTTCGAAATGTTGTCCAGCTTCTCCTGAGTCTGCTGCTGTTGCTGCTGCTGGAGCTGCTGCGCTTGGGACCCTGGGGTTCCAGGCTGCTGCTGTTGACTTCCCGGTCCTTGACCAGACTGTTGTGCCTGGGATACCTGCTGCTGTTGGGCTTGCTGCTGCTGCTGTGGGTTTGGTTGTGGAGGTTGTTGCTGCTGCTGCGTCTGCTGGGGCCCTTGCTGAGGAGGCTGCGGTCCCCCCTGTTGCATGGGAACTTGCCCTTGAGGGGGCACGTTCATTCTAATACCTTTCGACGGACGTGTGAACGAGGAGGTCCTGACGAGCACCAGATATTGGTAAAATACGACCTAACTAACGTCACTGAGCACCGGTGACAGCGGCCATTTGCCATCAAATGTAAATAAACACCTTTTGATTATTCGCAGAAGCACAGCCTTACCGAATCCCACGGTCGGACCGGCTTGGTGGAAGAGGGAATTTCGGTCTGCTGCTTGATCTAGAGTTTGGACTGATATTTCTTTCTCATTTAACTTGGTTAACGGCACTCAGTGAAAGATGTAAGGATTAGATGCTGCTACTTTATTTTTAAATAGTTTGCGATAATTTAAACAGCTGCTTTACTTCAAACCCCTTTCTTAATGATTTGTTTTGATTGGAAAGGTTAAAACGCCGTTTGTTGACATTTTAATTTTGTTCTGGTTGTGGTGTTCACATACTTTTGTTATTTTCTAGGGACATAGATCAGGATGTTGCTAGACGTCTGCTTGTAGAAGGAGCAACTCTCTTAGTGCTTGATGTTCCAGAGGGCACTAATTTTGGAATTGACATGAAGTCGTGGGAAACAGGTGAAAGATTTAAAGGAGTGAAAATGATTCCTCCGGGAATGCATTTTGTTTACCACAGGTAAATTCTTACTTAGAGCGTCTTGCTTGGGAATGAGTGATCTTTAGCACTTGCTCATGAGTTTTAAAATGATTACTTGTTGCAGTGCTGTGGGCCGGCATGGTGATACTGGCCCAAGGACTGGATTTATGCATTACTTCAAGAGAGGTGACATTGTTCTCAAAAAGTGGGATTCCAATTCAGGAGAAATTGACCACAGTAGTAAGTAGTTTCCTGAATTTCTTTTTTCTTCTTTTTATTTTTGTCTGTTGCAAATTTGTGTTTTCATATTATTCTTTTATCTCAGAAACAGTATCAGATGAAGAGCTGCAAAGAATTAGACTAAATCTTTTTGAAATCGACCGCTTTCTGGGACCATATCCTTATGAAATATGGGACAAATGGAAGTTACTTTCTGATAGAATCACAGGTAAATATTATGGTATGTACATACTGTTATTTACTCATATTCATCATTTTCAACGTCTTTTGGTTTCCTTAGAACCTCTCGCTATGAAACTGATGCCAGAGTCTGGTGTCATACGTTCTGCCTTGGAGCTGGTGTCACACAGTGAGAGCAATGCTCAACCAAATGAGGCAGAAAGCAGCAATAATGCAACAAACACAGAAGGCAGCAATAATGCTGCAAGCACAGATAGTAGCTCCTCTGAAACTACCAGTCCTGGTGGGAAACATACATGTCCAACATCAGGTATCCTTTTAAGTTTCTCAACCAAAAGAAATAGTTTGAATTTTTATCTTTAACTTTTAACTTACTACATTATTTTCCCCAGATGATGTTGGTTCCTATAAAAGACGTCGCCATGGGCGACCACTGACTGTGGAAGAAATTGAAGAAGATTTGCTGCCAGAGCTGAAACCTGCACCTGGTACAGCTCTGAGGCTCACACACTTTCCCAAACTCTACTATCCTCCTGGGTCAACTCCAGCAGAAATCACATATCATTCAATGGATTCGAGTTATGCTCTTAATACTCTGCTAGATCAACATGAAAGGTAACCCTTGTTTTGCGTGGAACTTGTGTTGGTGCGTTTCTGTCTGTGTAGCATGTAAATTTTTTTCCTATTCAGATCGGATGATTTAGTAGGGGAGATGCAGTTTTCATTTCTGTGTTTTCTCGTTGGTCAGAGCTTGGAAGCATTCGAACACTGGAAGAAATTAGTAAGTCCCAATGATTTCAATGTTAAAATATTATTGAAAAAATTCTTAAAAGCCACTTGGGATTTTAAAAACAAAACAAAAAACACCTTTTTATTTTACAGGTGACTCTAATTTGTAATTGTGAGAAAGCTATTATGGAGAAACATGATTTATATGAGAAGCTCATGTGGGCTTTGGAGCCACAACTGTGGGAAGTGCAGGAAGATTTTCTAGCCGATATTGTAACCAATAACAATGCCATCTACGGGGCATTAAGAAGATTGTTCCGCTGCATCCAATCACCTGAAAACAACATGGAGCCCCGTTTCAAGACACGAGCCGCGCGATTTGCGGAACGCCTCACTGAAAAATTCTGTTGGGATTTCTCTGACATTGATGAAGAGGAGGATGATGAGAAACCTGTGATTGTAGATTTGTAAGCAACACTACTTTATATGCAATAATTTTTTTTTTGAAGACATGTCTCTGCTCCGTCTGCTCCTTCTTTAATGTCCGCACTCCCTAACTTAAGGCAGCGGCATACTTGTGCTGTCTCTTGTGATGTTTCTTCCTCCGCGCTGGCTGCGCTGCTGGTGCTGGCCGCTCTGTCGGCCTCCTGTCCCAAAGCTTGTGCTGCCGCTGCCTCTGCCTGCCACTGCCTTTGGCCCGCGCTCGGGAGCGGCCCCGGCTCCTCTCGCTCAGGTCCTCCAGCCTCTGCTTGATGTGCTGGAAGATGCCGTTCACCTGCTCCGGGCTGTACTGTTGGTGGAGAGCAGAGGAAACGTTTGGCATGTCGCCCGGTATTGGAACCCGCAGCTCAGCTCGCCATGGGATATGAGGTGGGGGCTCACCTGGTGCAGTGGCTCTGGCTTGAGCTCCCCCCGCGGAGCACAGCGCACGGTCCTGGCTCCTGACGCTCCGCATCCACGCTCAGGACGCAGGAGGGCTCGCACCTCTGCCACCACGTAAAGAATGTTGATAACAGCGCTGGCCGCGTGTGGCCGCCCGGATCCCAGCCCGGACAGAGACTACCTACCTGTCGCTGGAGCCGCGGCGGCCGCCGCGAGCAACAGGAGCAGCAGTATTTGAAACGGCATGGCGAGACGCGGGATAGGGGCGGGGGAGCCCAGCCTGCCCAGCCGCTGTCGGCCTGTCTGTGACGGCGTGGCGCCCTTCTCTCAAGTCTCAAGGGTGCACGCTGCACGCCTGGCCTGTGCCGTGTGCCGCGGGGCTGCCTACCCGCCTGTCACCCAGCTGACTATACTGGTGACTCCTTCCCGGGGCCCCCTTTCGCGATAGCGTAGCGGGCTCGTCCAGCTGGAATGGCGCCACCCCCCCCCCCCCCTCTCTTTGAACTTGACCGAGAATTTTCGTCTGGCTGCACCACCACCGCTCGGCGCTCGCCACCCCTTCCGGGTCGGTACGAGGGGTACGAGACGGGAGCCCAGCGAAGGCCACAGAGGCCACCCGAGCGGAAGGTGGCTCCGCTGATGGTCGCTCCGACAGCTCCGACGCTTCTGCTGCTGGGTTCCATAACTTAACTTAATATTAGGGATTTTCGTTACCTTAAATGTTATGAACAAAACATGTAACTTTAATAAATATCATGGTTTTTAATGTTATTTCCTCTCACCGCAGGGAAAATGTTATGACAATAATGTTATAAAATAGTGGCATAATAACGCCTAGCCGTGGCTAATGTTAACGTTCTTAACACTAACGTTAAATAGACACTGCAATTATTATAAAATAAATAACATAACGTAATATCTCAGAGATGGAAAATATAAGTTTTGCAACGTTTTGGCATTACATGTTATGTTAAGCTATTAAACCCTGTTCTGCTGTGCAGTGGGCTGAGATTTTGATGTTTAGCTTGGTGTGAGGAATAAGAAAGGTATTATGCTTGAAAGGTTTTATTTGACAGTTGGTCATGGCCATGGTCACAGGGCAGCACTAAATATATCAAAAATAGTAGTCCTCATATCACAGATAACATTATTACATTACAGAATCTAATTAAAGCGTCAAATTTACTGTAATACAAATTGAGTTCAGATTCAAGAAGTTAACTACACATGCTGAACTCATCACTGGCTGATAAGCACCTGATTACCCTCAAAACCACTTTGCATCAAATCTTCACCTTCCAAAACTAGTTCCATATCAGTTACCGACACAACCTGAGGAAATGAAACACACATATTCGGGTGAAACCGAATATTAAATTTGGATGGATCTTCCCCATGAATAACAC
Source organism: Odontothrips loti (assembly GCA_038380765.1). Classification (NCBI taxonomy): domain Eukaryota; kingdom Metazoa; phylum Arthropoda; class Insecta; order Thysanoptera; family Thripidae; genus Odontothrips; species Odontothrips loti. The sequence goes on from CM076249.1 coordinate 6,089,357, forward strand.
GGATATGTTTGAGACAGTCAGGTCGCTGGCGAAAGGGGCGATCACAAATTGGACATGGGTATGGCTTCTCACCAGTGTGTGTGCGTAAATGAACATCAAGATGGGCTTTGCGTTTGAATCCTTGGTTACAAACTGGACAGGGCAGAAGTTGGTGAGGAAGAGAATGGACCTGAGGACAAATGATTTAATTTTCATTTAACAGCACACTCAAAAAAATATTAAAGGACAGCAGTTTGATGTTTTTGACTTACAGTGCTGTGCTGTGCCAGGGCTCCATTCGTGGGGAACCGTTTGGAGCATTGTTGACACTCAAAAGGCTTCTCACCAGTGTGTTTTCTTCTGATATGATCCTGAAGAACACTGTTAGCTGTGTAACCATTGCTGCATAACGGACAATTGTAAGGGAACATACCCTCATGCCGCATCAGATGGTATTTCATTTGAGTTGAACTATCTATTGTTTTACCACAGAAGGGACAGTCTTTGACACCAGTTTTATGAACTTCACGCTGGTGTTGAAACAGTTCAGCATAAGATGTGTTCTCTTCTTTGCAAATTTCACACACATACTGGTTTAGTGAAACGTCTGGATGACACGTTTTATAATGGCCAAGCAGCTCTTTGAGATCAAATACTTCCTTACACTCTCTGCAGCGATTCAGTCCATCTCTGTGAGGTTGAGGTCCAGCCCTACTTGCTCTGAAAATTTTAAACAGATGTTATCAAAAATCACAGGGCTCTCAAACAGTAGCTTTATAAAATATTTAGTGTCCTGTGTACCTTATGTTATCAGGATTATGAACATTCATATGTTTCAAGAGGTGGCTCTTACGGAAGAATGTTCGTGAGCACAATGAACACATAAATTGTGGATCTCCATGTGTAAATTCATGCTGCCGTAATATCTGCTTTGTACTGAAAAGTTTACCACAGACCTTACACATATATTTCTTTTCATCATGCTTTTGCATATGCTCCTTTAGTCTAGAACTGGAAATAAAAATAGTTTCCGTTTAATGCATTAAAAATAAAATTATTAGTCCACTGTAACACATTGGTAGGAACATACGAGTTGATGTATCGCTTTGGGCACAGAGGGCACTGATGAATGAACTTAAATTCTGGGGCAAGATGAGACTTTTTATGCTGATTCAGCTTTGCTGCTTGAGGATACCTTTTTCCACAAACATCACAAAGCCAAGAAGGCACATTGTTGTCATGACCACTACTTGCTTGATGTGCCTAAATATGGAAGACCCTAGTTAGTCTTTAGCCTAACAGTAATGTGATAGTCATCTGCAATTATCAAGAAACAAACCTGTAAATCGATCTGGGTCAAAAAACTTTCCAAGCATTTCCTACATCTCCAGTCTGTTTCCTTTTTGAGTAGGGGGCACAACTGGCGATGATTGGTGGCTTCACACACATCTGAAGATTCATATCCACATGCTTCACATTTGGCACTAGCAGCATGTTGCTGCTGAAGATGTTGCTTCAAGAGTAGTCTAGTCTTGCAGCGTTCACTGCAAAAGGAACACTGGTACCATCGACAAAATCGTTTTTCATGTATTGACTTCCATATTTTCCAGCTGGCAGTCTTAACATTTTCTTCCGGATGAGTGGAAGTATTTTCATGTGACAAAAGATGTTTTTTTATATCTGATTGCCTATCAAAACCTTTTTTACATAAACTACAAGCAGGGTGAACCTCTTTGTCTTTCGACACCCTCCAATAAATTACATTTTGCATATTGTTAAAAGTAATTCCTTTATCATTTTGAACTAATTTAGAACATCTGACATTAGCTGGGTCAAATTCACCTGGACTTGCATCATCCATGACTGGCATAACTTGAATCTCTGTTGGACAAAGTTCATCATATTGAAAATGTTCTACCGATGGCAACCTAGCTGAGACATAATCAGACAATTCTGAGCAGGCTTCTTCATTTTCTTGAACAACAACTGCGCTCGTTCCATCATGAAAGTGTTCCGGTTCTTCATTTGTTTCTTCACGTATCAATACACTGGATACAAGAGCTTCCGCTGCAGTTCTTGCTTGTTCCACCTGTGATACACTGCAGTTATCTGTGATGGTGGCTAGGACCAAATTGCACTGGGTCTCCTTGATCTGTTAATTTTTTTTAGAAAAAATATATGTTTTAGTGTTATGTCCACAAAATAACAATAGTGTTGTTTATGCAAGTTAAAAATACCTCTGGATTGAGTCTTGCATGTAGATCATCGTAAGCAATAGAGAGGTATTCATTCAGAGGTTTATCCTGTTCGTAGTAAATCTCCATTAACAAAATATGTTTCTTCCAATTCTAGAAGAAGAAGGGGAAAAAAAAGGATTTGGTGTTATATAATTAACATTTGTAAATTGGAGGTAAATAAAATGTTTTCAAAACTTCACAATTTCAAATCTTACTAGATTGTGTGAAGTCTTCTTTTCCTTGCCATAAAAAGATACTGGCATTTGAGACAACTGCTTAACATCCTACAAGGTGAAATCTTCAATAAATATGAGGAGAGACCAAGCAAAAAAAGTAGGTAAAATAAAAAATATTAATTTTTACTTGATCCATCATTGATGCAAGTTGTCCTTGAGTGCTGAAAGAATCCACAATCAATTCTGAACAGATGTCCAGTCTACTCAAGCATTTTGAACACACATTTTGTGGAAGGTGGTCACTTTCAATGATCTAACAGAAAAAGAAATTAAATGAAAGAAAAGTGAAAAGTTAGGTGTAGCTCAAATAATTTGTTTTGTGATTCATGCACTCACTGTGATAGGGAGGATTGAAGAAATTCGTTCCAGCACTTTTACTTCACTGGCTTCACCACTAAACAAGTTAATTGTTTTATTACTGGCAACCCCACATAAACGACACATAAATGTACCGTCCTGCCATTTGTATGATGGGTGGCCGTATTTTCTTCCATGAACACCCAGTTCGTGATTTGTTAAGGAGACAGGGAGGTCCACAACACCTTTCTTGATAGGCAATGAAGATGATGACACTGGTCTTTCATTCTTCTCAAGCTCTAGCAGCTGATGTACAGCTTCACTATAAGATTCTTGCTCAAAGTCATCTACAGATGCCTGTTCAGTCTCAACCCAGGCAAACTCCACAGATTTTTCTGGGATTGATTTTGAAGTATCATCCACCAGTAATATGTCACCTTGTGTAACTGATAACTTCCGCCTCTTATGAGGAGAGACAGTAATGGTTTGGGTTTCAGGGCAGGATGTTGGCATACTATCCAGCATATGTACTTCTGAATCAGAGGCATCAATAAATGTTCTTGGAGTTGCAATATTAGTTAAATTCAGTACTTGTTTATACACTGCTTCTGATTCTCCAGAGGTATGCTGAAGAAATACAACTTTATCAGATTCTAAATGAGAATTTCCAGACATCAGAAATATTTTTGGGGATACATCAGAAGCACCTATGATCTCAATATTTTCTTGGCAGCCTGCTACAGAATAATCATTGGATTTTGTGGCACTTTCAACAGTGGCTGTACCAGTGCTTTGGTCCTGCACATTGGTTTCAACAACCTCACAGTCTTCAAGAGTAAAATCAGCATCGACAAAAACGTATCCATCAGGCAATTTTTCAGTCGCTAGTTTTTCCTCCCTCTTGGTAGAATTTGGTCCATGAATGAGGTCAGAGTTCATTACCTCAGACACATTCTTGATTTCTGAGAGCTGGTTGATCCCATCGAAATTGACAGAGCTTCCGCTAAGGTTGGAGGAATTCCTGGGTGCAATTGGTTGGACTGGAACCAGAGGAAAGGAGACAAGTTGCCGAGATAAATTAACAAACATAACAAGAATTGCAAGGAAATTTCAAAAACTAAGTGAACTTACCAACACTGCCTACCTCTTTACTTTTATTTATTCTAGCCTGTACAGAGAAGAAAGAGATTATACCAGGTGTATCATTGGCCCAGGGCAGTTTCAGTTTTAGGCAGTCCCGCAAAGCACTATCGCCGTCTCTTTCTGTCTCACGCGTCTGGCCGAGCCAGAAAGAGACGGAGATAGTGTGTTGCGGGACTGCCTAAAACCAAAACTGCCCGGGGCCAATGATACACCTGGTATTAAGACAGGAGTTAACAAGAACATTAATGCACACGTCATTTTTGTTCCCTGGAGTACTTACTCTTTTCGATCTTGGCAGCTGGAACAAAGTAGGTACAGCTCCTTCTAGTAACTGATTATGCTGACCTTTTCTTTTTAACTGACTCTTTTCAAAATGAGATGAGCAGATCATGCTGCGTCGTCCAGGGGTCCAATTTGGTCTCCCAATATTTGCTATCCATGTTGCCCGTAAGTCAGAATCATGAGGAAACCTAGCGAATCAAAGGTATTTTCAGATCCAGTGATTATGGGGTTAACAGCAGATCTGTAGAGAACTAATACAGGTCGCAACAAACACAGATTGACATAACCTTCTACATATACTCACTCAAAAAAGCTGTATTCAAGAGAGTCCTTTCTTTGACTGTTGAGGCAATTGGGTGCGCTACACTTTGCCATTTTATATCGGTTAGTTGACTATATCGAATAAATTATAAAAGTGGTTGGAAGTGAATGACATTTGATGACACTCCCAACAATGAACTTGTAGAACATTTTTAAACCCATTCATTAACATGGACGACACGCCTTGAGGGCGCTTCAGCTAGACGATTACTTTCCTTCGCTATTCACAATCTACAATTAAATGACAGGCCCGAATTGACTTGTAGCTGTAAATTTTCTGTTGCTCTCCGTTCTTGCAGACGCGCTTATTTATCTCGGGTTTGCAAATAACGTCTTGACAGTTAAAGGCAGTCGTTGCTTCGGACTGCGGGAACTCCTGGCGACCTATGCAACTTATTCGACACGTAGGATGAGTAGTTGCCTACATTTCATTTTCACCCGCCACGATCCTGGTGGGTAGGCAACCAATTAAATATTTTCGTTTAAATGGTTGCCTATGTAGTGGGTCAGAGTTTGCATTCAGTGTTCGGAATCGTGTTGTTTGTACTTTCAATCACCTAGATTTAAAAAGAGTTCCTGAAAGAATTCTTTTTGTCTTTTTATGCATCGAAACGCTGTAACCAAGTACTGACTTGTACTGACCCCATGGAACTTTTTTACCCTTGTTTTTACTAGGGATGGGCGATACTGTACCGATACTTCGGCAGTATCGATACTCTTGGATCGATACCTCGATACTTTAGCATCGATACTCCATTGTCCCGGTACTGGTTAGTATCGATACTTTAGCTTGAAATTATTTGGTATCGATGCCAAATATTCACTCTCGCTTCCAGGAACGTATCTCGACCACTTTTCGGAATACTTTTCCGCTTCACAAAACTCCCGATGGTTTCTCGTCGCCACACAAAGAACTTCTCCCTGTTTGCCGCCGCCAGGCCGCCGCTCGCCGCTCTGTGCCTGGCCGTTCCCCCCGGCGCACTGGATGCCTCACTCGTCCCCCCCCTCCACAGTGGGCGATTCGACCCGTTTTCGTGCGCAAAAATCGGAAAAATCTACATGACTATAGGAATGCATTCTGGGCGGATTCCTACTCTATAATGACCCCCTCACTTGGATTCGACCTCAAAAAGGAACAAATCGTGCTTTAGTGGCTCTGTTGACTGCTGTTCTACATGGTCACCTTGCTTTCAGGCCTAGACGCTGACTTCCTTGAGCGTATGCGGGTGATTTTGATTATTGTTACCATTTGTTACGTAATTGACATTGATGCGTTTCGTGAATACTGCCACGAAACAGCCCGTGAATATGTGCGACTTTACCATTGGTACTTCATGCCTAGCTCTCTTCATAAGGTTTGTTGTATATCGACCACAACGTAAATATTGTTCAATGAGAATCTGGTTATCATTACTTTTGTCACAACTACAGGTGCTTATCCATGCCGCGGATGTTATGAAAGTAGCTCATTTCCTATCTAAAAACTCTGTAGTTATGTTTTTACGGGGAAAATAACCGAAATACTGCAATATTAAGATTTTTTGGAAAAAAGTAGTCGATACCATCGATACTCCACTTGTATCGATACTTTACAATCGATACTATCGATACCTAGTATCGGACCGGAACGGTACTATCGCTACCATGAGTATCGATACTTTGCCTTGCGGTTCCCATCCCTAGTTTTTACCCCTCCCCCTCCCCTCTCCTTGACAGTTGGCAACATTGAGCCTTTTGCCGGCATGCTCGCACGGCGCTGTGTTTTGATACACCCTCAGAGGGCACTTTGCATCTTTGTAATGTTTCGTGTTTGTTTTAAGTGTCTGTGATCGCCTTGCCAGTTCTTGGTCTATGCTGCATTAATAAGAGTTTCTTCCGAGCACGATCATCATGTCTGTCGCCGCTCCAAATCCTGAGGAATGCCAGGTAACAAGCTGACACTGACCTGGGAGACAACTTCCACGATTACATGATTTTCGGATCCTTCTCGTCGACTGCTTGGCAAGATGGTGCATTGGAAACGTTAAAAGTTTTTTCTGGCCATTCCGCAACAGATTTCTTACCTGCATTATCATGGTAGTTTTCTCTAAACTTTCCTACCCGTACGTTCCCTCCCATAATCCTAACCTCACCTTCAAGTCTAGTTTTAGCCCAAATGGTTATTCGTATGGATTTTCATCGGCAGTGCTATTTCATTCATGTAATATCATACCATGAGTCGTGTGTTTCATGTGGTATTCTATTTATTAGTAACACGAATTCGGGTCAATTTATATTGCTTGATCTTGTTTTAGATGCTGTTCAATGCATCGTAGATCAGCGTTTTCCTGTTCATGGCTGATTTATGTTAGACGTCAGCAGTATGCTGTATATGCAAGTGTTCCGTGTGTCATTACTTAATTTTTGTGATTGTTTTCCCTTTTGCTCCCAGAGCTTGCAGTTCAAGATATTATGTCGCCTTCGAATCTTCTCTAGCCAGTCTGGGCTTTTTACAAGTTCAGCAAATTTAATTGCTGTTGCACCAGCACATGGTCTTATTTTTGTTGGAACTCCAAATGGCTTCCAAGGTAAAATACCAAACTGTTTCATAAAGATTCTTCTCTTTTAAATATGTTATCAATATGTAATTTTTATATAATTGATATCTCAACTGACTTTCTTATTGCAGTTCTACAATCCAATGTCATTGCTGGACTTCAAGCTCCAAGAGGTGAAACATCAGAATTTCCACGTCGTGACATCGCCCTAGGATGTCTGCCCTCACATTTAAGTATAAGTTGTGACCAAACATTGCTAGGTGTCGCATTTGTTCAAGATGGATGTCCATGCGCAAAGATTTATAATGTTGCATCTTTTTGTAGTAGAGTAAGTTGCACTGCTAACATCATCTTTACTCATTATTTTAAATTAGGTCTCTATATTTTATTCCATTAGTAATTACAATTACCATTTCCCCTACAGAATGTGTCATTGGTAACTAGCATACGCTTGGCATCATCTCCCGGGAGCAAAGTTTTAGACTTCCAATTCAACCCTGGCCTGCCTTTATTCATCGCAGCTTGCACTACTGACGGAGGAGTTGGTGTCTATGAATTGAAGGGAAACTCTTTCGAAGTTAGCACACTGCCCCCTGCAGTTCATGCCACGTAAGACCCCCACTAATTTATTTTCCATTATGTTTTTGCAAGGTTTGTTTAGGTGTTGTTTCAAGTGTTGTATTTGTTGCAGATGTTTGTGCTGGAGTCCCAAAGGAAAACAGCTTGTTGTGGGAGACAGCAGAGGTAACATCTCACAATACAAGCCAGACCTGAAGATGGTAAAAAGTTACCCACCCCCTCCAGATAAGCCTGCTTCAGCTATTGTAAACTTGCTGTGGATATCAAATCATCAGTTTGCTGCAGTTTATGCCGATACTGCAAATCCATCAGAAAGACCTGGTTTGTTCATTTATAATTTTTTTTGTGCATAAAGTTGTAATTAGAACTACATTTTACTCAATAACCTTTTTTTTTTCTTCTTCTTTTTCAGGTATCATTATTGTTAATGTGCCAAAAACAGGGACATCATATATTAACTTTGAAGACATTTGTTACAGTGGAGGGGAACTGAGATCACCCCAGTTTTATATGGTTCATCAAGCAAAATGGTAGCAAGCATAGCTCAATGAATTGGTCTCTGCATAATTTCTCCATCATACGATTTTAAAGTGTGTTTGCTCTGGATTTTATAGGAATTTAATTATGGTGGCATCAGCTAACAGTATGGAAGTTGGTGTTTTGGCTATGAAGCAAGATTCATCATGGGTTCAGTGGACCCAAGAAGATGCTGCCCGAGCAGAACTTCCCCTCACCCCATCCAAACAGGAGACCTATCCTGTTGGTCTAGGTCTTGATACAAGTTCCACTCGCCAACTTCCTTGGGGTAACAAAATAAAACAAAATGTTGATAGTTATAATTCATTGTAAAGATAATGTATTATTAGTGTTATACTGATTATTTCTCTCCTCTTGGAATGCCAGGGGAAAACAACAGCCTGCAACCCATGCCAATGCTTCACATTCTATCAAATGACGGAGTCCTCAGTATATTCCATGTGATCAATATTCTCCCAGAGGCTGGGTGCATATGTGAGCCACCAAGACCCCTTCCAGACATGAGTGGACTCAACCAGTTTGTTTTGGGACCCACTCCTCAGGCGTCACAGCCCCCTCAGCCTGCTCAGCCTCAAGCTTCCCAAGCACCCATAACTTCTGCAGTCTCTCAAGCCAGCCAGCAAGTTCATTCTTACCAGTCTCCTCAAACTCAACCCACACAGTCGTCACTTTCGTCTAGTCTGTTTGCACCCGCAGCTACCCAATCAGTCTCTGCTCCACAGCAGATGCCGGTATGTCCTTGTTTTTTATTACGTGTGCCCTTTATATTTTTTTTTAAAGGTTTTATTTAATTACCTTGCTATATGAATAGGCATCATCAAACCCACTAGCACAATTGGCATCAATGAGCACCCAGTAAGTATCGCTTTGCCTTTATATTGAAGAATAATTTTTCCAATTTCCTTAATACACAGTCTGTTTTCTTCTGCAGATTGCAACCAGCGTCTAAACCCAGTGGCTTTGGTGCACTAGGAATGACTGGACTTGGATTAGGCGCCACACCACCTCAGTCCTCATTTTCTGTAGCCAATCTAATTTCATCATCAGCTGCACCATCTTCTTTTAGTTTCTCCCAGTCAGCTTCAGTTGGTGGCTTTGGAGGTATTTAGAAGTTGAGATTTCCTGTCTTTTTGTAAAAATTATTTCTTATCCCAAAAACTTGTATAATAGTCAAAGTATGAATCTTTTTCAGGAGCTGCTACCCCTAAGACAGTTGCTAGTGCTTTCAATCAATCATCGCTGCAGTCACCTCAAACATCGACTCCTCCACCATCTTATTCTGCTCCGCAAGTTGCATCTCCTCAACAAGTGGCCCAACAAGTGGCCCCGGCCCAACCATCTCCACGCACCCCAACAGTGGTGCCAGTCCCACCTGTACAGAGCAGCGCATCTGCCCCAATCGCTCCACGCTCACAAGGAAGTAAACCTGCTGGAGGTAATTTAATTATGTACCAACATTTTCTGTTTTTATGTTGCGTTACTGAGAAAATTGTCTACTTAAACTGGGTTTCTCCTCGACAGCGGAACCCTCTGAAGACAAGGGAGAATCGGTTGACCCAGCTGTGTATGTAGAACATATTCAGGAAGAAATCAGAGTATTTGAAAATGAGATGAGTAAGTTGAAGCGCCTTGTCACTCAAGAACCCCCACCCATAGGCTCTGATGATGACAAGAAAAAACTTAATAAAATGTCAGAGGATTTAAACAGTTTCATTGGAGAATTAACAAAAACTGTAGATGATTTACATCATGATGTATATGAAATCAAATCTGTTGGAATCGAAGCTGCTCTATGGGTAGAGGATGCAAAATCACGCTTGCGGCAATTTAATAAACCAAGGTATGGTATTCCCATGAATTGCTCTACATGGTCTTTCAAAATGTTTTGAATATTTGTTTTGATTTCTTATCCCAATAGCTACTTGCAGCTTGTTAAAGCTCAAGAATTGGACCCTGTTAGCGCAAGAACATTATTTAACATCCAACAAAAATTCAACTATGTTGAAATTCAACTGGGTAACATCCACAAACAACTTAGTACGGAATGGAGTCAATTTCAGGATACCAGATCTCCCAGGTACTCTTTTCATTACCTTCTTACATTATTTTTGTTGGGCTTCCAAAATTCATTTACCAAGAAATCTGACAAGTGCTGTCCTTTTCTCCCTGTCTTTTTTCTATAGGAATCGACTGTTTGTTCCTACCATGGATGAGATTTATCAAACCATGGTCAAACAAAACAATATCTTACATAGGTTAAAAGTTATTTTAGATGATGTCTCTCAAAGAATTGCTGCAAGAAAAATACGTAACTCCAACCGTATTCCATTGATAAATGATTCAGCTTTGGGAAGAAAGCCAACCTCTAGACGCCTCCAGCTTAATGAGAATGACAATAGCTTCAAGTCGTAAGTTAGGCAGTGTCCTGATACTTTGCAAGATCTTAAGTTTTGGTAATTCACTGATGTAGACATTTTTAAATTGTCCTTTTTATTGTTTCAGTGAAACCGATCTCTCAAGCCTGGCTGAAAATTTGTTGGAATCACAATTGAGGAAGCAGCAGTTGGATGATTCAGATTTAGAATCTCTAGCATCAAGAGCCCTCAACTTAAATTTGAAAAAGTTGCCACCTAGTCTCTCCACTCAGAAGCAGCTTAGTAGTAAGAAAGAGGATAAACTCAGTGAACTCCTTCTCCATATACCTATGGCTCGAATTAAAGCTGATCGTAGCCCCTCAGAGCTGGGCTCAGGATGGTTAGTGAACTCAATTTTACTTCTTAAAGTGAAGTATCTAGGTCATGAACTCATGGTCTGGACAAGCATTGGATTTTAACACCTCTATTTTCTTTGCTCAGGAACAGGCCATGTGTTAGTTTTTCATCATCTGTGTTGTCATTATCACCAAGAAAACCTCTGAGCAAGGTAGACAAAGTGCCACCTGTTGCACCTCCTCCCACGCCAGCTGCAACAACATCCTCTGCGACTGCGTTTGCTCTTCCTCAGTCTGCATCCTTATCTGCCCAATCTGGAATTGGGCTGTTCTCCCAAGTTGCCAAGCCCCCTGCATCTGCCCCTGCCCCAACTGCTTCAGGTTTTGGTGCGGCACCGCCAGTGCCAGCTTTTGGTGCCCAGAGCAAACCGAGCACAGCGAATGTTGCAGCGGCCGCTGCCGCTGCCGCTTCCGCTGCAAGTGCAGCCGCTGCCTCAGCAGCTGCCCCTACCCTGGCTAACCTGCTAGGAAAGCCTGCAGTGCCCACAGCGGCGGCGGGCGCACCCGCACCCACTAGCTTCTCAGCTGGCTTCAAGTTCACCGCTCCCACCGGTGCCGGTGCACCGAGTGCGAGTGCCGCTGAGCCAGCCGCTGCAGCAGCGGCTCTGGGGCTGAACCTCAGCAAGACCTCTGCTGCTGCTTCTGGTCCTGCGTTCGGCCTCGGCCAGACAACGAGCGCAGCCTCCTCCGCCTCGTCCGGCCTCATGGCTCCACCAGCATCCCCCTCGATATCCTTCGGCGTGGGCAGTGGGTCCGTGTCCGTACCCAAGAGCAGCGACTCGCTGTCTGCTCTGAGCGCCATGGTCAACAAGACCGGCCCTGCCCCGGCCTCTGCCTCTGCCCCAGCTACTGCGCCAGCTTCACCCGCCAGGCCCTTGGTGGCAAGCACGCCCAAGACGACGACCTCCTTCTCGTTCACGGCGGCCCTGACGCCCGTCGTGAGCACGTCTTCCTCCGTTGGCGGCCCGTCCGCAGCCAAGGCGGCAGCCTCCAGCTCCAGTCCAGTCATTGTAGTCGGCACGGGCACTTCCCCCGCCTCCAGGCCGGGCCTCCTGCCCACGCCCAACGTGTCCTCCATCCAGAGCGCGCTCGGCGGGGCTGTCACCATCACCCCCGTGCCGGCCGCCGGCGCGCCTGCCGCGGCTGCCGCAGCAGACAGCACCTCCTCGTTCTTCGGAGGTATGGGACTTGGAGGGGCGCCTATCGCGGCCAACAAGCCCGCCTCCAGTATATTCGGCGGTTCCGGCTCCGGGACCAGCTTCCAGGCCGGTAAGACGACCCTCTTCGGGTCGCCACCTACACCCACAGGTGCCCCGGCTGCTACCAGTGCCGCTCCAGCCCTCTTCGGCAAGATGTCCGCTCCCATCGCGACCACAGGCTCAGTGTTCGGAGCGGCCACGGCTGCGGCCTCTGCTCCCACGACCACCGTGGCCGGCTTCGGCTTCGGCAGCGTACAATCCACCCTAGCGTCTACCGTCTCGGCTCCGGGCGCTGCAGCAGCGTCCCCACCTCTGCCTGCCCCCCAGGCTACCAGCTCCCCTGTAACATCTGCCCCCACGGCCACCCCGGCTGCGGCCACTTCGGCCCCGGCCAGCACAGCTGCGGTAGCTGCGGTCAGCACCGCTACGGCCCCGGCCGCATCTGCTGTGTCCTCACCGCCGGCCAGCTCTGCCCCCGCCACCACGACTGCACTTCTGTTTGGAGGGGCGGCTGCAGCCGGCAGCTCTTCCGCCTCTTCTTTGTTCGGGACGTCGGCCACCGCGTTCGGGAAGACAGCCCTGTTCGGGTCCCCCGCGGCTGCTGCTGCGGCTACCACTACCCCCGCCGCGAGTAGCGCCAGCGTCGCCACTACCTCGGCCTCCACCTCCTTGTTCGGAGGCGCCGCCGCCAGCACTGATCCGGCCTCCAGCGGCAGCACCACGTCTCTGTTCGGGGGTACCTCCCTGTTCGGGGGAGCGTCCACCACCACGGCGTCGGTGTTCGGCAGCGCCGCCACTGCCTCCTCTGTCGCCCCGGGCACCACACCTTCGGTGTTCGGAGGCTCTGCCACCGTGACCGCTGCCACTGCCGGCACCACGTCGTCGTTGTTCGGAGGCGCCAGCGCCACCAGTGCTACTAGCCCTGCCAGCTCGACAGGGGCGGCGTCCTTCTCATTCGCCTTGCCCTCCATCTCGACCACGTCGTCGTCCGCCGCCACCACGTCGGCGACGACGACCAGCACCTCGTCCAAGCCGTTCAGCTTTGCACTGCCGGCCACCACGTCGGCGGTGTCGTCCACCACGCCGGTCTTCGGGGGCAGCTCGGGCTCGCTGTTCGGCCAGACTTCGACAGTCCCCGCGGCCACCACGCAGGCCTCCTTCTTTGGCCAGGCCATCTGCAGTCCCTCGTCGACGGCCCCCTCCGGAGGCAGCGTCTTTGGTGGGGCCAGCTCGACGGCAACTGGTTCAGCCTTTGGCACTCCCACCCCCAGCACGTCGGCGCAGTCTGTGTTCGGCCAGGCCCCGGCGACGTCCGCCTTTGGCAGTAGGCCCTCGTTTGGCCAGTCTGGGGGCTCGCTATTTGGCCAGGGCAGGTGAGTAATTTGCCTATTACATTTTATGCTGTATAGATATGTTCGCACTTGTTAACATTTTGCGTCTCTCATCTTGTGCTCATTAGCACCTTTGGCGCTTCATCGGGCTCTGTCTTTGGAGGCGGTTCGGCCAGTGGTGGGAGCATCTTTGGAGGTGGTGCTGCTTCTCCCTCCAGTGGTGGAAACTTGTTCCAGCAAGCAGGTACAATTTCTTTTCAACTGAAAATTTAAATTGTGTGTAATAAAGCCAATTTTTGAAAATGTTCACATGATTAAATGTGTGTCTTTTCTTTTTCAGCTCCTAGCACGGGGAGCTTATTTGGACAGACTGCTACATCACCGTCCGCAGGTTCCTTCTCCAGTGGTGCAGGTGGGACGGTGGAGCAATCGGGTTTTGGGTCCCCGTCTTCTTTCCAGTCCAGGCCTAGTGCCGGTGAGTAGCCAGCATTGTCGGGATGCAGTACTAATCAATCCGTGGTATTGTCAAACGTACGAATTTCCTTCAATGTCGATTTTCAGGTGGCTTTGGGTCCTTCCAAAGCCCGTCTCAGACTGGCTTCGGCGCTGCTGCTGCATTTGGTGCTGCCCCTGCTTTCGGCAGCGCGCCCGCCTTCGGTGCAGCTCCTGCATTTGGAAGTCCTTCTAGGGTGTTTGGTTCTTCTGGAGCCAGTCCTGGTACGATTTAGACTAGAATATTCTGAAAACTCATTAAAACTTATGTGCCGCATAAATAAGTTCACTGTAAATTAAAATGTTGAGCAGGATTTGGATCAACTTCTCCTACGCAGTCCAACTCAACATTCGAAGCACTAGCCACTCAAAATAGTGGACCATCTTTTGGGGCATTAGCGAGTCAAGATTCTGCTCCTACTTTTGGCAATATGGCTCAAGGGGGAGCTCCAAGCCAACCTACCAATCTATTTGGTGGTTCTACTCCAGCAACTGCATTTAGTAACCAAGGTTCTTCCTTTGGGTAAGTTCTTCTTGTTCTTTGACCAATTACATGAATTATCTTTTCAGATTCATGCACTTGCTAACCATTTTCACTTTTATTTTAGGAGCAGCTCATTTACAAACTGGCGAAGATGAAATTCAAGAAATCTGAACTGCAATTTTTAAATCGACTACTTAAGTTTTTTTTGAATAGGATTTGTCTCTGAAATAGAGGTCCTTGTAGGCAATTTATTTTTAATTAAACTAGCTTAATCAATTGATCATATTCTGATTTGTCTTCTATTTTTTCAAAACCACATGAAAATAATTGTGTCTCCTAAGCAATATTTTGTTATTCAAGTCCACTAAATTCCACCATGAAAATGAACCCTGCACCCTACCTGACCCGACGGGGGCTTTTACAGCTGGGCCGTCACTGACAACAGGGGACTTCCCTGCGCACTGATCGGCTGAGGTGCATCAAACCTTGCGGGGCAATGAAGACTCTGGCGTAAGGATCCGAGTGCCAACAAGCCGCTTGCTTTGCTTAGGGCTCCCCCCCCCCCCTTTCCCACACACACATACACTCCCCCCTCACCACCCACACCACACAACGCGCTACCTGTTCGTCAACCATTCGGCATTGCCGACCTGCCCTTCCTTCCCGACCGGTTCCGTGCGCGAGCACGGCGACAGTCCCGCACGGCGCGTTTCGAAACACCCGGCTCGGCTCGCACCTTTGGAACCCCCGCCCTCCGCCCTGTTTCCACACCTTACGCACCTCGGACCTCAGCGTGTGAATTTGATTCTCCAACCAGCCATCGCCATGGGGCTAAACGAGTACACTCGGGAGGAGGTAGCCCGGCACAATCGCATGGGTGATATCTGGTTTATCATCCACAAGTATGTCTACAATGTGACGGAATTCATTTACGAGGTGAGAGATATGGGCGGTCGGGTCAGTACGGTGCCCACTGTGACACTAGTTGACACTTTCCCATGGAACAACTAGCAGTGCCAATAGGTGTAAAAACGAGTGCATGTGCACTGTGTGCAGCACCCCGGGGGTCAGGAGGCGCATCTCCGAGTGGCAGGGAAGGACGCGTCGCGCTGCTTCGACGAGGTGGGGCACTCCGACGAGGCAGAGATGCTCATGAAGAAGTTCAGGATCGGCGTGGTGGTGGAGGGCTCGGCCCCGGCTCCAGTGAGTGTAAGTACGGGAAAGGGGAATTCCGGATTCCGCAGCGACCGCACCACAGGTCGAGGGGCGAGCCGAGGGGCTGGGTCCAGCTGCAATCTGCATCAGGCGCACGGCACGGTTGCAGCAGCAGCCGCTCACCCGCGGGCCGAATTTTTGCCGTGTCACTCTCCTTTTTCACTGGTCGCTGTCTAGGAGGAAGCCCGCCAGACTCCGCGTGGCGCGCGAAGTCACCGTAGCGATACGTCTCGAACAGTCGGCAGCCCGCCCTGTGTACTACTGTACTACACCCGGAGCCTCCTCATGAATGAATGAACCAACGAAAGAATGAATGGAAGGGACTGTCTTAAAACGACACGGTTTGATTTCTGCCCTCTCTGGAGGAGATGGTCACCTAGGGCGGGAGCAACCCCCCCCTCCAACCCTATCCCTTTCTTTCGACTTGTACTTCCAGTCCCTTTCTCTTTGTGCGTTAAGTGCTTCCAGGCCCGGTCCCGGGTCCTCTGGCCCGCTCCGCAGCACTTACGTGGCTTGTCCTGTCTCCTCCGGCCCGCGCCGACCCGCGCCGTCCCCTATCTCCCCGTTCCCCTTCCCTCAGAGTGTCCCTCTCACTCACTCCCTCCCTCCCTCCCATTCCCTCTCTCCACTTGGCCTCTCTTTCTCTCCCCACCATCTGTCTCTGTCCCGCTCATGACATGACTTGCGAACTTCGTCGGTGACGGTAGTGTCGGGTCGGCAGCGTGAGCAGTAAGTGCGCAACCACGACGGTTGCGTTCGGTCCCTCTGATTTTCGCGTCGCCTGTGTAAGTGTGCGTGTCGCGAGTGGTGGTGAGCAGCAGTGTCTAGCATCTGTGTGAGTGTGTGAAGTGCGTCAAACATCATGGCAACCAAGCTGTACTCCATGGCCGAGGTGGCCACACACAACGACAACAAGAAGACCTGGATCGTCATCCACAACGGCGTCTACGACGTGACCGAGTTCCTCAACGAAGTGAGTTTTCCGTCCCGGAGATTTGCGCCCGAGAAGCGTTTTACGACGCCGTGCCGCGAGGAAAGCCGAGGCCGAGCGGAGTTTGAGTCCAGGAGCCCAGGCGCCCGTTAACCTCAACCTCGACGCCGCCCCATGGCCGTCCCGTCCCGTCCACCGTGGCCCGTGGCCGCGCCGTGGCCGTGTAGCCGTGGAGGCACCAGCTAGCAGCAACAGCAGCAGCGACAGGGCCGGCCGTGTCGGAGGAGGCCGGGACGGGACGGGAGCTGCCGCTGACGTAGGCATCTTTCTCCTTGGATGGCTTGGGACGGTTGATGGGTCTCGTCTCAATCATGTATTGAGGCCCTTGCCTCGGGTTGGGACGAGAACGTCGTCTGCTTTGAGCTTGGTTTTAGGGTCTCTTCTTGTTCCGCCCGAGGTCTCCGCCAAAAGCGCAACCATGTCTGTCCAGGCTCACACCCTTAAATGTAGACTTGGACTTGCATATCTGATCTTGAGCACACTCTTACTTGAGCTCATGAATTGACGAAGAGCAATGTGTAACTTTGTCAAGTAATTTACAGAGATATCGTAGATCTTCCAGTGTATGTGACGGGTTGCATACTGTGCATTAGCACGGTTTGAATGAGAAGGAAAATATTTAGTTTAGCCTTTGCATGTGTACATTATTGTTTTCTGAGCACTTGTTGAATGCTGGGCCATGTTCTGAAATACACTGGTCCAAGTATTACAAATATTTTTCGAAGAGATTTTTGAAAATTGTCACGTAAGATTCTTTATACAAGTGCGTAATGGCTTCCTTGTGTTACAGCATCCTGGTGGTGAGGAAGTTCTCCTCGAGCAGGCGGGCAAGGATGCGACAGAGCCCTTCGAAGATGTTGGTCACTCATCAGATGCCCGGGAGCTGATGGCCAAGTACAAAGTTGGAGAACTTGTCGAGGTAAGCCACCTGCACCCTCCTCCCAAATTAATTTTTGCAATAATATTTGTATTAACTTTTATACATTCTGTTTCAGTCTGAGAGGAAAAAGATCAAGGAGCCTGTTGCCAAGGACTGGAATGCAGACACCAGCTCTGATGACTCTAGGTGAGAATTTTTTTTTATAATTGAAAATTGTAATTGGTGCTTAGTTGTCTGCAGTATTTTAATTTCAATATTTTTTTCCAGCTCATGGAAATCATGGCTGATCCCTGTCACTTTGGGTATCCTTGCCACCATTGTATACCGATTCTTAACTGCCCAATGAAAAAATTAAGCAACCTTTTCTAGCTTACTGAACGAGGCTTGTTGCCGGCAGCCTTATCTATCAGATTTAAGAATACCGCAAACATGTCAACTCGACCATTCTGTTTTGCTGCTATGATAATTTTGACCAACTTTTCCTGCCTTTGATATTGCTCCTGGAGGAGCTGTGATAGTAATATATGTTCTTTCATTTATGTGTACTTGTGAGGCTGGTTGTGAACTATTAACTATTCTATCAGAGGTCAGATTGTATCTGTGGTATTAGAGCTGGTATTGTTCAAAGAACCAAGATGATGTAGTGTGAATTATGATGTACCTGCTTGGGGAGTACTCCATAAATTTTCCACAAAGCATTTCTCATCTGTTTCTCAAATAAATGATTTTACTCTAAGGTACTATTCTGTTCTATGAATTGTTCATCCAGGTAAAGAGAAGACATTCCACATATGCTTTTCAGAGATATTGTGAAGTTTTGTGTAAAGTTCTTCCCCCCTCTC
Organism: Odontothrips loti; assembly: GCA_038380765.1. Lineage (NCBI taxonomy): Eukaryota > Metazoa > Arthropoda > Insecta > Thysanoptera > Thripidae > Odontothrips > Odontothrips loti. The sequence continues at coordinate 6,107,709 of CM076249.1, forward strand.
GCAATACTTGTTGAAGCTGACTTGTATATAGTAGTTTACATTATCAAAGGGCAAACTTTGATTGTTTCATTATTGACTTGAATAAAATTTATGTACCTGGTCCTGTAACCACCTACTTCTGTACCCTTATTAGTATTTTGAGGCTGAAGTTTTTATGTGAGTTGTGGCACTCTTGTGGCGGGGGCGTATGTTTTTACACCTATTTTAAAATTGATGGTTTTTTAAAAGATGTGTTCTGTTAAATGGAGTTAAGTATTCACTCCACCCAGCTATTTGTGCAATGTTAAATAAATTGTGTATTACCTGTTATGAATTTGTTATTCATTTGTTATCCTTTTTTTCATGCAGTCACTTTTATTTAGACTCAATTTTTTTCTTACAATTAGCTCATCTTGATGTGTAGAAAAATCATGTACTGTCTTATAGTCTGAAAGCTGTCATCCTTGTAGAGCTGTACCATATTTTCTTTCGTCCACCTGAATCAACCGAATTATCCTTTATCCTGATTGACGAACTTCAATCAATAAATAACTTGTTTCTGTAATATACTGACTCTGCATTCTATGCTTAACCCTGGAAACTTCTCATGTGATGGAAGGGATACTCACGATGGGCAGGTGTGCATCAAATATTTGCTCAACGAGCTCATTAACACGCCACGCATCTGCCCGTGTACTCCTACGATTACGGGCGGGGCGACACCAGTACGATGATACGGCCCCCAGCCACAGAGAACAGAGACAGGCCACATGGTCCACAGCAGTCTGACCAGGCCCAGCTAGCCCCGGCACAGGCTGTGCCGTGCGCTTGCTGTCGGCTGTATAATAAGAAGTCCCAAGGTCAGGGTCACTTGGAGGATGAGATGAGAAAAGAAGTGGAAAGAAGAGTCGAGAGTAGAGGGAGACAACACACCGCAGCGCTGCACGCCATGAGCCCATGGTCACATGATCAGATGGGATTTGGGATGTAACAGCGGATGGAGTGGGAGAGTAGATAGGGCATGGACCGACCAGGCCATGGGCAGGGCATGGCAGGGCAGCAGGGGATTTGTGACAGATGCCTTGCACGTCTTGTCTCCCAACGACTTTTCGCTCAGTTTTCTTACAATTGTGGCGGTGGCCAAAGAAGAAGGGAGGGGGTGGAGGTGAGGACACTCACTTAGACCGATACAAAGACCTAGGAGGAGCACATAAAAAATTATCTCCATCGCAGATGACGTGGAGTTCATCAATCAGATCTCGTTCTCGGTTGTTGGTTTCGTTCATCGAAGCCCGGCTGGCCGCGGCGTGGCGAGGCGTTCTGCTTCTTCTGGCTGTTGGGCCCTGGCGATCCGCCCTCTCTGTCTCTGCACGCTTGCGCGCGATAAGATAATGAAGACATGAAAATTAGAATAAGACCCGATGGCGGGTTATGTACATTTTTCGGGGCGGGCAGGAGAGGGCGAAGACTCCCTGTGTGCATTAACAGGCGTCGTCCACAAAGTACGTCCGAATTAGCGCCTGCGAGTGCCGGGGTAGGCCAGCCCGTACGACACGCGTGCGTGCATGAGTCGTGGTTGCCTACCCATCAAGTGCCACTGGCACGGCGGCTGCACTCCCGGGGAAGCCCTCCGCACTAAATGTCATGGGACCAGTATTGTCCCGTAAAACGCTGCAATTTCAAATCAAACGCCAAAAGAAGATACAATTTTTTCCACTGAAAGCTGTAGCGTGCTTGCAGCTACGCCCATGTTGAAGCGTAACAATCCTCCACAAATGCATGGTTTACACCCCAAGAATCAGGGCGTAAACCAAGATTACTCCCTGGTTTTACCAGTGTACGGAGGACAAACAAGAAAACGCCCACCATGTGACATTCAGTGTGTTTGGGGTCGAAACAAAAGGGGGTAACACCACGACAGCACTCGAACCCACGTGCAATAAAGTAAGTAAAGGCGATGGCAGAGCTCGTCTCACATCGCCTCGCTAACCTGCTGGCCGATAGGGCACGACACGGCGCGACGCCGGAAACCGCCGGGGGGGGGGGGGGGCGAGGCGTTCGATAGGAGACTCGCGGATGACTGGACGATCAGTGGGGCGCAGCGGCATGCGGAATGGATCTGAAGGGGCTGCCGCTGGCTGATGATAGAAGCGCTTGTCGCTAGCGCATCAGAAAGGAGTACACTGTGCGCTCGCTGGCGAGACGCGAGCGGGGAACTACACTACTATACTCCCCTCCGGTAGACACACACACACACACACACACACACACACACACACACACACACACACACACGCACACACACACACACACACACACACACACTGCCACAGCAACCCGAATGCTGGCTGGCTTGAGTCCCCTTTCCAGGCCGGAGTGTGGCGGCAACCAACGCGGGCACCGCCGCCATGGACTGGTTATCACAATACAACAAACAGCTGAGCTGGCCGCGGCCACCAGTCTGCATATGTCTGCATCCGTTTTCCGGCAGGCCATAACGCGACTAGTCCCCAGCATTAGGGCTGTGTGGTGACACAACTTTGAATGTGGTTTACGTTGGTTAAAGTTTTTCAAATTTCCTGTGAACAATTTTGTTACTTTAAAAAAAAATTAATGAACTTTAAAAAAGAAAAAAAAATCTTAATTTTGTGGATTTATGATTTGTGATATTTGGTGCACGTGTAAATTTTAGGGTTGATTTCCCTCCTCGATTATTGTGGCACATTCACCCCTCCCACCAAGGCCCAAGTCCCAGAGTTAAAGGGGGAAGGGGTGGAATCTGCTTACCGAGCCCGACTGGTGCTCTTATTGTCTTTTTCGGGGCCGGCGCTTAGCCGCCCTGAGTCCTCTGGCCCGGGCCGGGCCAACCGCTCAGCATTTCCGGTGCGTCCGCATCGCGCCCTGCCGCCCTGCCGCCATGCCGCCCGGCCCTGCCATTTGGGTGTGTCATATCCGCGTGCTGACCGACGGGGTGGTTGACCCGTGCGGAACTGAGAAGAGAAGCCGCGATGCCTCGACCCGGCAGGAGGACCCGCACGTAGGAACAAGATTAGTGGTCGGAACTAATTTTTAAGCGAATTTCCAGACAAGCAGTAAATTTTGGTTCCGAGAATTAAGATTTGGTCGGGAGGACTAATTTTTAGTTGCAATAACGAAACGTTTCTTGCTCCAACGAAGAGGTTCGTTGCAGGAGCAAACAGAAGAAAATATCACTTTAGTGCCCGCAATCTATACCTCTTCGTTGGTGCAACTAAAAAATAGTTCCTCCGATCAAATTTTAGTTATCAGAACCAAAATTTACTGCTTGTCTGAAAATCAACTAAAATATTGGTTGCGATCACTAACTTTTTCCCTCCGTGCGGAGTGCCCAGATCGAATACTCGAGGGGCGAATCACTAGCGTAATCATGTGTACAAAATTCTAGAAATTTTTAAAAAGAAATGGATAAAAATTGCGAATTTAAAGTTGGACTTGGACTTCATGCCGAAAAATACCACCTACATAGGGTGAAATAGCCAGAAAAGCAATAAAATTCTAAAATAAACGAAAACCACGGGCTGTAATCCGACGAAATCCTGAAATCTGTGTACACATTTTTAATGGGGCCCCCTTGCGAATACTGCAGGATATCGAGGATGTGGCAGGATGTGGAGGGCATGCACCGGGCCGGGCCGGGCGGGCGGGCCGCCGTGCCGCCGTGCCGTGCCGTGCATTCGGTAGCACCAACGCACTGCGTGTGGCCCAAAGTCGGAAGGCGCACGGGGGCGTCCACGAGGCATGTGACTTTCTCGGGACCGTCGCGCAGCCCGGCCCGGAGCGCCCTGGCATGGGTCCTAGCGGGCCCCGGGCCTTAGCTCCATCTGGCTCGGGGCCCGGTGGGTTCGATTCCCACAGACACACATAGTTGCTCACACCTAGCCTCCCAGGACCCACAGGACCCACAGGACCCACAGGACCCACAGGACCCACAGGACCCACAGGACCCACAGGACCCACAGGACCCACAGGACCCACAGGACCCACAGGACCCACAGGACCCACAGGACCCGCAGGACCCACAAGACCCCAGGGCCCACAGGACCCACAGGACCCACAGGGCCCACAGGACCCACAGGACCCACAGGGCCCACAGGACCCACAGGACCCACAGGACCCACAGGACCCACAGGACCCACAGGACCCACAGGACCCACAGGACCCACAGGACCCACAGGACCCACAGGACCCGCAGGACCCACAGGACCCGCAGGACCCACAGGACCCACAGGACCCACAGGACCCACAGGACCCACAGGACCCACAGGACCCACAGGACCCGCAGGACCCACAGGACCCACAGGACCCACAGGACCCACAGGACCCACAGGACCCACAGGACCCACAGGACCCACAGGACCCGCAGGACCCTCGCCGTCGTCAAACCGTTTCTGTCACGCGTCACGTGGTTTATGAACGATCCCTGCGGGGATACTCCGCCGGGCGTCTAGCGGCGCCCTTCGCGGTGGGCCGCCGCGGTGGGCGGGTGCGGGTGCGGGCTCGGGTGTGGGTGGGTCCTAGTCCTAGGCCATGTTTGATGCATGAGAACGGAGGGCGACGGGGGTTGGACTCTGCCCTCCTCCAAGACGGCCGCGGTTATTTCGCCACTCCACGCTGCCGTTGGAGGTCGGAGGACTCTGTGTCCGGCTCGCCGTGCTGGTCTTCCGGGGCTGTGGCCGGGGCCCTTCCAGTGGGTTACACTGGGACCCCGTCTCGTTTAGGCACCCTCCCCCATCCCGCCCCCGCCAGTCCGTGTCCCGACTCTCCCACATGAGTCAACCATCTGTAGCGCGCCAAAAAAGAATCCGATGCGGTCGCGCGAGAGAGGGGGAGGGGGAATCCCACGGAGGGAACGGCTCAGTGGTGTCAATGCGCCTGTCCTCCCGATCCCAATGTGATGTGTCGGCTGAGCGGTGTCCCAGTTTCAAATCCCAGCTCGGCTTTGAAATTTATCGAAACTGAAACCACTGCCGCCTTTGGGGGTCTTTCCAATACCACGTGACCGATTTCTTTCTTCTTTTTTTGGTGAGTCATGTGTGTGTGTGTGGTGGGGGGGGGGGTGTCAAAAGCAAGCGCGGATCCGGGGGGGGGGGGGGCAAAGGGTCAATTGCCCCCCCCCCCAAAGGCGCCCGAAGGGCGCCGGAAATGTAGGCAACCGATATAACTTTTCCGCCTGTAAGTAGGCAAAAAGCGTGACTTTGCCCCCCCCCCCTAGACCCGCTCCTGGATCCGCCACTGGTCAAAAGTCCCGTTCTTATATTAAATGCACGGGTAGGTTTGGTTAGCCGTACCGCGGGGGGGGGGGGGGGGGGACTGTTGCCTATTTCGCACCACGTGGTATTTGAAAGGCCCTTAAGCCCTTTCGCTTCCCACCGCCGTCGGCGGCACATGCCTCGCCTCGCTTCGCCTCTCGACATCGCGGCCGCTGATTAATGCGTGATTCGTTTTCTCGGAAAGTCAACCCGAAAACAAAATCGTGGAAACGCCAAGCGAGCGGTCTAAAACGAAGTGCAAGCGATACCCGTCCATGTGTCCCGGTCCCGCCCTCTGCCTGTGCCTGTGCCATTCCCGCAGGCCGGCCGGCGTGAGGCCCCGTGTGATGCCCGTGGCGCCGGTATAGCACCTCCCTGCAAGGAATCGCTGACCTGACGCCGCCGTGGAAAAGGCGGGTGCACCTTGTTGCCATGCGTGGGATGCGTGGCCATGCGTAGAGTATACGGTGGGAACCGAACTGACAGGTCAGGGAAATGACAGTGGCTGACACCCTTCGACATTAGTATCGAGTCGGTATTTGAACCCGCGTCTATCTACGGAACTGAATGCGGAATTATTTCGCGCCGATCGTAGGCCTCCGGAAGTGCCGGCAAGTAGTATTTGAGGGCGCCGACTCAACTCCCCCGCTGTGACATGACGCGTGTCGCGGCGGTAGGCAGGAGGGCCCCGCCCCGCTCCGCCCCGCCCCGCCCCGCTCCGCCCCGCCCCGCCCCGCTCCGCCCCGCCCCGCCCGGCCATTGGCACCTGGCGTTAGCAACCTCTCCGATTTCCGTCAGCGCCGTGCCTGCGTGCCTCACGGGCCAGAAGCAGAGGCAAAGGCCGGGGGAAAGTGTGCTTCTCGGCGGTATTTCATTTCGGAGCGCGATGCGATGGCGATCTGGCTCCGCGCTCGCGGAAACGCGACACGGCACAGGTGCATTGTGTGGGGCCGGGCCTACCGCCGGTCCCCCTGTTCGGTACAAGGAATTGATACCGGTATTTTTAAATACCGGAGACCCGATATCACGTTTTTGGCGATACCGGTATATCGGAATTCGGTATACCGGTAAAATACCGTAGCACCGGTAATACCGGCATGTCGGTGTTGTACATATTCCTTGCAATATGACTGCAATACTTTTAAAGTTATCTTACATTGTACATTGTACATTGTGATCGTTCATAATAATATTTTTTAAAACATTATCATAATTCTGATTCTCTTGTGTAAGTTTTTTGAACCGTTGCTGCCACCTCCTGCATCATTTTCTGTAACTCTCGCTCACACTATCGTCGTTTGTATTGCAAAAATACGTAATATAAATATTTACACAATACCGAACACCGGTATTTCGGTAGGATACCGGTATTTCGACACGATACCGGTACCCGATATCATACCGAAATACCGGTATTCGGTATCCATCGGTACAATACCGGATAAGTGATACCGGTACGAATATCGGTACATTTCAATACCGTACCGGTATTAAAAAAATGTTGATACCGAACAGGCCTACCTACCGGGCCCAGGCTGGCGGAGGCCTCACCTCTCTGACTGCATGGTCGCTGGTCGCGGTTTCTAATCCCCAAGTGCCATCTCATTTCCCTCTCGCCGAACGTTGCCTCAAAGTGCAGCTGCACTGTCGCACGGCACCGCGTGACATGGCATGATCAGGGCAGGGCAGGGCATGGCATGGCAGGGCATGGCAGGGCAGGGCAGGGCAGGGCAGGGCAGGGCAAGGGCAGGGCAGGGCAGGGCAGGGCAGGGCAGGGCAGGGCAGGGCAGGGCAGGGCAGGGCAGGGCAGGGCAGGGCAGGGCAGGGCAGGGCAGGGCAGGGCAGGGCAGGGCAGGGCCCCGCGCTGCTGGCAGAGACCTCTCGCCCCGCCGCAGCCACACATGTGGTTTCTGGCATGGGCTTGAAGGGGGCTAGGGGTGGGGGAGGGGGGCCTTACCGCGTTGCAAAGGGTTGTCTCAGAAGGCAGGAAGCCGGGGAGGGGGGGGGGGGGAGGAGGTCCCCGGCACTGCCTGCGTTCGCGTTCACTTGCTCCTTGCATGCGGGGGGGGGCGGGAGGGGGGGGGCAGGCCCTATCAGACCCGCGCTGTCGCGGCGCACGGCGTGCTCTACAGATCGCTTTCAGTCCCCCGACGGCCGTAGGCTCCAGAGGAGGCCGAGGCAGATCGCCTGGACCACGACGACGCCGGCGGTCAGGATAATACGCGAAATTAGCTGTGGTTTCCGCGGAGTCCGCGGCTGCAGGCGCGCGCCGCCGCCCCACCCCTCCCCTGCATTCTGAGAGGTGCACCCCCACCCCCCCTCCTCCGCCGTCCGACCGCCCCGCTACGCCCCCCCGACGCACGCAGCACGGCGCTAGCTACGGCACAGCGTTATAGCACGGCGTGCAGCCAGCCCCGCCGGGCCCAGCCCCAGCCGAGACCAGCGACCAGCACGCAGATGTTTTGGTTGCGCTGATGGCGGTGGTTCTCGGTGGACGTGTCGCGAGCGACTGGGTGGAGGCGGATGACGACGAGGACGCAGTCGTAGCCGCCGACGGCGCCCTCCAGGATCGCGACCACGACGACGTGCTCCGGCACTACATCGGCGGTGACTCGCGCGTCGACGGCCAGGCCGGCGGGGAAGGCTGCGCCGACACCCAGCTGCCGTGGTGGTGCGCGCCGGCGCGCGGCTGGGAGTCCCCTACCCCTGCGGTCCCTGCAGAGGCGACGGGTGGTGACCCCGCCGACACGTTCCCGTCGTGGGCGTCCCCGTCAGAGAGGCCGGTGATGGTGGACGACGAGGTGCCGACGAGCCTGTCGCCGTCCCCCGTCCCGGACGCTGCCATGGCGTCGCTGCACTGCGCCGTCTTCCGCCAGGACCAGACCGCCGTCGACCGCCTGCTGGCCGCAGGGGCGGACCCCGACGAGCCGGACTACACGGGGTCGGGGGACACGCCCCTCATGCAGGCCGTCACCTACGGCCACCTCGGCATCGTCAGGTGAGTCCGACCTCCGGCCTCCGGCACAAGGAAGCCGCCGGCCTGGTTGGCAGGGCACTGCACCGCAGGGCACTTGCACCCCCGATCCGAATTGCTCGCGTAGTCAAGCTGAGATTCGCAGCTCCGTTCGTCTCCGAGGCGAAAACCAATCGCCGCCGGATGCAGCGTGCAGCGGTCCCCGGCGGCCCCCTCTGACCCCACTCCTCGGTGCCCCCCCCCCCTCTCCCCCTCGCTTGACAGGCCGCGCCCGCTGCAGCACCGTCCCGCTGCATCCGTCAATATTTGTTTGCCGAGCTTTTTATTTGCGTTAACATTGTTGGAACAACATGGCAGTTGTTAGGCCCTTCCCGCACCGACTCGCTCTCAGCGTCACCCGTCTTCCCTCCCCGTTCCGTTAGGTCCTGGCATGCGTGCCATGTGAGCACATGGGTCGCGGGGGTGGAGGAGGGGGAAGGGGGTTGGGCGGGGCGGAGGGGGGGGGGGGGAGACTGCGACTTGTGAGAGGAAAGTCAAAGCCGTCCGGCCCGGCCCATCCCGACCCGTCCCCTCTTTCCTCGTCTGCTCGGCCACCACCGAGATACTTGTCTTTATTTCCTTTCTTCAGAAGACCACACCCTCTGACGACGACTGATGCTGTCCCCCCTGACGTGTGCTCCTCGTCCCGCCTCGTGCGTGTGTGTGTGTGTGTGTGTGTGTGTGTGTGTGTGTGCGCGCGTTTGCGTGTGCATGTGCGTGTATGTGTGTGTGTTTATTTTTTGCGCCGACTCGCTAGCTGGGGAGGAACAAGGCGACAGGACAGACGCCCGTACGGCGCACACATCTTCACATCTTTGCAGAAGTAATTACGGCTCCTAATCGAATCCACCCCTCATTGCCTGTGTTCTAGATTCTCTGGGTTTGAATGGCAGAGGCAGCCATTGTGGGCGCTGCAGAGCGAGAGCCGAGCCGTTTGTCGGGGCTCCTTGCGCTCTGTGCACGCCGCACTTCATGTCACTCTCTTTAAACGATTGTGCAACGCCCCCCCCCCCCCCCGCCTCAATTCGCGGGTACGTGCTCTAGATTAGATACCTGCGGGCCAAAGTCGAGGGAGACGCCGTCTACTAACTGCTACCGTGCGTAGCTTTCAGCGATCTGAAGAAATACCCGCCGCCGTCTGACTAAGCGAGATGGTTCGCTCCACAGCGGAAAAGGTTTTGCGATCGAGCGTCGTCTGTGCAATCAGTCATAGTCTCGGCAAGAACGGCGCCGGCTGGGTAGGCTGTAGAGGCACGCTGCGCGGCCTCTACATGGCGGCCAGGCGGCCCGCGTCGATACGCGCGGGACAACGCTGGCCAGGTAGGGATCAGGGAGGCCGTGACTGCTGCTGCAGCAGGGCGCGCCAAGCAGACGACACCCACGCAGTGTTGTCACCCGGGAGCGGCAGGCTCCGCCGCCGGACAGCACTCCGTGCCACCACCGAGCCGCCGAGGCCGGTAAGGGTGTTCCTGCTGGCATAAAAGGGCGATGCGCACCCTAGTCGGGAGTCAGTCACCTGCCCACTTCGACAGTGACAGGACCCGGCGAAGCTCTGCCCGATTCCTCCGGCATGAGGTTGTAAGCCGAAGTATAGTAGCCAAACAGGACTCTCGGGGTGAGCTTATTCTTCTCCAGCGTCCGACCACGGACCCACGCTACACGTTCACGCGCCCTACGGACGGCCCCGCCAGTCCGGGTCTGAACCGGCAACGAGCGACTTCGGTCGGTCAGCTCGCCGACCCGGCTCTACGAGCGGTGCATGCCAGCTCGGGCCTAACAGACACGCTACCACTCGTTCAAGCGCCCTACGGACGGCTCACGCTAGTCCGGGCCTGAACCGGCTACGAGCGACCTAGGTCGGCTCGCCGATCCAGGCGCGTAATTCGGGGAGGGGCGATGGGGGCAATCGCCCCCCCCCCCCTTTTGGGTCTCCGAAGGGGACCTTTGCCCCGAATGTAGGCAACCCGTAAAGCTTTGCCCCTGTAGGTAGGCAACATGTGAAGCATCGCCCCCTTTCATCAGCCCTAATTACGCCACTGCGCCGATCAGTCCAACGAGCGGCCATATGCCAGCTCGGACATACAAACATATATAAACAGCACCTTGACATAGGCAAACACGTGTTCTCCGTATGCACGCGTGTCGTGCGGGGTGGCCTACGCTGGCACTCGCAGGCGCCCGGCGTCGCCGCTTTTATGGTCTAGGCACGACGAGGGGGCAACCACTCATTAAAAATGTGTACACAGATTTCAGGATTTCGTCGGAATACAGCCCGTGGTTTTCGTTTATTTTAGAATTTTATTGCTTTTCTGGCTATTTCAGCCTATGTAGGTGCTATTTTTCGGCATAAAGTCCAAGTCCAACTTTAAATTCGCAATTTTTATCAATTTCTTTTTAAAAATTTCTAGAATTTTGTACACATGTTTACGCTAGTGATTCGCCCCTCGAGGCACGAGGATGTTTCGGCCGTACTTAGTGGACGGCCCTGCGTTATGGCTGCCCCCTTCGGAGAACGTGAGCGTGTTGACAGTGGCGTGCTGCGTGCCCCGTGCCCCGTGCTGCGTGCCCCGTGCCCCGTGCTGCGTGCCCCGTGCTGCGTGCCGCGTGCCCCCGGTCGCGTGCCGCGTGCCCCGTGCTGCGTGCTGCGTGCCCAGCCCGGTCGCGCCCCTGTCCGGCTTCCGCTTCACTACACCGGCGTTGTTCGACGCGTGGCCGGGCATCGGGACAGGTGTGGGGCCAAGCTGAGCGAACTTGGAGCTCCACGCTTCGGTCCGGCCCGGCGTCCGCACCACATCACAGCACATCCGCGCGCGGCCAGCGGCGGCCAGCGGCGGACCGGCCCCCCGGACCCAACAGCGGCAGCGCCGGCCTCTATTCTGGTCTAGCCCGGTCTACTGTTGGGATTTGGGCCGGAGCCGCCCAGTCTGGTGTCCAAAGTCCGCGCGCTGCGCCCGGCTGTGCCTCCGCCTCCACTGCCATGGCCTCGGCCCGGGAAACGCCGCTGTGCTATACAGCACGAGCTGCCCACTCCCAGCCTCCTGGAGGATATCCAGTTAGGGTCTTTCTAATACCACGTGATCGTTTGGGATCACTCGGGATTTTCGTGTACAGGGTATTACATAATACGTGTATTACTATTACGCGGTATTACGCCAGTATTGCACTAGTATTAAATATGTATTGCACCTATATTCTACCTTTTTATATCATCTTTAGTTATTTTTCGGTATTACATTACGCGCAATACCTGGATCAGGTGTACAGGGTATTACGCAAGTGAAAACCCCCTCGGGGGGGGGGGGGGGGATGTCAAAAGTCACGCTCCTAAATTAAATGCATATGGGAAGGTTAGGTTAGTCGTGCTACGCAGGGGAGGGAGGCGGTCGAAGTTTGGCTTATTTTGTACCACGTGGTATTTGAAAGGCCTCCTAGAGTTCCGGAACTCGGGTTTCGATATGTCTCAGAGAGTCCGACAGTCCGATTTTTGCGGATGTCGCACCGGCATCCCGGACTGGTCCAACTTACGCCTAAATGCGACCTAAGTACGCTATGACGGTCAAGTCGGAAATATTGTTGTATCGGTGGGGTGTGGGTTCGTGTGGATGTGACAGGGAGCCAAGGAGGAGCGAAAAGGGTTTGAGAAAGCAGGCTGGGTTTGGGCTCGACTAGTGCTGGGAGTACCGGGGAAGAGGGGGGGGGGGGGGGGCTCACACCAGTATTTGGGATCCGACTTTTCGACATGCGACAAAAGGGTTAGAGTAGATCCAGAACATCGGAACAGATGCAGAACACCGGCTGTCGTTCGTTACTTCCAGCGCAAATCGGAGGCTCGTTCAGGATCCAGCTGAACTGGACACTCCCCTGGCTGCGTGCTACGGTGTACTTTTCAGCGTGATGGACGACGCGATCGGCCCGCGGCTGCCGGGGGCTGGCGCTGGTGGTTAACGTTAACGCCGCTACGCCGCGCGGCCGGACGGGCCAAGTGCAGAGTGAGCGCCTCACTGGCACGCTGAGCTCTGCCTTGTTTGTTATTGGCGATTGTGACTGACGACGCGATGTGTCGGTGATGAGGTCCGGCCATGGCCATTCGTGCCACACGCCATGGGTGGCACAGGCTGCACGGGGCCGGCCGGGGCGGGCTCAGCGGCAGGGGCACGACACACTCTGCGGGATATGGAAATCAAAGGACGACCGTTGAATCCTTCGCGTCCTTAATTAACGGCTACCTCAAGGCGGTGAATCGTTTGCACGAGCCCTCTCATCCCACTTAGAGAGAGAGAGAGAGAGAGAGAGAGAGAGAGAGAGAGAGAGAGAGAGAGAGAGAGAGAGAGAGAGAGAGAGAGAGAGAGAGAGAGGGGGGCGAGGTGCTCCCCGAATTACCCACACATGTGGCTCGGGTTGAGTTTGTTGTGTATGGCCCAGTTTGCACCACTACTGACGCGGGCCGTGTGTTTGCCGTCTGATGGCAGATAATTCGCACATCCCCCCCCCCCCCGCCTCCCTCTTTCGCGTCTGCATACCGTCAGTCCAGCGGCCCGCTGCTGGCCGGCCGGCTTGGCACTGGCACAGCCAGCACTGTTTGCTTTCCTTGCCAGAGGTATGCGGGTGTGGGGGTAGGCGGCGGGGCGGGGCAGGGCGGGGCGGGGCGGGAGGTGGAGAGCCGGAGAGCGGGCTCAAGCCCGCTGTACTGCGGGCCGCAGGTGAAGTGAAGACAGAGTGGCGAGTGGCGGTGGCCTCTGCTTGAGGCTGGCCAGCACCGCCGGCACTGCCAGCACGCCGCCTCAACCGGCCGCCGCCGCCAAGTTGCCTACCGCAAGGTGATACGGGACGGGCGAGGCGGACACAGAACACAGGCGCAGAAAACCGTCTGCGCGCACGCACACGCACACACACTTTGTTTGAGGGAGGACGAGCCTCCGTAGCGTACGTGGCGGGAGATAGCTCGGCAGTAGTGCGAAGTGCGTCCGCGTTGACAAAATCTTCCATTTATTTCCCTCCATAATGTGGGACGCGTTATCGCGGGATGAGAGGAGAGGCAATGCCCTGGCTGCGCTGGCTGCGCTGGCTGCACTGGCTGCGCCCCGCACTGCGCATGAGCGTGGGTCGTGAGCCGCGCGGCGAGGCCCCGCGGCCGGTCCGACCGGGTCCGAGCCGACCCGACCCCCGGCCGTTGTACCGTGGCCGTGCCGTGCCGTGGCGTGCCGTGGCCGTGCCGTGGCGTGCCGTGCCGTGCCGTGGCCGTGCCGTGCCTTGCCGTGCCGTGCCGTGCCGTGCCGTGCCGTGCCGTGCCGTGCCGTGCCGTGCCGTGCCGTGCCGTGCCGTGCCGTGCCGTGCCGTGCCGTGCCGAGTCGTTGCACCCGGACCGGGGCCCAGGACCCAGGGCCCAGAGGACCCAGAGGGGGCATAAGTTAAGGAAGCCCTTACACGAGGGCCTCGCGGACACCACATCCTTCCTCTCCGCGTTCTCCTTCCGGCCGAACGGTGGCGGCGGCGGCGGACTCCGATTCTGATCCGCCGCGTCACTCTATCTCCATATATCCCTTTTAAAATCGCCGATAAGTGAAGTCTCCGGTTGGTGCTGCTTCGTCTCAATAAACCGCATCCGCCCCCCCGGCCGCTGCTCGTCACTCTCGGGGGCCGCCCATAAGACATGATCCGCGATGCTTTTGCCCGTGTCGGCCGACCCCGGATGGTCCTCTGATGCTGGCGCTCTACTTCCATCGGTGGGCGTTATGTGATTTGTGGACGGCCCCTCGCGCATGTCGGCGTGGAGTCAGCATCGGGACGGGATGTGCGGCCTGAGGCGGCGTGCGTCCCAAAGACACAAAGGAAAGAAGGGAAGTAAAGCGCAGCCAGACTGAGTTCGCAGGAAACGCCAACGGGGGGACTGCGGGTGCAGCGGCAGCGGCAGTGCGCAGCGCAGCGATACTTACCGTGGCGCTCGCGTAGCTTCCCTGGAACTGCCGGGGTGAGGCCCTGGGTGGGTGGGGAGCAGTGTGGGGGGAGCCACGCGGTGCACTGGGTCAGGCGATGTCTGATAGAGCGAGGTGTTGTGTTGTCCTAGGTCACGTCCAGTCACGTCCCCACGCGGGAGGGGGGGGGGGAGGGGAGGGTCGCCGCTGCCGCAGCGTTGTCTTATCCATGTGCATGTGTACTTACTGCCACCGTGCCCGGGGCCGCGCGGGCGCTACGGCGCCTGGTGGGTAGGCCGACCCGTCGAGCTCCGGTGTCGTGGTATTGCCTACTTCCAGTTCGCAGGCGCTACGGTGCCTGGTGGGTAGGCCGACCGGTCGAGCTCCGGTGTCGTGGTATTGCCTACTTCCAGTTCGCAGGCGCTACGGTGCCTGGTGGGTAGGCCGACCCGTCGAGCTCCGGTGTCGTGATATTGCCTACTTCCAGTTCGCAGGCGCTACGGTGCCTGGTGGGTAGGCCGACCCGTCGAGCTCCGGTGTCGTGGTATTGCCTACTTCCAGTTCGCAGGCGCTACGGCGCCTGGTGGGTAGGCCGACCCGTCGAGCTCCGGTGTCGTGGTGTTGCCTACTTCCAGTTCGCAGGCGCTGACCCTTGCCATGTCCTGCCGCAGGTCCCTGTGTGCCGCCGGCTGCAGCGTGGACGCGCGCCGCGTCAACGGCCAGTCGGCGCTGATGCTGTGCTTGGTGTCGCGGAGCTCCCGCCGCAGCCCGCGCCTGTTGCTGCAGCTGCTGGAGGCCCTGCTGGCGGCCGGCGCTGACCCCGGCGTGCGCGAGAAGCTGCGCGGCCAGACCGCGCTGCACGCCCTCGCCAAGCTGGTGGCCGCCGACCCCCGCGAGCCGCACCTCCTGACAGCGCTGCGTCTGCTGGCCCAGCGCGCGCAGCCCCACGGCGTCAACGCCCAGGACCACCGGCGGCGCACCGCCCTGCACCACCTCGCCAGCAGGGGCTGCGCCAGTCCGGAGCCCTACCAGGTGAGATCCCGAGAGAGTTCCCGAGGATGTTCCGGGAGGCGGCAACGGGGACGGACCAGGCGCCCTTGCCGTGGCAGTGTCTTAGCGGACTAGGCCTGCCCGCTGGCCTGGCCCTGTCCACGCCGCCCCCGCCCGGACGTCCGCCCGGCCTGGGACTGGGACTATCGGTCTTCGTCTTCGTGACGAACGGCGCACGGGTAAAACCTAACTGCTCACGGGCGCCGCATTTGAAATTCAAACCGATTTCTTTCGCGCCGACAGCAGTGACAGTGTCGTGCGCGTCATCGTCACAACACGCGCTCGTCGTCGCAGTTCGCTTTCTAGACCCCCCCCCCCTCCTCTCCAAGGCAGGCCCCGGGAGGGAGGACGGCTGCCGCTCATATGCAGGGCTGCAGGAGGAGAGTGAGGGAACCACAAACCAAGCCCCCGCGCCGCACAGCGCCGGAGTAATGCCGACCTGGAGTTGTTTGACTTAGCACATTTCCTCTAGCCTTCATAAAACTGAACTACGCTGACCTAAACCAATACTACGTGACCGATTTCATGCCACTTTTTGACCCCCCCCCCCTTGACTGAGAGTAGTATTTGTCTGACCCCCCCCCCCATTCACGCAGTATTTTCGATTTTTACTTGATTTCAAGGAATCCGTTTTTTTACTAGCATTTACCCTTGGCATTAAGTGTAGCGCTCATGTTTGTTGTGATGGCCTCGAGAAGGCCCGTGACAAGAAGCAAACAAGCGGCAGTGGCGCACGGATGAGCAGCCGCGCAGCGCACAGCGCTGTTGTTTTTCGTCAAAAATGATATGTTTGATGTCTCGTGACACGGTGCTCCCCCCCCCCCCGCCGGTGACCGAGCGTCGTAGTATTTGGCCGAACCCCTCCCCCCCCCTCAACCGGTCACGTAGTATTGGCACGACCCCTTAACCTTACCCACCCTAGCGTACCCTAGCCTACCCTATCCTAACCGAACTGTTTGGGGATACGTTCGCAACTTCCAGGGCGGACAATGGAAATCGGACAAACGATGTACCCCGGTCCGGTCTCAGTGGTCGTGGCTCAGCAGCAGCTCGCCGCTCGACAGCGCTGAGCCGGCAGAAGTCAGGTCCGCAGCGCGTCACAACGAACGCCGTGCCCACATCTGCACCCACACCAGAGACCAGAGCGACCAGAGCCCGCGGAGCAGCCATGGAAATGACTCAGCTGGTCCGATGCGGTCCGGGCCGCATGCAGCCAACGTGGACATGCGCGGGCCGTGTGTGTGTGTGTGTGTGTGTGTGTGTGTGTGTGTGTGTGGCGTGATCAGCGCGCTCAGCTGGTCCGCCTCCGGCCCCGGCCGTCCAGCGCTGCCACTGTCACACTCATATCACATACAAACTCGTTATCTCTGTCCGCGGTCAGCCGTCCCGTACCGTACCGTCCCGTCAGCGTCCCGGTACGACGGCACTGCCCCGCGGCGTCCCCCCCCCCCCCCGCCCTGTCCTGCCCTTCCTGCCCCGCCCTGCCCTGTCTCACCCTGCCCTGCCTCGCTCTGCCTCACCCTGCCCTGTCCCTATGTCGCCCGCAGCCATGCCAGAGCATTCTCAGACGCAAGCGCGCGTGCGCTGTATATATATATATATATACCAGGTGTATCATTGGCCCCGGGCAGTTTCAGTTTTAGGCAGTCCCGCAACACACTATCTCTGGCTCGGCCAGACGCGTGAGACAGAAGGAGACGGAGATAGTGTGTTGTTGCGGGACTGCCTAAAACCGGAACTGCCCGGGGCCAATGATACACCTGGTGTATATATCGGGGGCATCTCGGCAATTACACAATTGGAGGTACGCACGCCGTTTGTTTTATGGCGCACAAGCAGCGCATACCGCCGCCGCCGCACCGCCGCCGTCGGGCGAGGTGTGTACTATGGTGGGACCAGTCTTAAGGTCGTGTCCCCGCCCCGCTGTTACGGCAGTGAGAGTTCAACTGGTTGGAGGGTCCGCGACCTTAGGCTGGTCCGGGGTGAGCTCAAGTGTGCGCACGCGACACGCACGTGCTGCAGGATGATCGTGTGTGTGTGTCGGGTCGGGGGGTCGGACACGACAGTGACATGGCGTCCGCGGGGCGGGGCGGGGGGCTGGATGCGCGAAAGGGACATGCGGGACATGGGTCGAGGGCCAAGGCCGTGGCGTGACGTCTCCCGGCCTGGCCGACAGACACACATACAACAGCAGCACGAACAGCCGCCGCCGCTTCTGCCGCAGCCGCCACGCCGATGACGCGGCGGAAACGAAAAGCCGTCTCGAGAGCGATGCGATACCTGCCAGCATTATGAGTGTCGTGAACCACGATGCGTTTGTCGGGAGTAACGCCCTGACGGCCCAACGCTAATGACCCGTGCCCTCTGTCCCTGCAGATCCTGCTGGAGTCCAGGGCGGACGCGGCGCTGCAGAACGCGCGCGGCGACACGGCCCTCGTCGAGTTCCTGGAGAACGCCGGCGACCGCGAGATGGCGGAGCCCGGGTGCGGCGACGAGGTGGTGCGGCTGCTGTCCGGCCCCGACGTGTCCCGGAGGCACACGCAGTACGGGGAGTCGCCGCTGCACGTGGCCGCCAGGAGGAACCGGGCGGGCGCGGTGAGGGCGACGCTGGCCGCGGGGGCCGACCCCGGCCACCAGGACCTGCGCGGCAACACGGCCCTGCACCTCGCCGCCAGCCGCGGCTACAGGGTGAGTCCAGCACCATAGACACAGCACGAGGGGGGGGGGGGGGGGGGCAGGTAAAAATGGCTTATATCAGTCATATATACTAATATATATAGTTATATATAGTCATACATAGTGCGATATAGTATATGACATATATGTGAGAGCATATATAACCTATATATCTTTACATATACCTGATATATACTTATATATTACACAATATATAGCTATATATAATCTCATATATAACTTATATATGGCAAGTATTATATATAGGTCAATATATAGCTATATGTAAGCTTATATATGGTTATATATAGCGTGATATATAGTTATATATAGGGTGATATATAGTAGTATATATAGGTATATATCGTCATATATAGTATGATGTATGGGTATATATCATTGTATATCTCCTGATATATGATATATGAGTATACATAAGCGATATATAATCTATATATGAGCACTTTCACCCGGGGGGGTCCGTCTCAGTACATCGGTCCTCGTCATGGCCGCTATCTCGCCTGGCAACAGGTGGAGAGGGGTGGCACAGGCACAGCCAGGCCGTGATGGTAATGCCCAGGGCCCCAGGCCCTCAGCGCATCGCGGCACCGATGGGCCTCGACGGCCCCCGGCGGCCGCTGGTGGCCAGGTCAAGTGGCTGAGCGCAGCACATCGCCAATGACGTCAAGTGATATCGCTATTTTTGTCTGCAGAATTTACACTTTTACACAATGTTGTCTTTAATTTTCACTATCAAGGTCAAAATGTAACATGTATCCCTGTTTTCCTCTAGGAGGTGGTCTCGCTGCTGCTCGCCGCGCCCGGGTGCCAAGTGAATGCCGCCAACCGGGACGGCTACACGGCGCTGCACGTGGCCGTCGAGAGCGGCTTCGTGGACGTCGTCAACGTAAGAATAGAAAACCATACAATATGCATGCTTCCACGCTTCCCGTAGTCAGCCGGTAACCATTCCGAAAAGTAACGACAAGCGACGCCGTCGTCATCAGATGCGATCGCATGTCGATTTAGAAAAAGAGACAAGTCCAAGACGCCCGACTCGACTCGACTTGACTCGACTCCGAGAAGCGGAACTCATTCCCTCTGCCTTTTTTTCCCCCATCTCGTCACAAGCAAACCGTATTGTAGGCGCTTTAAACGTCCCTGTGTTGTTTCTATGCCCCTAAAAACGTCCCCTGTTTCCGACCGTCAGACGCTGCTGAGCGCGGAGGGCGTGGAGATGGGCCCCAGCGTCCTGGAGCTGGCCCAGCAGGAGTACCGGCTCCGCGCCCAGCCCCAGCTGGCCCGCACCCTGGCCAACGAGCTGGACCGGCGCAGCAGCCGCACCAGCCTGAGCCTCGGTCTCGGCCTGCCGTCCAGGCCCCCGTCTACGTACAGCTACAGCACCACAGCCTGTGAGTATGGCGAGTGCAGCGAGCAGCGCAGCGCAGCGCGCCAGTAGTCAGGCCACCCATCCTACTCCGCTGTCCGCCTGCGCTCCGGCTGCCTACGCACCAGGCGCCGAGCCGCGACCGCCGCCGGTCGACCTGGCGGCTGCTGCCAGGGGGTGGCAACAGCGTAAAAGCGCCTGGTTCCATGCGGTAGCGAGCTGAAATTTTACGCAAATAGTTCGTATTATAACAATGAGGCCAGCTGTGCTTTAGACCTGCAATTGAGATATTAGCACAGGTTATGCCTTGGAAGCTGCTCATATGCATCGATATATGCATTTTCACTTGTCCTTTCTGAGTTATAAGGGTCGCAAATCCTGTCTACGATTCTGCGTTTTCACGGAGATTTGCCATTTAGCACGAAGTATCGACCATTTTACGCAGTAAATATGAGTTAACTAGATATACCAGGTGTATCATTGGCCCCGGGCAGTTCCGGTTTTAGGCAGTCCCGCAAAGCACTATCTCCGTCTCTTTCTGTCTCACGCGTCTGGCCGAGCCAGAAAGAGACGGAGATAGTGTGTTGCGGGACTGCCTAAAACCGAAACTGCCCGGGGCCAATGATACACCTGGTATAAGTATCCTACCGAATGTAAAACGTACTCCTCTATCGAATGAAACCAACCCGGAGCGAATCGGATCATTAGTTTCGAAGATGATTTGAATATATTAGAGCGCTACCGCATGGAACCAGGCCCTCGCAAGTGGTTGCTTCCCCCTGCTGCTGCCTGCTGCCGCGGCGGCAGTTGTCGAGGCCTACCAGCGCCAACGCATTGCCCATTGTGAACTCGCTTTTCCTTTGACGCAGCGAGCAGTACGCTGGGCGCAACCACGCCACAGAGGTCGCTGTCGAGACGGACCCTGGCCGACGAGGACGAGGAGATCCACCCCATCAACTACCTGGGCGCGCAGGTCAGCTGCACGGCGAGGATCCGTCCTCGGTATTCGGGCGGCGACGTCCAGGCCAAGGGCTGCCACCCACCGCCTTATGCTGCGTGGACGGAGGCCGCGGGGGCTGCGGGGGCTGCGGGGGCTCACAGACTGCAGCAAGGGCGGAACGAGCACACAGAGCAGACGCCCCACGACGAGAAGAAGACCCGCGGCGAGCGCCGGGTGCGCGATGACCCCGAGGCGCCGCGGGCGCAGGTCGCCGACGAAGAGCCGGTACCGGAGCGCGCTCGCGCCGAGGCCGTGGACGAGTCGCTGCGGGAGGCAGCCGAGCTGATGCAGAAGCTTTGCGATGAGGACCTGTCCGTCAGCCCCCCTGCAGACTGGTCGCCACCCATCTCTAGATCGTCGCGGTTCTGGACGACCGGGCCCCGTTTGGGTCGCCAGGAGAGGGCACAGCAAGAGCCGTGCCGGCAGCAGCCCCGGACCCAGGACGACGGTCTGGGGAGCCTCCGGGACCTGCGGCCGCGGTCTGTGGCGGCCCTTGGGGTTCCCATCGAGCTGCCGCTGTCGGGAGACATGGAGCCGCATGGAGGGTGCGCACGGCAGTCCTCTGGTGACGCGAGCAGGCAGCGGTCGTTTGCCGAGGGCATAGCGGAGGCCAAACGAACTCCCAGCGACGCCGCTGACCACCGGCGCCCGTCCAGCGCGGCAACGCAGCGGCGCAGCTCGTCCAGGATGCAGTCGTCTGAACAGGGTCGCAAGTTCCGCTTGCCCGTCAACCCATACGCCACGATTCGCGGCTGCTCCGTGGACACCGAGGGCGGCGACGAGGACACGTCCGACTACCTGGTCGAGTCGCTGCTCGCCGTGGCCAAGAGCATCACCGAGCCCACCGGGCAGGAGGAGACTGCCGGGGAGGAGTTCGACCGCACCGGCAACCTCCCCAAGGACTACGAGCTGTTCGAGAGGTCCGTGCTGTTCGGGGGATCAGCGCCGGGCGCGAGGCTCGACGACGGCCAGGGCCTAGGATCGAGGGCCGGGGTCGTCCTGTCGAGGTCCAGGGCCTCGGACACCGCCATCGCGTCGCGGTAACATCATTTACCCTTCAATTAGTTTTACTAGGAGCTCATTGTCCACTTTTATACTGATCTGCTCTGCTGATTGTCTACAGTTATTTTATATTTAATAAACTATTGCAAAAGGTCACTTAGCATTTAGGACACTGCAGTGCCATACCCGTGTGATTTTGAATATAAAACAATAAAAACTAATCATTAATTTTCTGGTCACACTTTTTGGTTGCGTGCCGTTTGAGCCGTGTATGCACGGCGAGGACGTTCAAATAACCCGCCCTATGCCTGCTACGTAGCCACTTCCGCCTCCGTCTTCTGCCAGCAGAACGGTGGCGGCTGGCGGCGGTGGCATCCTGTTTGAGGCTATGCCGATAAAATACTCAGTCAGACTCTTCCGTCACATCTCTTGATCTGACGGTCGCCATTTCAATATAGTTTAACGAACTAAGCTCACACAATGAATTTAAATTTTTGGAAAGATCTTCAGCTTTCAGTTGTGTTGGCAATCCTGACAGAATAAACTACAGCATCAACAACAACAACAACAAGGTAAACACGACGACACGGCAACACTAGCAGACAGCTGACCAGCTGACAGGGCCCTGCCGGCTTGGGTTTATGGACGTTTTCCAAAGAAAATAGCCCCATAAGAGCCACCACCAGCTACCACTACCACCACCATGGCGCAGCCCGAAGTGTCCTCCGACAAAGTCTTCGTCGGTGAGCTTGGGGACGACGGAGAGACACTCACAATGGACAGCTCGCTGTGCTCGGATCCGTCCTCCCTCGGGCTCGTTGAGCCCAGGGAGTTCCACGGTGGCGATGGGGAGGCCTGTTCTCCAATGTCCACCCTGGAGCAGGTCTGGCAGTGGCGTAGAGAGTCTTGGGCCTCACTGGTGACTGGTCTGACCCCCAGGTCAGCTCTGGTGGTGCCTGGGAATAGGGTTCAGTGCATCGAGGGAGTGCAGCCCAGGGTCCACCGAGACTCTGTGCCCAAAACCTTGTTTTGCCATGACCTCAAGGGAGGCTATCTGCAGGACAAGTAAGTAACACTGCGCTTGTTATGTGGGAAAGTTCAGATGCTGGTTGTCAATTTATGTTTTGCCTGTTGTGCACAGATATGTCAGTGGCTCTCAAATTCATGACGAGTACCGCTTCTTCCATTGGGCAGGCATTGATACTTTCATTTACTTCAGTCATCACCTCCTGACAGTACCTCCTGTTGCATGGATCAATTCTGGACATCTTCATGGCGTACCAGTACTGGGTAAATTTTATTTCGTGGGCTGTATCTGTCGCAAGAAATGATTATATGGTACATGGTTTATTCATTTTCCCTATGTTCTAGGTACACTGATTACTGAGGGAAATGAAGGAGCTCGTGTGTGGGACGAAATATTTACTGATCTTCCTACAGTTGTCAGATTTGCTGACACCTTAGCAGCCATTTGTAGATATTATCGCTTTGATGGATATCTTCTGAATGTTGAGAATGAAATTCGAAAAGAGCACATTCCCCTGCTTCTAAGGTTTGTGACTGAGTTAAAGGGTAGCCTCATGCGCTTGGGTTTGAAACAGGCTCAAGTCATCTGGTATGATAGTGTGACCTGCAAGGGAAATTTAATTTGGCAGAATGAACTGAATGACAAAAACAGGTATGTTAATCACAACTGCTGATAATTCAGCTAGAGCGTATTTGTGTCACTAACCAAAAATTCTTTGGTGCATTCTAGGTGCTTTTTTGATGCGTGTGATGGAATTTTTCTAAATTATACGTGGAACAAGAGTCATTTGGAAAGATCTATGAAGATGGCCGGTGCAAGATGTCTTGACGTGTATGTTGGAGTTGATGTCTTTGGCAGGAATTGTTTTGGTGGTGGAGGTTTTGACACTGATAAGGTGAATAAACATCTGTACATGTGCATCGATCACATTAATTTTGGTTATGTACTAAATTTCTTTATGTATTTTGTGGTCAGGCTGTGTCTGTCATAAGATCTGTTGGCCTCTCAGTTGCACTCTTTGCAGCCAGCTGGACTCATGAATGCTTAGACAAGAGGAATTTTACTCATCTTGAATACCTATTTTGGCAAAAGTTGTGGCCTTACTTATACCTTCATGGTCCGACAAGGCTTCCATTTTCCACAACTTTTTGCCAAGGGTATGGCTTGAACATTTTCAAGAACGGAAGGGTGTGTAGCTTGACTTAAATTTCAGAAGTGCTCTTCAAAATACCTCTTCCGTAATGCACTGTCTCCTTTCTGATTAAAGGTGCATTCATCTGGACCTTGGTACAATCTACGTCTGCAGCAGTACCAGCCATGTACACCATCTGCTCTAGAACAGCAGAAAGTTTATGGCGCCCATGTCCGAAATCGAGATTTCTCTCGGGCAGAAGTCCAGGCAATTCCTAGCAATGAGGTTGTGGCAGGTAGCGGGCCAGCTTGTAGCATTGATGAAGATAAATTTTCAGCCTCAGTGCAAGCTGGACAAGGCTTTGTACCTCATTCCGTTGAGGATGCATTTTATGGTGGAGGATCCTTGAAAATTGGGGGCCCTGGGCATTACAGCATGAGGAGGTATTTTTAGCCAACACATAAAGTGATTTATTAAACCAACACTATTTTGTGTATTCTTGACTCTCTCTCTCTTTTTTCTCTGTAGAATGCTTGTGTGTGGATTCAGAAGTTCTGGTACTTTGGTAATATCTGCTGCAACTAAAGTATCTGCACCTTCTGTTACCATACGTCCGTGCCTGAACATAATAGTGATGGTGCAGGATAGAGATGGATCTTATCTGTAGGTTTGCTCTGAATTTGTGAGTTTTGCCACTTTTTTTACCTTTGAATGAAATTTCTTCTATTTATGGTTTTTTTAAATTTCAGTAAACATGTTCTTCTTGGAGCAGAGCAAGGTGGCGAGGAAGCGTATGCAAATGAGTGTGCTGTCCGTCTTCACCGACCTTTGATGCAGGGAGAACTTGCTCAAGTCCGCAGTGCGGCAATTGACAGGTGTACTCAGAAACAATTAACCATGGAAACATCAAATGGATGGGATATCAGGTATAAATTAATTTGATAGCTGATAGAATTTTAAGTAGTGAAGTAAAATTACTAATTTTTTTTTTTTCATTTCAGACACTTTTCTGTTGAGGTATTTGGAGTGGTTGTAGAGATTGGTGCAGAAGTAAACGAACCAGATGAAGCTATGTATTTAGGGTGGTTGGCTCTTAGTAGTTTGGATGGCTACTAGAGTTCTGTTCTCTGTCTTTTCTTAAAGTTTCTATGATGATATTGATGTTGAGATTAGCAATACAAATAGTTTAGCTTGCAATACTGCTTCTACATTTGAAAACACAAATTTTGTATTTGCAATATTTACACTATTTCCTCTTGATATGTCAATTTTATTTTCCCCACCTAAACCCCATGTTGTACTGTAATGGTATTTTTGCTGTCTGTGATAACACAATATATTGTAGCTTTCTTAACTTCCTTATTAGCTATCCTTAATCAGTTACCGTGTATTGTGTAAGATGAACAAAATACAATAAATGAATTTGTCATTATTTTTTTTTGTGTCGCTTCAAACCAATAACAATAAAGAGGTTTTTGTCTATCAGTAAGAGTTCAATCCCCCTTTTCCCCAAAAACAGAAAAGAAAGAAAGAGAGAATCTTATACAAGGAAAGCAAGGTGTGTCGAATGGGTGGCCTATCACTCAAGGCGTCAACCAGCCAGACGCACTCGTGGTCGTGGCGTCACTCACTAAACCGGTGTACAGTCAACCCTCGATTTTTGTTCACTCGCGGCCAAAAATCAAGGCGCGCTGACCTGCCGGGACTAGAGAGACTGAGAGGTCTCTCTAGAGTCTCTCTAGCCGGGACTCGGCCCGGCTGGCCGGAGGGGCGGGATGCATTTTTAAACACGAATTTGAGCCCAAATTTTTAACAAGGCGTCTCGGAGAAGACGGCCAAGGCGGCAAAGATGTGCAAAGACCGCCTCACGGTTCTTCTTGCGCCAACGCCGTGGGGACGCACAAGCTTCCCCTGTTCGCGGCCGAGGCCGTGGAGGGCGGGAGCGACGACGGGGACGACGAAGACGATGAGGAGCAGGAAGGCGATTATACTCCGACGAGATCCGGACGGCCGTCACCTCTCAGCGTCAGCTGCTCGCTGCCATGCGGAGACTTATGGAATGTGAAAATTTAACACAATCCACCGCCCAAGCGCGGATCCAGGGGGGGGGGGGGGGGGGGAGGATGTAGGCAACCAGCATAACTTTTCCGATCATTAAATTCTGTTGTCAAAACTTTTGTTTTCCTTTAATTTCCTTCAGTTCATTACGATTTCACTAAAGAAAAAAATAGCCACATCTCAAACCAAAATTTTAATTTCGAGATGCCGTTCTTTTACACGGCTTGTTTTTTAGGGTTCTATACGTTGGGTTGAACAGATTGTTCAGTATTTGAGCAAAAACTCGTTAAGTAAAATAAGAATAGTACTCTGTGGCCAAGGTAGTACTTCCGGACAAAAATCAAGGAGGAAAACCTGGAGAAAAATCAAGGATTGACGTGAATCCCTGGATGAAAATTTTGCAAAACAAAATATTCTAGCTCCCATTTTGAGGCCCAACCCCTGGTGTTTGAGCCCACGGCTGCGGCCGCCTCATTAGCTAACTGCTCTGGGATTGACAAGCACGTCAGGCGCGAGCGTGTCGCGGGCCGTGCGCGTGCCACTGCGTCGTCGCGGGTTACGTCAGCGGCAGACGCGAACGCGGACGGGGACGTGCCCGGACTGGCATGTGCACGACAACTGCACCGCCAACTACAGGACCGAGAACCGGGCTGAGCGCTGAGCCGGGCCGCGGCCGGCGTTTGTTTCCTGCTCACGGGGGGCAGCCGTCAATGGAAGGCTCATTGCTCATTGCACGTACTGCGCGGCGGCGGCACTGTACCAGACCCGACCCGACCTGGTCCGGTCGGGTCTGGTCCCGTCTGGAAGTGGAGCGTCGGCTGTAAATGATATTGCAGCACGACACAACACCAGTGCCCCGCATAACGCACGCAGCCAAGGGACCGTTCAGGAACCACGTGACACGTAATCAAGGTATACCCGAAGAAAAAAAAAAAAAAAAAAATACAGAGCGCGGGTGGAAGTGTTTGGAACCGTCTGCCGGGTTCGAACCCAGTAAGCCTGCTGCCACAGGGTCTGAACAGTTAGCGACGCGCGTGTACGCAAGATATATCTTTGGGAGCGTCGCGAGCGTGCGCGCGTGCGAACTGGCGGAGATTGAGGGCTATTTTCTAAGGGGCTGTTCACATATTACGTCACACGTCAAGGGGTCGTGACCCCACCGAAGGGCGCCGCCCGGAAGGTAGGCAACCCACATGGCATTCAGCCTGTAAGTAGGCAAAAAGCGCGACGTGACCCCCCCTAAACCGAAATCCTGCGTACGCGCCTGCACTGCGCTACCCGCTACCCGCTCTGTGCCTCGAGAGAAGTCTCGAGGGGAAGACTCGGGAGATGTATGGAAGCTAGCGTTCGAAGCTTCGGTTTTCCTCCCTCTGAATCTGACACGTTCGGTCGGACAGCCGCCACTCAATGCGTATGTCACGGGCCAGAGCCCGTTCAGCCGGGAAGCTAGCCAACCCAGCCACCGCCTCTTCCGCCCCCGGTTCCGAAAACCACCACCGCCCGCCAGAGCGCTGCCCGCAAGGTCGCCAGCTCCCGGACGGACCCGGCTCAAAACGCGCCGCCGCCGGCCGCCGCCCCCATTCGCGACCCCGCTCTCGCCGTCGGTGGCATCCTGCAGATCACACCGTTATCAGAAAGAAACACGACTTTTTCCTAGAGATTGTCGGTCACGGTGCACTGGAGTCAAAGACCCGCACCAAGCCTGGGGCGGGGCGAGGCGGGGGTAGAGCCGGGGCACTCTTCTTTCGCACCACTACCACCACCACCACCACCACCACCACCACCACCACCACCACCACCACCACCACCACCACCACCACCACCACCACCACCACCACCACCACCACCACCACCACCACCACCACCACCACCACCACCACGCGGCGCTCAGCACCGGATTTAAGGAGTGCCATAAGGAGTGTCATGGGGCGACATTACATCACCGGTGGTGGTACCCGCCTACCTCCCCTTCCCCCCTCCCCTCCCCCGGCGCCCTGCTCTGCCCCGTCCTCCTCGCCGCACTCGTTCGCCCTGACACGAGCGCTGCGGTCGGCTGAGGACCCCGTGCGCCCCGTGCCCCGTGCGTGCCGTGCCGTGCCGACCCGACCTGACGCGCCGAGCGAATAACCTTTTTGATTCTCGGGGACGTTCCGTCATGCGGCTGCCGCTAGCACTGTTGTTGTCCAGGACTAGGAAACTCTCGCTGCGGGGCCCAGGGAGTGTGGGGCGAGAAAAGGCACTTGGATTCTTCTGAAATTCGGCCTTTGACTGGGCCAGCCCGGGTAAAAATGAGTTGTATTTGGGACCACGAATCGTATATTATAATTGTATACAATTGTATACACATTGCATATCGTATATGGGCCGTATACAAGTGTATACGAATCGTATATGAGACCATATGCGATTCATATATGATCTCATATATGAGCTGTATATGAAGTCGTATATGGGTCATATACAGCCACATTCACATATACACAACCATATAGGAATCGTATACAAGGTAGGCATTGTATACGGGTTAATATATGAGTTCTATATGGTCCCGTATACGATCCATATACACTTGTATACGACCCATATATGATGTGTATACAATTTGTGTACAAATGATATATGGCCCCATATACAATTATATACGATTCGTATATGGTCCCATATACAACTCTTTTTACCCGGGAGGCCTGTCACGTCAGGGGGAAGCAACCACGTGCGAGGGCCTGGTTCCATGCGGTAGGGCTCTAATATATTCAAATTATCTTCAAAACTAATGATCCGATTTGCTCCGGGTTGGTTTCATTCGATAGAGGAGTACGTTTTACATTCGGTAGGATACTTGTGTATCTAGTTAACTCATATTTACTGCGTAAAATGGTCGATACTTCGTGCCAAATGGCAAATCTCTGTGAAAACGCAGAATCGTAGACAAGATTTGCGACCCTTATAACTCAGGAAGGACAAGTGAAAATTCATATATCGATGCATATTAGCAACTTCCAAGGCATAACCTGTGCTAATATCTCAATTGCAGGTCTAAAGCATACAGCTGGCCTCTGTTATAATAGGAACTATTTGCGTAAAATTTCAGCTCGCTACCGCATGGAACCAGTCGCTTTGACGCTGTTGCCACCCCCTGGTCACGTGGATCGCCCAACGCGTCACGTGACTCCCTCAGATAGGCCGGAGTTCCCTATCCCCGATGCAGCCCGCGCCGTGCACCTCTCGCCGCCCCGCCGCCTAGAACGCCCAGACAGACCACGACCATCTCGGGAAACAGCCCTCCGCCCCGGCAGCTGTTGTCGCTAGTAAAACCTTTCGCCAAGGACGGCGAGTAGCGTGGCGTGGTGCAGTTTGGCGCCGCGTAAAGCAAAACACAGCGTTCAAGTGCCGCCGTCGCAGCGTGCCCCCCCCCCCATCACCATCCCCATTCAGATGCAATCATTTTCTTCTACTTTGGACCATGCAATGACGACGATTCGCGATCGCGAGGCTACAGAATGGGACAGAGACACAGAGACAGAGAGAGACAGCGAGAGCGAGCAGGGGGGGGGGGCACGTGTTGATTGCGGCCTACGCGTGGCGATGCGATGCGGAGGGAAGTGATTTCATCTCAGGACCGTGGCGCTGCCGCTGTCCCCGCCGCTGTCTCCGTCGCCACCGCCACGCCGAAGCGAGGCCGGGGATGCACCGTGGCCGCGGGACGCGGCCGGGACCGCCGGCGGGACGTCCCTTCCCTTTACCTACGGCTGGCCTGGCCGAGGCGGAGCACAGCGGTGGTGGATTTCTAAAATAAATTAATGTTGGCAGCGCTATGCGCCGTGCCGTGCCGCGCCGCGTCTTGGCCAGGCCGTCATATCATGATGCCACCACGGTGTGGTCCAGCAGCAGGCCTGCCAACCGAGCAACCTTTCATTACCGAGATTGAGCCACTGCCACATGCGCTCCGCTCCGCTCGCCTTTCTTTATTTTCTCTCCTTTTCACTCACAGCGCGCAGGCGCGCAGGTCCGGTGCCCGCTTGACGCGGAGGCCGGCGGCGTTTCCAGCGCGGACGTTTGCGGTCCGACCGTTGGCCAATGCGGCAGGGCTGTGGGCCATGTAGGGGAGCGTTCAAAAACACACGCTGCCGCTGCTGCGGCTGCTGTGGCGGACGGCAGTGACAGCAATACGGACCTAAGCCGACGTAAGCGGACTTGACTCGCCGGCCGTTTGGTCCGAGAGGGACTTTGTGCGCTTTGCTTAGCCATTCGAGAGGGCTTATTTCAGCGAATCACGCCATGAGCGTTCGGCATAGAAGGAGTGTATCAATGGGTGCCACCACCGCCATGATGCCTGCCACGTGCCGCCACCGGCCGCCACGCTCAAAAGGTCCGCGCCAATTATCGGTAATTGAAAGGATCGGCATGTTGCGTGGAGGGCGTGGGGCAACACGACGGTTCACATCATTATTTTTTTTTTCACGACAAAAATTTGTACGAAAGTATTTCATACAATCATTCTCATACAAAAGTTTAGACATAATATGAACTTTGCACGGTTTTTAGTTCACATATATTTATGTGCGGAAACCCCTTCCAACAAAAACAGAGTGGAACGAGGTGGAACAAAGGTGTTAAGGTAGAACAAGGTACAGACAGCATAACGCCGAAGTGGTTCCTACTTCACACTCTAAATACTAATATTAATCGACAGAAATCCAATTCACATAAATTTTAGGAAATTCATCATAAAATAATATGTGTGAAACTAGACTATACGCCATTTGCGTGAGACATTTTCGTCAAGGCGATTTTTGATTAAAAAAACAACAACACGTGGCTGTGTGGAAAAAATTGTGTGAACCGTTGTAGAACCGGGCGTGGCCCGTGGCGTGGCCGCGGGGGGTTGCGAAATCCGTGGACGTCTCGGCGACTCGCGGCGACTCGGGACTTGGTCCTGCGGGGCTGCGCGGCGTAGATCCGGGGCCTATGAGCGTTCAGTCGTGGCCGCCGATCCCTCCGACGGGGTGGCCCTTCTTCCCTCCCCTCCTCCATGTGACCACCTGTGACTCTCCTCTGCGAAAATCCTCACCGCCGACCGGAGATTGAACCGTGTCCGCGGACGGCGGACGGCGCAGATGGGGCAGGACAGCCCGTGGGCCGTGGGCTGAAGAATGGGCCGCGGCAGCTGCGGCGAGGACGAGACTCGGCGCCTCGCTGTCGCTGTCAGTGTCCAGCCTCCATCACAGACAATGCTCCACGGGGAGGATGAGCCGACCGGCCCTCGCCGGCGGCCATCGGCGGCCGTCAGTGTCCCCGCGGCGCCAAGCGGCCACTCCCACCAACACCACGACCTCGCGGCCCTCCAGGATGCCGCCGAAGACGCCGCCCCTGCCCGACCCCCTCTCGGTGGCCACCACCACAGCGCGGCGCGCCCAGGTCGCCGCCCCAAATTAAACTGACCGCCGACGACGCCGTGTCCATTTTAATCTCCGCTCGCGCGTTTTTGATTTGGAGCGGAGCCTGCGGCTGCTGCGGCCTCATCGCCCCGCCCTCCTCCCCGCCCTATTCGGTGTGCGGCCGACTTGCGAAACGCTGCGCGGCGCCCGGACCATCGGAACACAGAGCACACCACGCCTCACCTCGCCTGGCCGCAGAGCCCACCGCGCCATACAGCGGAGCGCAGCAGCGCAGCAGCGGTAGCGACCGGGTGGCGGTCGGTGGCCAGAGGGCCCGGGTAGGGAGTCGGAGTGCAACCGCACGGTAAAATAAATTCACGCTCCAGTTCGGGACGGGAGCCGGCCGCCGCGGGGGGCAGGAGGCTGCGGGACCTATGGACCCCGGCCAGGCGCCACACCGCCACCCTATCTTCGGCTGATGCGACCTTCGCGGCGCTAACCACCACAACACCACACCACACAGGACCGCAGCGTCCGGGCCTCCGTGCGGCCCCCCGCGGCGCGGCGCCCACTTGCGCTGCGCG
Organism: Odontothrips loti; assembly: GCA_038380765.1. Lineage (NCBI taxonomy): Eukaryota > Metazoa > Arthropoda > Insecta > Thysanoptera > Thripidae > Odontothrips > Odontothrips loti. The sequence goes on from CM076249.1 coordinate 6,139,195, forward strand.
ACGGGGACCCCACAGGCACAGGGTCATTCTCTCTCTCTCTCTCTCTCTCTCTCTCTCTCTCTCTCTCTCTCTCTCTCTCTCTCTCTCTCTCTCTCTCTCTCTCTCTCTCTCTCTCTCTCTCTCTGTCTCTGTCTCTCTCTCTCTCTCTCTGTCTCTCTCTGTCTCTCTCTCTCTCTCTCTCTCTCTCTCTCTCTCTCTCTCTCTCTCTCTCTCTCTCTCGCTCTCTATCCCTCTCTCACTCGCCATCATAGGTGCGGCTGCGGCGTATACTACCAGCACCGCGCGCCGCGGATAGAAAGTCGTCCCGGCCCGACGCGGCAAAGTAGTGCCAATCCCCCACAAAAATGCCGCTCGCGCGGAGCCGGCAGCCGGCGGGGCCACTTTCCTTACGTGTGCTCTGCGCCGCACCCGGGTGACCCATCCGCCCCGGCGGCCCCACCCCGGCGCCCGGCGGCCCCGGAGGCGCTGCATGGCTCTTGCTTCACGGCCGACATGTCACACGTGTGATGACGGCTCCCCGGCGGCGCCTGTCGGCCCCCGCCAGCAGCCCCCGTCAGGCCCGCCCGCGCTACACGCGGTGCCTTCGACCAAACAATCGGCCCCCGCCGCCGCCCCGCCGCCGTCACGGCCTGTCGCTGCCCTGTGCCGTGTCCTCTGCCAGGCGCGGCCCCCCGGCCCGGGGCGCTGGATGGACGCTGGCTTGGCGACGCGGTGGGCGCTAGACGTCTCTGCTTTTGCCGCAGCCTCGCTGTCCTCGCGTCTCCTTCCGTGCGCGGTGCATCCCGTCCCGTCGCCGCGGCGTTCCTTCTTGGGGAGCGTCCTTAAATTACGTAAGGGGTTTTGGTGGAGGGGGGGGGGTCTGGCAAATCTTATGTTGCCCTTACGTGGGGGGGGAGGGGGGTCAACGGCAAACATTACGTAAGATTTATTATGGGCGCAAATGCATCCGTCCAAACGCGTCTCCGCGCGCTAAGCATTGAACACATCTCTTCTGTACAGAAGTGGCTGAGAAGCCCTTGGGCTGAGGCTCTATAAATTTTAAAGGCCAAGAATTTTCGTTTCTCTTATATAACTTGTTATTTTATAACATTTTTTTATTTATTTATTTATTTTTGGACTGGACAGTACAAATAATTCAACCAGTTGTACCTTTAATTCAGTCTGCTTCATTAAATACCTAACTCTCAACATTTCTCCTATACTGGTAAGCAAAAAAGAACAAAAAACACTCAAATTCATTTATTTACGGTTTTTTCAATGTTGGGCAAATTTGGCAAAATCTTACGTAAGGAAGGGGGGGTCTCGAAATCTTACAGAGCCTTATATGGGGGGAGGGGGGGGGGTTAAAAACACCCCAAAACGCCCTTACGTAATTTAAGGACGCTCCCTTGGCGTCCGGTCTCGGCCCTGTCCACCCACCGCGGCAGCCAGCGGAGGCGCCAGGCGTACGCCCTGCCCTGCCCAGCGCGGCGCGGCGGTTTTGTCCACCTGAGCCCACCTGCTCGGCTCGGTCCCCGTCACCGTCCCCGCGGACCAGCATTACGTGATCCGCTGCCGCCATCGCATCGAAAATGACTTTCCTTTTCGGCAGTAAAAACGCACGTCGACAACACACACCAAGGGCCCCGCCGTCGCTGCCGCCGCCGCCGCTGCCACCGCTGCCGCTGCCACCGCTGCCACCGCTGCCGCTGCCACCGCTGCCGCTGCCACCGCTGCCGCTGCCACCGCTGCCGCTGCCACCGCTGCCGCTGCCACCGCTGCCGCTGCCACCGCTGCCGCTGCCACCGCTGCCGCTGCCACCGCTGCCACCGCTGCCGCTGCCACCGCTGCCGCTGCCACCGCTGCCGCTGCCACCGCTGCCGCTGCCACTGCTGCCGCTGCCTCCGCCGAAAGCGGACCTGTCCGGTCGGACCTGATCGGGTGGACACGCGTGCAGTCCTGCAGGACAGCGCCCCGACCGAGCCGCGGCCGCCCGACGGGCCGTTGTAGCGTCATCGGGGTCCACATGGCGGCCGGGCACAGCACAGCACAGCGGGGCCGATGACACGTTCGCATAACAGCCCTCTCGCCGGCAAGAAAAACATGTCGCGAAAGTTGTTGACTTCGCCCGGCCCCCGCCCTGCCTGCCCAGGGCCTGTCCGCCGGCCGCTGGTGGTCCGAATCCTCGTCGCGGCAGCCACTGACAATTCAGTATTTCACGGAGAAAAATAGATTAGTGGTCGGAACTAATTTTCAGCTGATTTCCAGACAAGCAGTAATTTTTTTTTGTTCTGAGAAATGAATTGTGTTGGGGGCACTAATTTGTTATTTAAACAATGAAAAGCCAGTTGCTCCAACGAATAGTTTCTCCAACGGGGATAGTTGCGGGAGCGAAAATGTAGTTTCGCTCCCGCAATTTTCCACTTCGTTGGAGCAACTAACCTCTCGGCGCAACTAATTTTTCGTTGGTGCAGCTTACAAATAGTTCCCCAAACAAAATTTTATTTATCAGAACACAAATCTTTTGTCTCCGTGTACTCAACCCTCGGACTGACCGGTGATTTTACGTCAGATGAAATTATCGGCCGTAGAACGGTGTGTAGAGTGATTTTGACGGCACTGAAGGGAGCGTTCGGCAGCGACGTGACCTACTGCTGCGTGTGGGAGGGTAGGGTGGTGCTGAAGAAAACTGTCGTTGGCGCGGGCCTGTGACTGCAGGCTTGGTGGGTTCGACTCTCGCAGACAGTTCCACGCACTGCCGTCCTTCGCACCCAGTACATATGCACCCTTGTACCGCACACCCAGTACATATGCACCCTTGTACCGCACACCCAGTACATATGCACCCTTGTACCGCACACCCAGTACATATGCACCCTTGTACCGCACACCCAGTACATATGCACCCTTGTACCGCACACCCAGTACATATGCACCCTTGTTGCACATACCCATAGCACACTGGCAGCAAATACAAGTGACAAACGACACCGCCCCCTCCCCCTCACTGCCGCTGCAGCTCGTTTCCTGCTTATGGAGGCCATTTAGCGATGATAGACTGTAGAGAGCGAGGTTACACAAGGCGGAATGCGGTACCTGCAGTAGCACGCACTACTGCTCGGCGCACGCGTTCTATCTCCGTCTACGGCCGCGCCAGCCCTCAAGTGCGAGCGAAACGGACTGACTTGCAAATCGGCGCACTTGCTGAGCGGCGGCGCCAGCTTAAGCGAGCCATGTTGATGGATAGAAAATGGTTCCCCTCGCACTACTTCTTACACTTACCGGACCACAGGCGGGTGCCATTTCTGCCCCGGCTGCATTTTTTTCTGGGATCATTTTGCAGTCCCAGAAAAACCTATAACCTCCCATGATCACCCGATGACAACACACACACACACACACACACACACAACACAAACACACAGCCTCCAGTCTACGAATAATAAATAGTAGCGTATTGGCAGTCTTTGCGGCTCTGAGTGCAGCGAAGGCATGCGAAGGACGCCAGGGGAATGCCCCTTTGCTGACATGGCCTGGCGGGCCCGTGGGCAGCGGTGGCAGCGGTGGCAGCGGTGGCAGCGGTGGCAGCGGCGGCAGCAGCGGTGCAGTGCAGACCTGTCCCGCTGTCTCCCTATGATATTAGGCTAGAGTCCAATCCTGGGGTCGTCCCAAGGCCACCCTCAGTCTACCCTAAGACCCTACGGCTACCCGAAGGACTGCCGTCCACCGACACATTGGGCGTCACGTATAATTTTTTGAACGGCCCCTGAGGCTGCCTGATGAGTTCTCTTATCCAGAAAGTAGAGACACAGGGGGGATCGAGTCCAGTGTACTAACCCTGAGCCCGGGTGTAATTTGTGCAATGGGTTTGGGTGAACTTCTATAAAAAATCCACGTTGCAGTGCAGGATGAACTCAGATATTTACTGAGTATACGTCTTCACGGTACAATGCCTGGTACAGAAATGAAGCAGAGTCTGGAACTGCGAAAATTCTCCAGCCTTTCACGAAGTGACTGGTGTATGGGACACGTATAGAAATAAGGGGAAAGGGTTCTCTTAGCAGGACGCTCAGCTGCGCACATCCACCGGGGCCGTCGGGCGACCGGGACGGGGGGAGTAGATACGGGTATGCCAGATCCCTTGACGGTTTCACCCAAGGGTCTTCGAGGATAACTCGGTATGGGAAATTGCTGTATCTCAACACCGGGTGCCATCATTTGTTATCGCTGTTATTCAACATGCTGATGATGACGCCGACTCACCCGAACACAGGCGTAAGCATCTCCGAACTAATTCGTTCCACTCGGGCCGCGCCGGCACCAGGCCGAGGGTGAATGTCCCGGCCTGATTCTTGTCACGACGCCTCAATACCTCATCACCTTGGACAGCGGGCCGCGGCGCAGCGCGCAGCCACTCCATTGACTGACCGGGAGACCCGGCCAGAGCACCGCGGAGCATCCAATGCAGCACGCATCATCGGCTTTGAATAATTCAATATTGTGTATCCCCTCGGGATGGAAGCAGAGAGGAGGAGGAGGGCCGGAGCTCCGTGTGACGTTGCATCATCACAATGTGTGTGTGTGTGTGTGTGTGTGTGTGTGTGTGTGTGTGTGTGTGTGTGTGCGTGTATCTGTGCGCGCGGCACAAACGTTGCATGTTTTCGGTAGCGCCTACCAGCGTGCCGTGTGCCCCGTAGAACACGTCAGCCTACAACAGGTAGCCCCCCGGCCACCGGCACGCTCTCCCATCTCCGCTTCGCTGTAGTGCTGTGCTGCAGTGCTGCACTCCCCGCCGGCTGCTGCCAGCAGCGAGCGGTCAGCGTCCGCGTCAGTGCATGTAAGCGGGCTCCCCTGAGATCCTCTAGGCTCTGAGGCTGCAGCCACTCACTGCCCGGGCTCCTCGGGGCTAATGGGTAATAACTTCGGTCGTCGGATACGGTGGGGGTAATCCAAAGGTAATCTGGAGTCATACCGGGCCGGATTAGCGCCGAGATTTTGAAATAAAATTCCGGGTAATCCGGGGTAATGCAGGGGTAATCCGGGGTAATCGATCGAAAAAGCAGGGTAATACGGCGGACACGATTTTGCTGAGTTGTTTCGCCCTCGACTTTGAGGCTGCAGCGGGCCGCAGCCACTATCACTGATCACTGCAGCCACTCACTGCCCGGGCTCCGCTGAGCTCTGAGGCTGCAGCTGCAGCCACTCACTGCCCGGGCTCCGCTGAGCTCTGAGGCTGCAGCTGCAGCCACTCACTGCCCGGACTTCGCTGATCTCTGAGACTGCAGCTGCAGCCACTCACTGCCCGGGCTTCGCTGATCTCTAAGGCTACAGCTGCAGCAACTCACTGCCAGCTCTGAGGCTGCAGCTGCAGCCACTCACTGCCTGAGCTCCGCTGAGCTCTGAGGCTGCAGCTGCAGCCGCTCACTGCCCGGGCTCCGCTGAGCTCTGAGGCTGCAGCTGCAGCCACTCACTGCCCGGGCTCCGCTGAGCTCTGAGGCTGCAGCTGCAGCCACTCACTGCCCGGGCTTCGCTGAGCTCTGAGGCTGCAGCTGCAGCCACTCACTGCCCGGCAGAGGCCGGCCGCGTTCATCGACACGACGGCGGGCGTCGAAAGGAAAAGGACGCCGGCGACGCATCGACGGGGTGGTGTCTCGAGGCACCGGCTCCGCCATTACCGCCGGGGGCGTGACGACGAGTGAGGAGTGCGACGCCGCCGAGTACTTTCATATGCAGTGCTCGCGGCGCAACAACCTCGCGGGCCTCGCGGCGAGGCGCGGAGCGGTTTCTAGAAAAGGAAGAGCGAACAGTTTGCTCACTCTAATTGTCTATGGCACTATTTTGTCCCATGAAATGTTGCGTTTTTAAGCACAACAGAACTTTGGGACACTTAGTAACATATATTGGACAAAATCCGCGTAGCATGATGTAATTTGCCCTATATTTATGATACAAATCGCCCGACAGTTATGCTGTGCTTCAACACGCAACGTTTCATCGGACAAAATAGTCCCATGCACATGATGTGTGCCCTAGCAGCTGTGGCGGGCTGAGCCCTGAGAACTCCTGGCGCAGCCATACGACGAAGGGACGCAGTGCGCCAAGGGCAGCCAAGGGCAGCCAAGGGCAGCCAAGGTCAGCCAAGGGCAGCCAAGGGCAGCCAAGGGCAGCCAAGGTCAGCCAAGGGCAGCCAAGGGCAGTAAAGGGTTAGGGCGCGCCGTAGGACGTGTTGAGGAAAGCAGCGCGCGCTGGCAGGGGTCAAACAAGCGAAACCGTGCAGTAGCAGTCCCACGCCTCCTTTAGCGCACGACATAACGCCTGGAGGGTAGGCAACGCTGGACTCCCGAACGCTCGCATGCTCTGCGGGCTGGCCTACCCTGGCAGTCGCAGGCGCTCGGCGGCACCGCCGTCCGCCGTCGTCAGTCCGCTTCATGAAGCTCGGGGAGGAAATATGAGGACGAACTCCAAATGGACGACGCGGGTGGGAGTGTGGGCGCCGCGGGAGCCGTACAGGAGCAGAGCGGAGCAGAGCGGAGCAGAGCAGGCGCCGCGGCGGGGACACCAAAGCGGATGAGTGTCGGGGGCTTTTTCTGAGGACCGCTCGGCTCGGCAGTGCACCTCACTCACACACACAGACGCGCGCGCGCACAGACACACTCACACACACGCACGCACACACACACACACACACGCACACACACACACACACACACACACACACACACGCACACGCTCACGGTCGCGTTGCATAAGGAGAGGGAGACGAGACACATGCCGCGGTGCGGTCGGTGACGGGAACAGGGATTGAAACAGAACTGGAGCAAGGAGCCGTCCGACTGGATCATTGGAGACAGCGTGACGGAGTAGAGCGTGCGGCGTGCGGTCGACGTCGTCGGATTGGTCGCGGACGACCTTTGGCGTGGCGGTGGCGCCGGCGGCGGCCAGGGCGGCCCAGGGAGGGCCGGGGGAGGCCCAGGCGGCCGCAGCCGGTGCGATGCGGTGTGGCGAATCTGAGGGTGAGGGCAAACCACTGTGAATATTTGGGGCACACATGCCTGAGTTGTGAGTTGAGTTGGCTGTGTTTTTCGTGCACACTAAACTGCATGGGACTTTGTTTTTGTCCCATAATTGTGCTGCAATTAAATTGTAACATGCGTGGGACAACTTTGTCCCACGACACGGGTTACAATTTTCGCATGTGTCCCATAACTAAGGGCCAAGGGCGATTGTCCCATAACTAAGGGACAAGGGCGATTGTCCCATAATTATGGGACAATTTCGGACCATTGTTGAAAAAAAAGGAAAGCGACGACCCACCCCACAGGCACTCGTCAGTAAACTTCGACTTGGAGAAACTTCTGCGAACACGGGGGTAGGTCAGCTCTCACAACAGGCGTGTGCGCACAAGTTCAGATTGACTCCCTAAACATTTTAATCATAAATTTAACTATTGTCCTATGATGTGATACGAATTTATCCTACATGGAAGATACACATTATTGTATTGTCCTATGATGTGATACGAATTTATCCTACATGGAAGATACAATATTGTAACCAGAGAAGATCGGACAATTTGTAACACGTTCATGGGACAATTTGTATCATGAGGTGTTGTGCGTACAAAAAAAAACCATTTCCTGGGACAAATTAGTAAGAGTTTATGGGACAAAAAAGTCCCATGCCAGTTAGTGTGTGCATTGGCTGTGAGTTGGCTGGCTTGAGTTGCCGTTGAGTTGGATGATTTGGCGCTATGTGGCCGTTTAGGTGCCTGAGTTGGTTGTGAATTAGCGTTGAGTTTGATTCGAGTTGGCGAGATTTTGGGTAGTTGGAGAATTTCCAGACCATGGCCTCGACGGAAAGTATAGGGATCCTGGGCTGGCACCCTCGAACGGACGGACAATGGCAGATCATCCCTAGACGCTTACACCGGTAAGCGTACAATTTGTCAATATGAAAACACCGAAAACCTTTTGTGGTGAAAATTGTGAGGATTTTGCCACGCCATTGGTTAGGTTAGGTTAGGGGGGGATCAGACGCCATTTTTCTCGCCATTTTTCATACCGTTATGATGCTCCAGTGCTGGTCCAGACCAACCGCCCCCCCCCCCCAAAAAAAAAGGAATTTTTATTATCCTTGAAAATGGTGAAAAATAGCCTGTCTGTTATCCCTAATTTCCTTTTCTCCCGAACGAGTCGTGGCAGTCGTGGGAATATAACATCCGGGATTCGATGGAAGGGACACTTATAAAGGTTAAGTTCTTGTGGTGAAACCGAAAACCGGAGTTGTTTGCCCGGGCGAATCGAAAGCACGCCGCACACCAAAAAGTGAGGACTTTGTTTTTCTTTTCCAAACCTCTTCCCGTATCCGATCTGTTTTCTGGAATATCGGTGAAGGCGTCCCCCGTCTCTTGGCCTCGCTGGCTGCGCACTCCGTGTGGTTTCTCTCTATCTCTCTCCTCTCTCTCTCTCTCTCTCTCTCTCTCTCTCTCTCTCTCTCTCTCTCTCTCTCTCTCTCTCTCTCTCTCTCTCTCTCCTTCTTTCTCTCTCTGGTCCTAGGCGGGGCAAGTAGCGGCGAGGCGGAATTTTTCATACGGAATCCGGAAATGACACCGGTGGCCGGTGGTCAGTCGTCCTGCAGAAGGGAACCGCTGAACCGCAGCGGCGCGGCGCCGCGTACGACGTGTGAGCATACCGGCCGGGGCCGGGGTTGAGGCCCCCGTCGGCCCCCGTCAGACACACGCCCCGGGGGCGAAAGTCTTGCCGCAAGTCCGGCCGCTTCCGGGCGGGTCCATACGGAGGACTGCGCTTGCGGTACTGTTGGCCGCTCTATAGCCACACGCACAGCTGAGCCCCGCCGCCGTGTGTTTGTCAGTTTGTCATAAACGCAGAGACGCTTTTGCTTCTGCCTGACTACTTGCCGCTGGCGGCGCCGTTTCGAAATCCAACAGCCGGAGCCGGCATGCCATGGTGCGTCCCACTGCAGCTCCAGGCTCCAGGGACGGAACCGCCGGGGCCGGGGGGCCGTGGGGGTCTGTGTGAGCCGAGCCAATGGGGACACATCACTGTGAAGAAATCGAAGTGCAGTAGCAAAAACAACACAAAAAAAAATATCTAAAAAGTAAATCAAACGACAGAAAACGTTCAAGCACAGTAGCAAAAGAAAACCCATCCTTTGAAAAATGAGGGTTTTCATTTACAGTGAGGAGTAAAATAAAAATAAAATAAATTTTTTTACAAAAATATCTATGAAACCCAAAGAATCGGCCTTGGTTGAAATAGGTGTGGCAGTGATGATCCTCCCGAGAGGAGCTGCGAGTGCGCGGAGTCCGGCGAAGCCGACCGAACCCCGTCTCGTCGGGTCCCGTCGGGTCCGGGCCCCGGCCGGCCGGGGGGCGCTGGGGTCACGGACGAGGGCGCGGACGGCGTTACAACACCTGCGGGCCCTGCGGGTCCTGCCCTACGGCCTGTGCGTCAGGTGCGACGGCACGGCACGGCACGGCACGGCACGGCACGGCACGGCACGGCACGGCACGGCACGGCACGGCACGGCACGGCACGGCACGGCACGGCACGGCACGGCACGACACGGCACGGCACTCCGTGTAGTATGAGGAGAAGAGCCCGCCAGTGCCAGTCCCTTATCGGCGGCACCGGCACCGTCATCGTCGGCTTCCATCCTCGGGGGCATGGCATAAGTACGTCGCAAAGTAGTCGAGCCGTGTCCCAAATCACATCAGGGAGACGGGCTTTGCATTCTATCGAGTCGGCCCCAGTCGGCCCACGGCATCTTGGCGGTCACCACGACCGCTTATTGTGTCTGGCGGAGTCGCGTCCCCGCACACTGAACGCGCCCCTCCCTTCCCCTCCTCTCCCCTCCTCTCCCTTCCCCTCCCTTCCCGTCTCTTCTCTGCTTAATGAGGCCCGCGGCCCACAGTCGGCGCGCTATCGAGATGCCAACCTAACGTATGCGTGCGTAGAAATTTAAATTAAGTAATAAGTTCTCCTTCTTCCAAGTCGCCCACCAGATTAAAGACAGTAGTAAATAGTAAATCGACCTATTCGTTAACCATCCCTATCCCCCTCCTCTCGTCACCCGAAAACATTTGTCCGCCTTAATACATGGTCAACTTACAGCAAGCAACATGATCTTGATAGGGTGAATGGGAGCGACCAGCCCGGCAGCGGTGGGCACTAGCGCCTGCAGGGTAGGCAACTTCGACTCCTGCATGTACGCGTGTCGTGCGGGCTGGCCTACCCTGGCATTCGCGGGCGCCATGTTGGCACCGCCGTTTTGCAATTTAGAGACGGGAAAGAAAAATCGGACGCGTACTTCGTCGACGACTTCTATATTGCTTCTTTCCCCTTAACTGGAGCGGAGGAAATTTGATATTCAAGAAAGATCGCTATCTTTCCAAGTGTGAAGAGCTTTTCGCGTCAGTCTAGGATTTCAAGAGCTAACCGAGACGCTCGGCATCTGCAATCACTCGTTGTCCAGTGCGCGCACCGCAGGCCCCGCAGGCTGCAGCAGCGGCAGCGCACAGCGCACATGCCTTCGGATGCCTCCGCAGACACCCGCCAGCCTCCCCGGTCCGCCCTGCCCTGCCCGGGTTGTGCAACGCGCCGTCCCCTTTGGTCCCCCGCGCCGAAGCTGCAAGGCCCAGCCAAACGCCCGCACGGGGATAACTTTATTTTCGAGTAGTTTCATCCCCGTTTTTCTTTACGACGCTGTAAAGAATAACAACGACGGATTTACAGCTGTTTTGAGCCCTCCTAGCCGGTGCGCGCGGCGGCACTGATTTCCATACGGACACGCACGCACACACGCACGCACAGAACGCGCACACGCACGCACAGAACGCACACACGCACACTCACGCCGCGGCTTACGCGAGCGCCGGGCCCTCGAAAGAGCTTTCTCCTAATACTTATATGGTCTTCTTGGCGTCGCGCGCGACTCGTAGGTTTGATTTAGAGAAGTACCCCGCCTTTATGGAGTGTCGTTTTGAAACAAGAGAGACTCCACGCACTCCTTAATTCATGATCTGTACACACACACACACACACACACACACACACACACACACAAGAGGCGAGGAGGACGGCCTGACGACCTTCACCCCGGAAACTCACCGCCACCTCCCGCGCCGCCCGCGCTGCCCGCTCTGTCCGCAGCGCAGGAGCCCAGCATGGCGCTCTCCTATCGGGTGCAGCGGACTGGGCTCTGGCAGGACACTCCGTCGCCAGTGTTTGGTGTCAGGTCAGCAATTAATACCCGCATATTGCATACACACTAAATGTATCTGGGACTATTCTGTCCCGTGAAATGTTTCGATTCTAAGGGCGATAGTAGTTTAACAGGCCTGTTATACTGCTTCTGACGATTTGTAACATTAATGGGACCTTAATGTATGTATCATGCCAGGTGCAATGAATCCAACACTGAACACTTATGTTCCAAACTTGTCCAAGTGGTGCTGTGCTTAAAAACGCAACATTTCATGAGACCAAATGGTCCGGCAGACATTTAGAGTTACAAAACGGTCAAATAGAGGTTTCCAGCGAGGCTCAGATACGGAAGCTGAAGAACAAAAACACTTTCAGAACGGAAATTCTCAAGAGCAGGTATGAGAAAGCGTGATGCACAAGCACCGCGCCAAATATGGGGCTGTGACTCCAAATCAACTCAGAACACCATTCAAGTTTCTCATGTCTGCCCCCGAGAGTTTCCGTTGTATAGTTTTTGTTTGTCAGCTTCCGTTTCCAAGTCTCGTTGATCGCTATTGACCCAAAATTTTGATATTTGCTGATTATTCTTTGCATTTGAAACGTTCGATTGTTTTCCGAGGTGGATACAAATTGATTGTTTTTAGTTAGAGTGTCGCCTTCTCTGACGTTCTGCCGTTTGGGCGAGGCATCGTTGTAGTCGTTGTTGCGGACGCCTAAATACCAGCACGGTGGTGGCGCGCACACTCGAATGTGCGGTCACGCCTGTCACACCGCCTGAGCCACGGCACGTCGCAAGGCTGTGACCCGTGCGTGTGACACTGCGTGTCGGCGTGTTGCATCAGGCGGTGCGCTCACACACACACACACACACACACACACACACACACACACACACACTTGCGCGCGTGCGCACGTAGGCCGTGACGCCCTGACACATCACGATCGACGCCGCGCCGGTTTCGGTTTTGGCACCTCCATGCGGCACAACGCGCGGCGCTTCCCTGTCCGCCGCTGCACTCATGGCATGGCTCACGGCGGCCCGTGGTGGTATGTGCAGCGGGGCAGCGGGTTACGCGAGTCCTCCTGAGACTCCTCCCCTTCCTGTCGCCCAAGCTTGTTTCCGATCGGTATTTCGTCACCGCCTCCCCCCCCCTCTCTCTCTCCGGCCGAGCTTTCTCTCTCTCTCTCTCTCTCTCTCTCTCTCCTCTCCTCTCTCTCTCTCCGGCCGAGCTTACTCTCTCTCTCTCTCTCTCTCTCTCTCTCTCTCTCTCTCTCTCTCTCTCTCTCTCTCTCTCTCTCTCTCTCTCTCTCTCTCCCCTTCTTCTTGTTCCCAAATAATTACCACGGAGCTAAATGGTTATGCGTGTGTGACCGCCATCATCGCCGTCTCTCTTGCACCATAGCATCCGAATAGCATCCAGCACGCTCTGCTTTAACTGTTCGGAGAATCGTGGAGGATTGAACCCTGGCGTAAACCTAGGCTCGATCAGGCCGCTCTAAAAATATGGCTGTAAATGGATAAGTGATGATCCTCAACCAAAAAGTGACGAAGAGTCGTAATCACCCAATTTTGTGTGATGGTCCTCACCCTAAACAGAGTGATGAGGTTTCACCGCCCGCGCGCTGAACGGGCACCGACCCCAATTTTAGCACCTATTTTTTACAGGTGGAGATCATCACTTCCATTTACATTCAGAGCTTTGTCTGGACAAAAATAACTGGGTCGCAGGTTTTCTGTTCAAATCCAGGCGTCACGGTGCAAGATGTAAAAAAAAAAATCCGCCACCTCCACCACCACCGGCTTGGCTCATTAGCCATGACACGCATATGCAATGCACTGCACACAGAACAAGTCTTCGGCGCCACGCCTCGGCTGGTATTATCCGTGTAGACTTGACCACTGGGATGAGCCCGCAAAGGTCATCGAGCACCCTTGACACGCCACGCCACGCTACGCCATGCCGGCCCTGGTCGGTCCTCACAGCGAATGAGTAGGCGGAACCCCAACGATGGTTGCACACCACTACCACTGTTCTGTATCGGCAGTACCATACCAGCACAGGAAAAGGTATCGCAATCCATGGTAGGGGAAGATGAGGTTTAAAACTGATAAAAGGTCACTCTCAAAACTGTGACAAATCTAATTCACAGAGAAAATAGATGAGTGTTTGCAACTAATTTTTAAGTTGATTTCCAGACCAAGCAGAAACTTTTGGTTAACTTAAGTTTTGGTTGGCGGAACTAAATTTTACTTGCACCAACGCAAATTACGTGCTCTAACTAAGAAGTGCATTGGAAGAAAAAAAAAGCGAAAAGGTTTAGAGCCCTCAACGAACTTCTTTATTGGAGCAAACTAACGTTGGTGCAACTAACAAAAAGTTCCCCCAACAAAATTTTATTTCTCAGAACAAAAATTCACTGCTTTTCCGAAAATCAACAAAAGGATTAGTTGCGACCACTAATTATTTTTCTCCGTGCAGGTCCGTTGTGATAAGGAACAACGGCGATTAGCAGCGAAAGTGCGAAGTGTGGCCACTGAGAGTGTGATTCGTTGGCTAGGCAGCCCGACCAGCCCAGGTAGTACCCTGACGCTGACTCAACCCCCAGCGGATGACGAGTGTGAGAAAGTGTGCATGAGTGGCCCGGAGCGGGCGGATGCCGGCGTGAGCTCAGCGTGATGCCTTCCCTGCGGACCTCCGGGCCCCGGTCGGCCGTCACCGGGACGCCCCCTCCTCTCCCCCTCCTCCCGGAGCGCGAACGATCGAAAGTGGTCCAGCAGGATCTGCGCGGCCTGCTGCGGCCCCCCTGCGGCCCGGTCGCTGCCTCCCCCACCCCATCCCGTAATGCCATTCATTCATTCATTCATTTGCGAGCCGAACCGCCTCCTGCTCTTCACGGGCCTTGGCGGTCTTCTACCAGCTGAAGAATTAGTGTCGCATTCCAAGGTAATGAAATAAAACTTTAACTTACTTAAATTTCACTTAAAATGCTTGTTAAAAGCCAGCAAGTATGCTGCCTTAAAAAATCACAGAGGATAGATGAGGCTCAAAACTGATAAAAAGACACTCTCATCCCAACAATGATGAACGTAACAGATCATAGTTGATAAAGAACAACGGTGATTGGGAGTGCCCTTCCTCCGAAGGTGTCTCTTACAGCTAACGGGATGCACAGTGGCCCCCGCAGCGCCCGGCTGCGCTCCTCTGGGGTCGGACGGAGTTGTCGACAGGACTTGAACGGTCAGCCGTTGTTGGTCCCATTGGTCATGACAGAACAGACGGGGTGAAACTGACCGACCTTGTGTTGTCGTGGTACCTGCCGGGTACCTGCTGGGTACCTGCCGGGTACCTGTCCTCCACGGCCTCACCAACACGCACACGCACACGCACACACACACACACACACACACACACACACACACACAGAGGCATTCCTTTCTCTATTTGACCATGCGATGACGTTTCGTGAGATATGAATCGCATGGAAACGACTATCATGCACTGCAAAGACATTTATCGCCACTTCACGACAATCCTCTGACTAGATTTGAAAACCGACTAAATCGCCAGAGACCACGTGCAGGTACGAAAGTGTGTCTTCCAGCATTTAATTGAAAGGTGCATGACGATGATTGGTCGCCTGCATATTTCTTCCCTTGACGCGAAAAAGGCCGCAACAAAATATTCGTCATCCACACCAGCTATTCTCTCGTCCAAAAAACGATATTTTTTTTTAAAGTAATCCTCTTAACCGTAGCAACCTAACCATCTTAACTTTAACAACCTGACCTAACTTAACGCTTGTAAAGCCAGTCATATAGTGACTGCCCTTAAATGTTTTTACACTGTTGCATACAGAATAGCGACATCAAAAAACATCCGAGTGGCGGTATGGCTCGGAGGCAGTGCGCGTTCAAACCCTTCCTCGCTGTGCGTTCGGCGCGTTCGGCCGGGCTGGATTCGGTCACTGACCTGCCTCGTCCGGGCCAGCCGAGCTGCGGGCTCAGGCCGGGCCCAGGCCGCGCTCGGCTGCTCGGACAGAAGCCAACGGCGACGGCGCTATGGCACTGCTGCAGGCTGCAGGCCCTCCGCTGGCACTGCTGGCACTGCTGGCACCTCGTCGAGCCGTGCCGTGCCGTGCCGTGCCGTGCCGTGCCGTGCCGTGCCGTGCCGTGCCGTGCCGTGCCGTGCCGTGCCGTGCCGTGCCGTGCCGTGCCGTGCCGTGCCGTGCCGTGCCGTGCCGTGGCGTGCGGTCTGGAATGCTCCGCGGGCTCGCCTCCGCCCCAGCGGAGTGGTGGCCGGTGGCCGCAGTGGCCGCACTCGCCAGCGCGCCCGGCCCTCAGAGGACCTTTACGTCCTTAATCACGCCAGAATCTATGGAGACGGGGGGCCGGACCGGGCCAGACGGGGTCCAGGACGAGGTCCAAGACGGGGTCCAAGACGGGGTCCAGGATGGGGTCCAGGACGGGGCCCCGCCTCGCGCGGGCCTGCCCAGAGCCGGGCGACAACGTCGTCGCAGCGTAGCTCGGCGCCTTTGATTCTGATTACATTTTGGGCCTAATAGAGTTAGTTCTTCGCCTTCCCCTTTCTTTATCTCCCTGTCGCTTCTCCACCGCCTCCCCTCCTCCTCCTCCTCCTCCTCCTCCTCCTCCTCCTCCTCCTCCTCCTCCTCCTCCTCCTCCTCCTCCTCTTCGAGCTCCTGCTTCGCCGCCGGCGTGCGCCCAGTTGGAATGCCAACAGCAGGCTGCCAAAGTACCCCGCGATGCGGCGAGCGGCGATGCGCGGCGCAGTCACACTTCCGAACGCCTCCGAGAGAGAGAGAGAGAGAGAGAGAGAGAGAGAGAGAGAGAGAGAGAGAGAGAGAGAGAGAGACAGACAGACAGACAGACAGACAGACAGACAGACAGACAGACAGACAGACAGACAGACAGACAGACAGACAGACAGACAGACAGACAGAGATACAGAGAGAGAGAGAGGAGACAGTAAGCAAGCATGAGGAGAGAGTGGAAGGCACACCTGTCCCCCTCTTTCCCCCTCCGCCCTCCGGTGCACTTGCCGGCTCCGCGGGCTGCGGGGCTGCGGGGGCTCCGCTGGCGGGGGGCGGTGCGGCGCGGCGCGGTGCGGCAGGTTGGTCCGCTGCCGCCACTCCTCCAGTCCGTCACGGGCCGTCCAGCGGGGAAGTCTGTCCGTGAGAGCGCCGCGCCGCGTCATCCCGCCACGATACCGCGCCAGCAGCGTGCAGCATTCCGTCGGCACGCGGTCGACTCGTCATCCGCGCGCGTGCGTGCTGTGTTTGTGTGTGCGTGTGCGCGTGTGTGCCCCAGAGCTAGTGTCACCCGTGCGCCCCCCAGCGTGTCGCGTGCCACCATCTTCATGGTAATAATGAGGCGCTGTGGTGTTTGGCAACGACCGTGTGTGTCGTGTGTAGTGTTTGTGCGCGTGCCGTGCCGTGCCGTGCCGCGCGGCTTCTGAGTGGATTTACACGACGGGATTACCCTCGCTTCGTCCCCGCGGCTGCCGGCCCCCCGGTGCCCCCGGTGCCGGCCTGGGGTCCGCGGCGCGGGGACTGTGTGAGTATTTACTGTTCTCATCTGCCGTCGAACGACACGACGGCCTGGTTGGTGTTGATGGGGGCCGTCGCGCCGCTGTCGCCGTCCCCCGGGGACCTGTCCCCAGAGACTGCGGCCGCATGCCCCTGTGTTGTACGCCGTTTGCGCGTGGTTCTAGAGCACCTATGGTGGTATGCAGTGCATTTGCTTTCGCGTGAGCAGCACGGGGTGGGTTGTGTTTTGTTCGGCTGAAGGCGTCGCGCGCTGCCCGTCCCGGCTCGGCCCCCTTCCCGCCCCCGCTGCGTGTCAGAACCGACCACCAATCGGAAATGAATCGGCCATTCCCGGACCCGCGCTGCTGCATCCAAGTTCAGTTATCTCACGCAAAAAAATAAAATAAAAAATAACAAGATTGAAAACGCAGGCAGTCGGAGCTCGCCTGAGCATAACCGCGTTTCTTTTCCGGCCAGCCGGTGCGGTACACCCGGTACACACAGTCCACCCGGTACACCTGGTACCCCCAGTGCACCCAGCGCACCCGGTACACCCAGTACACCCGGTACACCTGGTACACCTGGTACACCTGGTACACCCAGTGCACCCAGTGCACCCAGTGCACCCAGTGCACCCATTGCACCCAGTGCACCAGGTACTTACTCCCGGTGTTACACCCACATCCAGCACTGTAATAAAAAACACGGAAATTTCCGTTATTGAGTAATTGCTCTCCGTGAATGCACCAGGTACTATACCATTTTAGACGCAGAAGTGAAGTGGACAGTTTGCAGACCTGGTACACCCGGTACATCCAGTGCTTGCCAAAAGTTGACCGTAATGACCTGGTCCGTTTTTATACTTCACTGAAATGTTGTGCCAGGTCCGTTCCAATTGTACACCCGGTACACACAGTCCACCCGGTACACCTGGTACCCCCAGTGCACCCAGTGCACCCGGTACATCCGGTACACCCGGTACACCTGGTACACCCCGTACACCTCGTACACCCGGTACACCTGGTACACCCGGCACTCCCGGTGTACCTGGTACACCCAGTACACTTGGTACACCCGGTACATCCGGTACACTCGGTACTCCCCCAAACGAACTACGACACGTTTTTATCGAGACGAGGTACGGATTCCATTAGCCGTACTGACCACTCCGTTAGTCCGGCAGGAAAAAGGTGTGCGCTCGGCTCGGCTCTCCGTTCGTTGGCCTGGTCTGCACTGAGAAAAATCTTTGGCTCCTGGACCAAAGGGTAGTTTTGTGCGTTCCACCTGGACCCTCATCTAAAACCTTTAATCCGTAGGTCTAAACTCTATAGACACGGGAGCAAAACTCTAGACACAAGCGTTAATCGTTTAGTGCCTGGCGCTAATCGTTTAGTGCGTTCCCAGACTTTCGGCCCGGGGACTATACGTCCTGTGCCCAGAGCCAAAAGTTTTTCTCAGTGTGGGGCTGAACCCCTTCCTGTGGGCTTTACTGAGCCTCCAGTCGTGGTTCCACTGGTTCCACTGGTTCCACTGGTTCCACTCAGGAGACACCGGCCCCCGGCCGGCAGCCGAACAGCCCCAGAGAGCAGCGGGGGACGTCACGCGGCCTCGGTCGGAGGAAACCCCCTCCGCCGACGGCCGGCGCGGGGAGTTGAACCCGCGATTTGGAGTGACGCAACCCCGTCACCGCATACCTCCCGCTGCGGCTGCCGCTGTGGGTTCTAGGCTCGATGGCACGGGCATCTCGCCTCACCTCGTTTCCGGGAATCTCGCCGTCTGCTGCATTCATGCGTCTGATGCTGTGCTGAGCTGAGCTGCTGTCCCAACCGCTCCGGCCTCAGCGCGTTACTTCTGGGACGGGCTTGCTGCGGGCCTGAGGTGCGGCCAGTGGGGCCGCAGGGTGCATCCAGCCACACTCTGCTGCGTGTCCCAGCACTCCCCCTAAACCAAGTTTCAGTCAAAAGGGAAACAACCCGGCAAAATCGTGATATCAGCGGATTACTTTTTCGCTGGATTACCCTGGATTACCCCGGATTCCCTCGGATTACCCCAGATATACCCGAAGTTTTCTTTAAAGTCTAGGATCAACAAGCGGTAAATCCGGGCTGGATAACCCCGGATTACTTCTGGATAACCCCGACCGTGTCCACCGGATTACTGAAGTTATTATCCCCTCGGTGTCAGCTCTACGAAATGTTCTGCTCGTCACGAAATTGACACACAAATTCGCCGTGACAATGACGAGGGGTCCCCAACTCTGCCCCAAAGTGTACACTGATTGTGTCGATTGTTACAGCAAATTTACAGAAAATTTAAAATTGAAGTATTTTAATGGTGTTTTGCGGTCATTTTCAGTCCTCTAATGTAGCTCAAACCTACTTCTCGGACAGTTTTTAAGATGTCTTTGTTATCGACGATTGTGTCTGATTGTCTCAAGATGTGTACACTGATTGTCTCGACTTGTGGACCCCTCGGACAATGAATCTTTCATCTGCACCTCAGGACTGTTCAGTCAGCCATTGGGGACGACCTCGGTGGCGAACGCGCGAACATAACTAACTGCTCCCCGGGGGCCTCACTAGCTGCGGCCCCACTAGCTGCCGCCCCACACCTCACGCGGCGCGAGTCGTGGTCCGGCTCTTGAAAATGACTAAATTACAGCTCAGACCTGTAGCCTGTAGCGTCCCTTGTGTTGTGTGTGTGTGTGTGTGTGTGTGTGTGTATGTATGTATGTATGTATGTATGTATGTATGTATGTGTGTGTGCGTGGAAAGAAGACTGAGGCGGTAACTTCGAACGAGCTCTAGTGTGGTGTGCGCTCCGCTCAGTCCCGCCGACCACAAACTGTTTGGATCGTGCATACACTCGTGCGTTGCCTGCTTGCCTACCCTGGCATTCGCAGGCGCTGCTGTACGCGTCGTTGCGTTTGTTTCGCTTCAGCTCGGAGATATGAATCGACTATGGACGGCAGTCTTTTCTCTTATACTCTACAAAGCCAGGAGTGTGGATCCATACTTTTCCTAAGTGTGGTGTCAACCGTACTGTGTGGTGAGCACTACTCTTAGAAGAGTGTGGCGCCCAACCATGCTTTTCCTAAAGTGTGGACAATTTTGTCCAAATTTTCGGAATAATCTGTGGACAGTTCTGTTGACCACTTTATAAAAAAGTCTTCTTTTTCGGCGACAAATTGACTTTGATTTGGGTTGCTCACGAATTATTACGAAAATTTGGACATAAAGTTGTTCCTTTGGCATTCTTAGAGAGAAGCAGAAAGCAGCATCACGAATTTTGAAGAAAGCCAGTTTGGAAAATGGTGGCGCTCGAGGACGGGGCTAGTAGCTGCAGGACCGCTGGAAACTCGCAGCACCGAGATGCGCGGCCCCACCTGGGCCCAGGAGACAGCCGGCTCAATCACCTGGGCGTTTGCCGCGCGTCCGAAGACTGTCCGAGGAGGCCAATAGCCCCGAGGCCCGCGAGGCCCGCGCCAGTGGCGTGCACAGGGTCTGCGTCCGATCGGCCGGAGTGAGACGGAATCGGACTGCACGGCGGGCGAGCGAGAGAGACAGAAAGGGGGGGGCGACAGGTAACAAATCGCCCCCCCCCCTTTCTGTCTCTCTCGCTCGCCCGCCGTGCAGTCCGATTCCGTCTCACTCCGGCCGATCGGACGCAGACCCTGTGCACGCCACTGGCCCGCGAGGCCCGCGAGGCCCGCCAGGCCCACGAATGCACGGCGGAGCCTACGGAGCGGCGCCTGGCTTCGCGGCCTTCCCAACTCCCGGCTCCCGGCTCCCGGCTCCCGGCTCCCGGCTCCCAGCTCCCGGCTCCCGGCTCCCGGCTCCCGGCTCCCGGCTCCCGGCTCCCGGCTCCCGGCTCCCGGCTCCCGGCTCCCGGCTCCCGGCTCCCGGCTCCCGGCCCCGGCTCCCGGCTCCCGGCTCCCGGCTCCCGGCCCGGCTCCCGGCTCCCGGCTCCCGGCTCCCGGCTCCCGGCTCCCGGCTCCCGGCTCCCGGCTCCCGGCTCCCGGCTCCCGGCTCCCGGCTCCCCGGCTCCCGGCTCCCGGCTCCCGGCTCCCGGCTCCCGGCTCCCAGCTCCCGGCTCCCGGCTCCCAGCTCCCGGCTCCCGGCTCCCGGCTCCCGGCTCCCGGCTCCCGGCTCCCGGCTCCCGGCTCCCGGCTCCCGGCTCCCGGCTCCCAGCCCACACCGAGCGGAATGAGCCCAATCTTCTCCGCCGCGCTCGCCGCTCGCCTCTCGTCCGGAATTGGATGGTCGCGCGGATCTTACCGCTCTGACGCGGGCTGACCGATGGGCCGGGCTGGCCGCCACGACCAGCAGCAGTGAGAAGAAAATTATCCGACACCTACCCACCTCTGTTTGTGGCTAGGGAGCAATGAAGTTTGTTCGGCGGTTTCATGATTCCGGCTCATTATTAATTTTTCGTCCCGAGACAGGCTGACAGGCGAGGCGAGGCGGCCCACAGTAGTAACAGTAGCAGTCCGGTGGTCCGGTACGGTGGGCCCGGATACTATATTCGACCTGTCAAATGCACAGTGTGGCTTTTCCCACGGGCTCCTCTCGTTACTTAATTGGCTTTGACTCGTCGATCCGCTGTGAGCTGCGTCTTTAATACACATTTCAGGAAGAGGGAGGAGCACATTGAGATTAGGGAAATTGTTCGCAATTCGGTTCATATGACTGAGGTCCTCTTGTCTGGTTGTTGAGAGGGGGGGGGGGGGGGGGTATTAAAACACGAAAGAGGAAGCTTTATTCGGCATCACATTTTCAGTTTACCATCTCATTCATTAAATTTTTTTTGCCAGCCTGCTAGACCTGCCGGCTACCACACGCGAGTGAGGAAAGACATGAAACGCCGTTTGACGTGTGCTGTTGTTGTTGTGTTTCACTTTCGGACGGCGGGCGGTGGGGCTCGTGCCGGGCAGCTCCACCCCCACCCACCGGCACCCACGGGCCTCTGGACGTGAGCCGTACTGGTTCGCGGTGTGTCTGCAGGAGAGAGGGAGGAAGAGACTCTCTACACACACACACACACACACACACACACACACACACACACACACACACACACACACACTAAAGGAAAGGAAGGAAGGAGACGGCCGGAGTGGAGTGGAAGAGAGAGGAAGAAGAGGGGGGGGGGGATGCTCCCCTCTCGGACCACGAAACAAAAGGAGGAGGTTCGCACGGCCCTTTAAGTCCATAGAGGCTGGGTGTGCGTCGGGTCGGGCCGTGCCGTGCTGACTACACTGCCATGACCGGCCGGTTAGGAGAGGCAGGCGCACACGCGAAGGAAAAAGCTTTTGAAAATTGATTTGAAACATGAAATGACGGTATACTGGTGGTTTTCAGTTTGCTGTTCCAGCAATGCTCTCTCCTCCGTGCGGCTCAGCGGCGCACTCCCAGAAAAACAAAATTAAGTCGATCAAAAGTGATCAATACGACTGAAAACGCTTCGTCTAATTTGACCAAAGCTTAGCTGAAGAATTGACATTTTTTTGCCGTATTGATTTTCTAGTAAATTGTAGGGAGTCGGGAGTCGGTGTGTATCTTCGTGGTGCGTCTTCGACGTCTCCCTTGACCTACCTGAGGGCAGTCGCATTCATAGAGAAGATCGACAATCTATCGTCAAAATAATCAACTCTCGTCTTGATTTTCGATGCTACGTAATCCTTATCTCACCACATGCACGGCTGCTGAAAAAACTTTCATTTGATCTCATTTAACGATCCGTTTCGTAACCACGCGGCCGCTATTAAGAGCGACAAAATGCCCCCGCTGGTGGCCGACATTTCTTTGCCCTGTTGTTGCTTTCTTGCTTTATTGCCCAGGTTAGGAGGCCCCGCGTCTCTCATACGTGCCCGCACTGTAGGGGGAGGGGGAGGGGGGCAATTAAAAGCGGAGGAAATCAATAAGTGCGAGGGAAAGGCCTTTTTGATTGGCACTTTAATTAAAGAGAGTGGGCCTGCCAACACCCGTCCACGTCCCGGCGCTTTATGACTTTTAGCGGGCCAAGGGGAGCGGGTATGGTAGGGTCGGCCGGGTGGCTGTCTTGTCGACGCGGGCCATCATCGAAAGAGTCGAGTCTTCCAGCAGCAGCAGCAGCAGCAGCAGCAGCAGCAGCAGCAGCAGCAGCAGCCAGGGGCACACTGTCCGTCTTGTTCTCTGCGCGAATAGGTTACCGCGCAGCACTCGCTCTTCCTCCCGCTCCATCGGACCCTGTACACAAATATCGTACTTATTCATAATTATCTCAATCACTTTCTCGCGAAGCCCCGCTGGCGCTGCCAACTACTCGCGCCGAGTCACCGGAGTTGTCGAGGTCATCGCTGTTTTCATTGTGGCCGGGGTCTCTGGTCGCTGCGCGGCCAGCTCTCGGCGCGCTGCGCTCCTTCGCTTCGCTCCAGATCACCTCCCCGCACACCTTTATTTTCGTTTCGTTTTTTCTTCATTTTTTTTTATTAGCGAGGACAATTAGGACGTAAGACGCCCGGGGTCGGTACGACACGAAAAATGCGTGCGTGGCGCGGCTGCAGCAGCTCTCTACGGTTTATTGCAAACTTTGGCGCGAGAAACACATTAAATGTCAGAATACAAACTCTGCACATATTTCATGTGCAGAATTACGCACAGTTATGCACAGACATGCACAGCATTCTGTACAAATTTGTACATAACGATGCACAAATATGTACAAAATTTAAGTATGTGTAATTCTGTACATTGAGTTGTTGACAAATTTGTATATTCAGTATGAACACCTCTGAATGGACATGCTCGGACATAAAGTATTGACGCGTAGTTCTGCAAGCAGCCGCCGTCGCCTGTTTGAACCAGCGCCGTCTTTACGTTTGAATGCAGTGTGTGCGTGCGTGGGTATGTGTGTGTGTATGTGTGTGTGTGTGTGTGTGTGTGTGTGCGTGTGTGCGTGCAGTCCTAGAGCAGCTGAAATGCCACATCCCTCTTCTCTGCTGCTGCTGCTGCTGCTGTGCTTGTGGATCCTCTTCTTCTTCTTCTGCCTGGCGCTGCTTTTGCAGTCGTCTGCCTCGCATAGTCCGCATGCGCAGGGATCGGCCTGGGAAGAAGGTCAGCTGAGCGCTCGGTGCTGCGCGGTGCGGTGCGGCGCCCTGCACAGTGCTCCGGTCCGGGACTCGGCGGCTCGGCGGCTGGGCGTCACGTCACTGTACGCATCGCTGCGGCCGCCCGCTACGATCCTCTCGCGTTCTTACGAGCGCAGGACGTGAAGGCCAGTATGCAGAGCCGCGCCGCACCGCACTCTGATTTTGCCCACCAATCCGTGACTGCGGCCACTTAAGTTACCTTTGGGCTGGCCGGCGCGGCGGCGGCACTCACTCAATCGGAGGCGCTAGGATTCACACCAGCGCTTCAGTGGGCGGACGCGTCCGAAAGCTTCCCGGCCGTGCCCAGCCACGCAAAGCGGGAAAAAAAGTAGGAAAAGGTCGGCCACGCTGCAGATTAGACTCAGCGAAATTGCGACTGTGGTAAAATTAGAGCGAGTTAGCTGAAATTTCTGGCACCTTATATTTAAGCCAGCTACACGGCTGCACGCATATTAAAAATCGTGGGACAGCATGCTCCAGTTTTTAACCAAAAAAACAGGAAGCTGTTAGATATTGCATCATTACGGGGTAAAACCCGGCAAAACCTATCGTATGCCACATTTAGAGTGTCCCGGCTCAAGCGGTAAAGGCGTAGTCCTTCCTTAAAGCACGTCCGAAATTCCCCGCACCTTCATCCACGAGTAGCGTCGCCGAGCGCCCGCGATAGTCAGGGTAGGCCAGCCCGCACGACACGTGTGCGTGCAGAAGCTATTGGTTGCCGACCCAGAAGGCGCTATTTGTACCCAATTATGCCCCTTGCGACTGTCTGCAGTCTGTACTGAACGGATGGTGCCTACTCAGCGCTGAGTCCGGTTTGCCAGTGCATCTGAAAGGTGTGTCGCGTTCCCGTGCGCAGACTCTCACAGCCGTGCCAACACTGACTTTGACCGACCCGCTTTGGGGCCAAACAGCCAGGTATTTGTCGTGGCGAGCCCTGGCGGCGGCGGGGTGTCCCACCGGGTTGTTGTTCGTATTCGTGCCGGCGATGCCCTGCTTGATGCGGAGATGGAGATAGTGATGGTGCAAGCACACACTGCCCCCGGGGCCCGTGCAGCACGGCCCCTCCGGCCCCGTCCGCCGCCCTGTGTGCTGCTGCTGCTGCAAGTCGTTGTCGCAGTAGGGGCAGGTGTCAAGTGGGGAGGAGAGAGAGAGAGAGAGAGAGAGAGAGAGAGAGAGAGAGAGAGAGAGAGAGAGAGAGAGAGAGAGAGAGAGAGAGAGAGAGAGAGAGAGAGAGAGAGAGAGAGAGAGAGAGAGAGAGAGAGAGAGAGAGAGAGAGAGAGAGAGAGAGAGAGAGAGAGAGAGAGAGAGAGAGAGAGAGAGAGAGAGAGAGAGAGAGAGAGAGAGAGAGAGAGAGAGAGAGAGAGAGAGAGAGAGAGAGAGAGAGAGAGAGAGAGAGAGAGAGAGAGAGAGAAAGACAGAGACATAGACAGACAGACAAATAGACAGGCAGACAGACAGACAGAGAGACAGACAGACAGACAGAGAGACACAGACAGACAGAGAGACACACAGACAGAGAGACAGACAGAGAGAGAGACACAGACAGACAGAGAGACACACAGACAGACAGAGGTGCCATATCGTCGTTCATACCACCCGCAGAATCTGACAATACCATCTCCACCATCACCATTCATTTTCGCAGACCATCCTAAATTCCACAGTGTTCACTTGCTTTCCAGGTCATTTTCGCGAGTGGGCGCGTTTCTCGCTCGGCTTGCTGACCCACAACAGGGAACAGACGCGGGAGGTGTAACATGATCCATCGAATGTGACCGTGTTTCTGTTCCATTGGTTCCATTCCCCCAGGAAGCAGAGAGCTGTTCCCCCACCCGGTGTGGCTGAAGTGCAGGTTAATAAATCACGCCGGGAAAACGATCACTTACACTGCAAAAAAAATCTACTCCCTTACATACCAGGTGTCCCATTTGCCCCGTGACAAACCCGCATCGCACTAGCTCCATCTCTTTCTGTCTCGGCCGGACGCGCGAGAGAGAAAGAGACGGAGCTAGTGCGTTGCGGGCTAGCCTATCTTTTCCTTTTCACAGGGCAAACGGGACACCTGGTATACTGTTTTGAAAAATGATTTCTTTAGGGTGTTACTTTTTTACCTGCTGTGATTTTTATTGCATCGTGATTATTTTACCTGCACGTACACCTGGCCAGCTCTCGCTCTAAAGACGGAAAATTAAACAAATTGAAAGCGCGTTTGCTCATCCACAGAACTTAGCTCATCTGCCTCTTGTTTGTTTCCCGGACAACTGCGCCAATAGTTTTCGTTGTGGCGCGGTGACAGTAACCTCCGTAACCTAAAAAGCGGCGTCTTCTCTCCATCTCTCTCTCCCCATCGCAAGTGTCACCATTTCGCCACATGCCATACGCGGGCTGAGAGCTGTAAAACGCGTTTCACTTCACTTTGATGATCGTTTTTTTCCCCTCCCTTCCTCCACGTATGTCTTCTGCATAGTTTCTCATCTCACTGGCAGCGTCGTGCGAAACACGCGTTGAAACTCTTTATTTGCCCGCCTCTCCGCACACGGCTGAGCGAAACGACAGACGAAAAAAAAAAGAAAGCCATTACCGGAGAAACAATAATGTGAATTTTCATATCGAAACTCGATTTAGCAATAACAATTGCGAGGGCTATGCGCAATTGTTTGGCACGAATCGCGATACCTGGTGTGATTCATCGCCGCCTGGACCTCACAACAACTTCTGCCGGGGGCGGTAGCCCGGAGACGCACCGCGCCACACCTCGCTGCGCCGCGATGGCGGAGAACACGTTCCCCCGTCCGCCGTAGGATGCTTTACCTTCGACGCAGCACAGCGTTCGTTCGGTGCGGTCTGGTTTCACAACCCTTCTCCCGAGCCGTGCCGTGGTGCTCACGGCCGCGCACCGTTTATCCGATACTTTTCGGCGATAGTCGCGCAGCGTGTGTGTTTCCATGCCGACCGCCATAATGCCTCCAACGAGCTGCAAAGTGGACCTGTTGTTTTTGGTGTCTGGCCGAATGTGCGCCCGCCCGCGCCCCTGTGTGTAGGGGGAGGGGGAGAGAAAGGGAGCGAGAGAGAGAGAGAGAGAGAGAGAGAGAGAGAGAGAGAGAGAGAGAGAGAGAGAGAGAGAGAGAGAGAGAGAGAGAGAGAGAGAGAGAGAGAGAGAGAGAGAGAGAGAGAGAGAAAATTGAAATTGAAATTTATTTATTTACGGACCCTCCAAAGGGCTAGGAAGCCCCACTCCGGCTAGGTCCGCTCTTAGTGACGAGTTGCAAAGAATAAATTAAAAATTACAATTATCACAGTTATTATGGCAGCACATGAGGCAACTGTTAAGCAATACAAAGCAAATTGGTAATAGAACGCGTTGCATGCTGGTACCAAAGTCCCCAACAGAGGCTTACAAATGTACGGAGAAAAATAATCAGCGACCTCACTGTGCCAGCCATGGACTAGAAAGATAGGCTATTGACTCAAGCTATGGACTAGAGAGTTAACTATTCGTCTTTTTAATTTTACTTTTATTGATGATGGTGCTGCATTGATTAGAGAATAAATTTCTAGGTCATTCCAGAGACGGCAAGCCGTAACACGAAAAGATTTAGAGAACTTACATATTCTGTGAACTGGTATGACAAGCTTATTTGGATTCGATCTTGTATTTCTGACATGAACTTCAAAGCTTTGCGTAAACATTTCTCTAAGGTAAGAAGGCTGCTCATATTTAAAAATATTCCATATCAATACAGAAATAGACAGAAGTCGTCTCTGTTTAAGCTTTAACCAGCATAGTTCTTGGTATACTGGTGTTATGTGGTCTCTCCTCAGAGAGAGAGAGAGAGAGAGAGAGAGAGAGAGAGAGAGAGAGAGAGAGAGAGAGAGAGAGAGAGAGAGAGAGAGAGAGAGAGAGAGAGAGAGAGAGAGAGAGAGAGAGAGAGGGAGATAGAGAGAGAAATAGAGATCGGCCGCTCCGATATTCTCGGGGGCGAGTGACTCCGATCTGTCTACATCACGCGTGTCTGGTGGCCCGTGTTCTCGGCTGCGGTTGCCGCGGTGGTGGAAATGCCGACAGCTCCGCCCGCCGGCGTCTGCTTTGGCCAAAGAAACGCGCGTTTCGTGAAAAAGAAAACGAACTGGACCGAGTCGCCGCCTCCGGCCGCGGACAGGGGTGTAATAAGTCTGATAGTTTTTGGTATCGGGCTGGCCTTTATACGCGCTACTGCCGTATTCTCCTCTGCGCAGGCAAATGAAAAGATTTTTTTAAAAAAGGGTGGGGCTGGAAAGAATAAAAGGAAAGAAAAACAATCTTTTGTTGTTGCTTCTAGTGTTTTTTGGCACGGCCATCTCATGCCGCGCTGTCCATCTGCACGGTCCACGAAAGAGCCTCCAGAACGGTACATTGGTCCGAGAGGGCGGAGAGGGAGGGGCAGAGGGAGCAATTAATGGACGCTCTGTGCGAGTCCGGCAGTGGCAATCAGGGGGGCGGAGGGACGGGGGGGGGGGGGGGGCGCCCTCGCTTGGGCGGCAGAAGAAACTAGCCTCGCGGCGCTCACAGCCCGGGAGACCTTGATCTTGAAATAGTTTGATCCGCTGATGCACGACTTGGTGAGGTGATAGTGCTCCCCGTTATAGACCCTTTAGCGCCGCGAGGAGGGGGAAGGGGTAATCTGTCTCTTTGAAGAAAGCGAACGTGTAAACGATCTTGAGGGCGTGCCAATACCGTTACCGTTGCACAGTGAGCGAGAAACAACAACTTACTGCTGCACGAATCCAGGATCCGCGATCGTTTTCGGAGGCTGGTGGCGATGACTGATCAGATCAGAGGGTATGATGCTATGCGGATCGGGAGGAAAAAATTGGTTTGGAAAAGGAGGCCATCGGATGTGGGGTGGGGGAACACTGCCGAAGCAGAGAGCTATGCTGGCCTTATGCATCCGAGATAACGATAGCACCCCCCCCCCCTTTCCTTTCCACTCATTTTGCCGGGCAATTTCACCTCCTTCCCGACGCCAGGCTTGGTGCCGAGACGACCACTTCACTCCGATTTTCGCGTCAGGAATAGAACAGAGGTTCCCAGGCGCCTCTGGACGGGCCTGGCCATCAAGGCCACTACTTGGGGCAGCGCCACAGCGACACAGCGACTTTCATGCCGAAAGAGCGACTTCCTTTTTGATCCTAGTCCACATAGTCATGAGTGGACACCAGTCGGGGTTTAGCAGCGGATACAAGCATGTGGCAAGGTGGCTTCCTTTTTTCTCTCCTTTCGCATCCCAAACTGAACTGACCTTCCCCGCTCACATCCTTGCCTGGTTTTAATTTTCATGAACAGTATAACGCGGGCGCACATACAAAAAGAAGCCAGTTTCTCCACCTTTTGTTCTCAGGTCCGAGCGAGTTTAAAATGTCAAGCAAAAGGAGCCACTTGCGAGCCGGACTGGTGGGTTGGCGTCGCTCCTGGTGTGTCCTCGTGCGGTCGGGTTGGCAACACTGGGGGTCACCTTGTATCTACGCGCAGGACGACGACGAGTTCCTCCCTCCCTACCCGATAAAAACGGGGGCCGATCTGCGGCAGAAGTGTTGCCAACGCAAGCCGAACAAAAGTGATCCTCGCCGAACCTCGGCTAACCTAGAAGAGCTCTGCTGTGGAAACACAATGACACTAATCGGCCTCTGGCTGATTCCCCGCACGACTGCCGCCGCGCTGCTGCTGCTGCTACTGCTGCTGCTGCTGCTGCTGCTGCTGCTGCTACTGCTGCTGCTGCTACTGCTGCGCCAAGCCACACAGCTCGACACCTCCCGACAGTTCCACAACAACCGCACCACCGCACCCCTCGGCATTGCAGCTGCTATGGTCGTTGTGAAGCACACAGTGACGATTGAAAAACCGTATGTTTGCGTAAGAAGCGTATACATGCGAAGAATCACCGACCCCGACACTATGCCGTCGTATTTTTTATTTATTTTGTTCGAAGATGTGTAGTGATTGTTTCGGCGAATCTTCAAAAGCTGCTGTTGCGTTGACGCGTGCGGTTGTCTGCGGCCCGCAACTACCTGGTGTTGTGTGTCGTGCCGACCGCACGGGTGACTCACGAGAGAATAGTGTGGCGGTCGCGTGACGAAGGCGAAATTCTCAGATCCAAATTCCATCCCAGCCTCGTCCTCGGTACAGCAGTGGCCCCTTTTCCACGCGGTAATGCATCATCATATCTTGGTTCGTTAAAAATCGAAATCGCAGCGTTCGATCAGGTGGTTTCGCCACCCCTGCTGCGCGGTGCGGCGGTGGTGGTAGTGGTGGGGTGCAGAGCAGAGCCTGGCGGAGCCTGACGGAGCCCGGCCCGGCCGCCCGGCCCCTCTCGCTACAATTTGCCAGTAATAGCGTGGTGCGGCGGCGCCCGCCAGCCCCGCAGCGACTTGTGCGATATGCTATGCAGTGCTGGGCGTGGCGTGGCGTGGGATCCACATTCTGCCTTGGCACTTCGTATACATATTCATCATGTGCTGGGCTGCCACTCATCCAGGGATAGGCCGCGGGGTCAGAAGCGAGCGGGAGACAGACAGCACCCTCAGTTCTGATCATTCTGTTATACTTCGCAAGGCTGCTAACCGAGTCAAGGATGCAGGTATCGAGGGTGTGGAGGAGGAGAAGCACGCAGAAAAATGATGTGTTTGTCACAACGAATGTCTGCGTTGAGTTTGGGACAAGGACGTATTTAGTGGTGTTAACTAAGATTTCGGTGGGACAACTTAAAGTAAGTTGCGTCAGCGACAAGGGGGAAAGCGGACTTCTTGCTGATTAAAGTGGATTTGAGTTGCCCCAGCGCAATATTAGTTCTCACAACTAAATATGTCGCTTGTCCCCAAATTAACGAAGAAATTCGTTGTGACAACGAATCATTTTTCTGCGTGAGTAGGAGTTCACCGATGGATTAAGATGTGGACTTGCTGCGTGAGACCGTTGGCTGGTGGCGCTGGGCGCTTCCTTGGAGACCTCTCCTTCTTTTGTGGCATTACGGCGTCTGCTTGTCATGGTCCCAGCACACGCCATCCCGTACGGGGCCGTGCGGGCGCGCCTCCCGCCGCCTCCCGCCGCCTCCCGCCGCCTCCCGCCGCCGCCGCGCCCCTCACGGGCGTCGTGTCGTCTTCATTGACCTCATCAAGCACGAGAGGCTGGCCGGCTCGGCCCCTCCACCTACTCTGCCCCGTGCTCGTCCTTGCCGCGCGCGCGGCCAAGGAAAATAAAAGGAACGTCGCAAATCCTAATAAACCAAGCTGCCCTGGCCGTCGCTCTGACCGCTGCGGGGCCGCGAGGTCTGCCAAAAGCGGATGAAGACAGGGGGAGCTTATGAAGAAAAACTCGATGAGTTGTAACACGCGAGAGCACTACTACTGGGGTAGAAGCCCGGACCGCCACCGCTGGTACGATTCCCTTTCGCAACGTTGCGACACGTAGTGTGTCGCTGGTGCTGGAGAATTATCGTCCCAAATAGAATACTTCGGAGGAGCTCAAAACGGAAGTGAGAAGTTGTAAAGCAGAGCAGGGAGAAAGCCAGGAGAGCATGAGGGAAACCACTCGCTTTTCGGTGGAAAACGTGCGATTTATCATACCTTCTCCTCCTTCGTTAGGACTTCTTACTTCCGTGTCGGTCACTTCTGGAAAACTCTTTTGGCATCAGTGGATAAAGAAGGTGATACTGACTTTTGTTTCAGATTTCAGTCAATCACGAGTAGTACATAGCGACGGGTACCCGTTGCCGACCAAAAGCTTCCATCTCCGTCCATCTCCCTTAGTTGCATTACTCTCTTGGTTGTCAGATTTGTCCAAGTTCTCGGCGGACGTCCCTCACGTGCTATCCGTGCGGGCCTCGGAGTGCAGCCCTGTAGCGTGTGTCGGCTGTGCTGCGGTGGCCGCTGCCGTCGTGTATGTTGTCAGGCAGGCGGAGGCCGGCGCAGGCCCACAGCAACACCGCGGAGCCCTGCGGAGCCCTGCGGAGCCCTGCGCAGCGTAGCCTGTCCCGGCGGTGTGCTTTTGCAAAGTGATGATAGGGATCGCCGCTAGACCGGACCGAGCCGAGGCAGGCCAGACCGGACCGGACCGGGCCGGGCAGCACGCCGTGGATGCCCTGGCAGCCCTGGCCAGCCCCAACGAGCGGCGCACGTAGCGCGGCTAGGCCATGGGCTAGACCATTGGCCAGGCTAGCGCTCCGGGCCGGTGCACACTAGTGCACACTGCAGTCAGCGCTGGGCAGACGCCGTCCCCAGGCACATCCTGGCGCTAGCGCCATACGCCTCCGCCCTTGCCTCCTCCTTGGCGGCTCTCTTGCACAAGCCGCGCACATTCTCTCTTCTAACTCGGAGTATACACCACCACCATGCAGCCGCACGCCGCCGAGCCGACCGTTCTGTAATCAACCCTTCACTCCATCACGTGTCCCATCAATGCCCAATCGATCACTATCCCCTCCCGGCCGCGCACTGCCGGCGCCTTGTCAGGGCTGCTGCGGCCTCTCTCTCACATGTCCGCCCCGCAACCCGTCACCGCCGTGTGGAATGAGGAGGAGTCGACGTCGGTGACGTCACCCGGCGCCCTGCGCGGAGGGAGTCCCCCGTGGTCCCCGTCGTGTGGTCCCCGCCGTAGTCCCCAGCGTGGTCCCCTCCGTGGTCTCCACCGTGGTCCCCACCGTAGTCCCCGCCGTGGTTCACGCCGTGGTCCCTGCCGTAGTCCCCGCCGTGGTCCCTGCCGTAGTCCCTGCCGTAGTCCCTGCCGTAGTCCCTGCCGTAGTCCCTGCCGTGGTCCCCACCGTAGTCCCCGCCGTGGTTCACGCCGTGGTCCCTGCCGTAGTCCCTGCCGTGGTCCCTGCCGTAGTCCCCGCCGTGGTCCCTGCCGTAGTCCCTGCCGTGGTCCCTGCCGTAGTCCCCGCCATGGTCCACGCCGTGGTCCCTCGCCGTCGCGGCGCTGCACTGCAGCAGAGGCCGCCGCCAGAGCGCCTCGCCGCGCCGCGATGGGAAAGCCCAGCGCAGCGGAATGGGGTCAGCCGGCCGGGCGAATCTTCATGTATGACACGACCGCGACCCTCCGCTTCTCCGCGGTCCCGCGGCCCCCAGCGGGGGATGCGGTCGCTGGCCGCCGGTCCGAGGTGCGCGTTCGGCCGCGGGGGTACTTGTAAACGGGGGCGTAAAGCGACTCGAACGGGCTCTGCTCTTCGCGTGTGGCCCCGGAGCATGACGATGACGCCGCCCTCCCGGCCCTCCCCCGCCCTCCCCGCCCTCCCCGCCCTCCCCGCCCTCCCCGCCCCTCCCTGCCTTACGTGGTTGTGTATGTTACGTTGTTCACGCTTCACGCTCTGGTCGCCGCACACAGCTTAAGAGACCGCTGCTGGGGGTGTTTTAGGACGAGCAGCACGGCGCCGGCTGCCGGCCCCCGTTCGCCGCACCGCGTGCCGCAGACTCCAGGAACAAGGAAATCGCATTTCGCGCAGGGCGGCGCCCGCGGCGCCCGGAGCAGGCGGTGCGTTCTCTTTCACCGCCTTGGCGCCGGGGCCGGGATCCAGGACGCACACACGCACAGCGAGGAGCGAACGGGCGGGTGCAGCGCACAGCGCGCACAGCGCGCACAGCGCACACAGCACACAGCACACAGCGCACGCGCGTTTCTGTTTTTACAGGCGAACGCGTCCGCAGATAGAAGCTAGCAGGGAAGCGACTGAGCCGAACATCCTAGCGGCACTCAAATCGCACTTGTATGACGGTATGCCGTACGGCGGATGGCCGCCGCCACTACCGCCACTACCGCCGCGTGCTTTCTCCTTCTGCAAACAACGAGTAACGAGCCGCAAGCCGCCAGCCCGCCCCGCCCCGTCCCGCCCCGCACCACCGCTGCCTTTCAAAGGACGGTCATGAAAGCCGAGGCGCGGAGCGAGGCGGGCAGCGGGGCGGGCAGCGGGGCGGAGAGCATGATTTTGAAAAGATGACGCCCAGGCAGGTGCCGCGCTTCAAGGGATACCCCCTGGCTTGTCTCTCTTCACGGCGCGCGCTGCTGATTTCATGGGGGACTCGGTTGGACTCGGCGCGGCACGGGCATGCCAGCAGCGACTAGGTAGCCGTAGCGGTGCAGGGTGCAGCCGGGCGGGGCGGGGCGAGTGAGGTTAGGCTGGCCAGACCGCGAACGGGGAAAAGCAGACAGAATACACGGAGGCGGCGGGGCGGGCCCGAAAGCCAACCCAAAGGGCTACCGCTGCCGCTACTGCTACTGCCGCTACTGTCGGTGTCGGTCTGCGAGTGGTTACATTGCAGGCAAAAGCCCCCCCCCCCCCCCCCCCGCCCCCGCCCCCCGCGCGCGCGCTCCGACGCAGCTCGGGGCTCGGCCACAACAAGTGAGTAGAGAGCCACCACAAGCGGCAAGGGGCCGGGCCGGGCCAGGGCACGGAGTACGGAGTGCTAGTCGAGTGGAGAATGGCAAAAAGGAGCCACCGCAGTGTGACACTAATAAGGCGTCGCGGGCCGAGCAGAGCCGCTGCTGGCCGCTGGGCTGGGCTGGGCAGGGCTGGGCAGGGCTGGGCAGGGCTGGGCAGGGCGGAACCAGGCTGAGCTGAGCCCCCGCTTGGGCCGTGCCGCGTTAACACTCGTTAACGCATCGTTACCCCGGGCGGACGAGTCCGGAGTCTGCTGCCGCCGCTGCCGCTGCCGCCGCTGCCGCCGCTGCTGCGCGCGGATTCTCGTATCCTTCCCCCTCCCGCACTCCTCGGCCTGGCCCTTCGTGAGATTCCAGGATGCTGCTGTGCTGCCGCGGGTAGTGCGGAGGCGGTGGCGGCGGCGGTGGCGGCGGCGGCGGCGGTGGCTTCATCAGCGACGGATAGTGGGAAAGGAGAGGGAAGTGGAGGAGGAGAGTCAGTGATGCGTTTCACACAATCCTGGTACATCACCACTCACCGCAGCCCGGCCCGGTGCGCCGGTCGCGGCCGGCCGCCCCAGGGCACCCCAGAGCTGGCCCGGCCCACCATCTGGGAAAGTTGTTGTCGGACTCCTCGCATAGGGCTGGATTTCTCATAGCGCCTCCAAAGGTCCACATTCGCATTCGCCTTGTGGCGTGGGGAGGAACTGCAATGTAAGAATTTGCTCGTCATATGACGAGAAAAGCAGTCACGATTCGTTGATCACCTGAATATTATGTCGTCACTTTGCGATGTTTATTCGTCGCGTGAGGACGTATCAGTGTGACGGATGAATCGACACATGTAAGTGTACTAAAGTGGAAGAAGACACTCTTTTCTAGCTGTTTAGCAAGAACTATTTTAGGTGACGATTTACGCGTCCGTCACTTGGTCTCTGACGACTTTTTCGTTTTTCAAGGTTTAGCCAGAGGATTGTCGTAGTGACGAAAAATATTTTTTCAGTGTGGTGTCTAACAGGCGGGCGTTGTCTGTTGTTGCAGGTGCCGGAGGATGAGGCCAAGGCGTAGGCAACGCCGGCGGCGCGCCCCCTGAGCTCTCCACACCCAGCACCACCGAGTCCACCAGCGGGCAGCCATGTCGTCCGCCATGGACTCACTCATGAGCACCGTGGACACCATCACGAGCGCCGACTCGGACGAGTGCACGGCCTGCACGTCCCCGATGGACACGCCGGGCGGCTTCGTGGCCAAGTCGCCGCCGCCGTCGCCCAAAGACGGCAAGCTGGCGTCCAGTGGCGTCACCACGACCCCTGCCGTCGTCCTGCCGCCGGGCGTGGCGTGCACGGCGTCCTCCCTGCTGACGGCCTCCAGCGGCAAGAAGTCTAGTCCCACCAACACGGCCACGGCCTCCTCGCTCAAGACGCGCTCCCTCGACGGCCTGCTCAGTCCCGGCCTCGCACCACACCACCACCTGGACGCCACGTCCACGACGACCACAGTCTCGGACGCGTCGTCGGGCAGAGCGAGGAGCACGAGCGACGAGAACGCCTTCCTGTTCCTGGGCTGCGTGCAGGCCCTGCTTGGCGTACTCATGGCCGTGTTCGGCGTGCTCGCCGTCCTCCACCGCGCCTCCATGTCCGGCGTGGCGGCGGGCATCTGGGGCGGTGGCGTCAGCTTCATCTCAGGTTAGTAAATGTCACGTAGAGCTCCTGGGGCTCGGGTTTGGGTGTTCTGGGCGCCGACGCCAGCTGAGGCGGGGGAACGCCAAGCACCAAGTGGCCGACTCCCGGCTCGGCCCTCGTCCCGCAGCCACCGCTGCTGCCGCACGAGCGATAATACAATAATGATCGCGTACCGCTGGCTGGACACGACACAACTTCCGCCCCCTCCTCGCCCACCCCCGCCCGCCCCCGCCCGCACCCATCGGCGGGCTGCCCGGCTGCTCCCCGCGCCGCGGCTTCCCACGGTCTCTTTTGTCGTCGCGCTGTTCACGGCACGGCATGCCCGGGCAGAGACACCGCTCCGCTAGTTGTTTCCAAACGCCGTTCTAATTACGGGTGATAATTGTTTGAGCCGGGTCGTATCATCACGCCGGGGACGTCACGCAGATGTTATCGGGGCCCGAGCACCGCCCCGTACACCGCTACACGCCCCCCCCCCCCCCCGGCCCCGCTGCACGCGGACCCAGCACAGGCCGAGGATAACGCGTTTGCCGCGTCGGCTCCCACACTCGGCACTCGCCTCGCGCCCGGCTGGGTAGGCAATGTGTAGCCGGTGCCTTGCACCCGTGCGCACCGGGCCTGCCTACCTCCCAGGCGCCCTCCTCACTCCGCCTCACGCCGCCCCCTCCCCCTGTTTGCAGGCGTGGTGGGGATCATCGCGGGCCTGCGCAGCTGCTACTCCAGCTCGCTGCGCGGCGGCTCCAGCTCCGGGCGCCCACCCATCGCACCCACCGCCTTCATGGCGCTGTCCTTGGTGACGCTGGCCATCGCCAACCTGGTGCTCGTCCTGGCCGCCATCGGGCTGGTGAGGGACGCCCGCACCCCGGACATCCAGCTGCTCAAGGAGGACCAGGTGAGTCGACGAGCGGGTCTGAGTCTCTGAGGGTCTCTGGATCGCCGCGTGTATGAGAAATAGTCGAGTACGCTATAGCTTCTGCTGGAATCGAGGAGAATTTCACGTACGAGGAAACGGTTACGTGCGGGTCGGTAGACGCTGGACGAGATCGGCGGACGGGAAGACAATTAGAGGGGCTGGCCGGGGCCGGGGCTCACAGCTCACGCGCTGCGCCCTGCGCTGCACTCGTCGGCGTGCATAGCGGCCGGCGGCGGCGCGCAGCGTGGCGCCTCTCCCCGCCGGGCTGTGCAGGCAGATTGATCGCTGCCGGGCCGGAGCCGGGGCACTTGTTCCCTCCCACCACACGTACTTCCTGCCTACGGCCCGGCCTGGGCCCGGCCTGGGCCCGGCCTGGGCCTGCCTACGTGCCTGCCTTTTGCAGCCCTTCCCCGCGGCCCTCGAGAGGCGCCCTCGCGGACCTCGCGCGGCCGGCGTGCTGATGAGAGGCCTCTGCGAGAGAAAAGAAAGCAAAGCCTTGCGTCGTGTTGGCGCTCGGTACGACATGGACCACACACACACACACACACACACACACACACACACACACACACACACACACACACACACACACAGGCCGCGCCCCACCCGGACAGCGAGAAATAATGTTACTGCAGTCTAGTGATGGAAGCCGCGACTCGCTGTTTTGCAGGACGCGGGCTCCGCTAACTCCGCGGGCTCCGCGGCTGAGGCCGGGCCGCCGCCGGGGTCCAGCCACTGGGAGCGGGTGCTGGCGTCGTGCGGGCTGCTGCTGGCCTCGGGCCTGCAGCTCCTGGCCGCCATCGCCAGCGGCTACCGCTGCTACCGACTCGTCTGCCCGTGCGGCGCGAGGACGGCGCGCAAGCACTCGCCGCTCTACAACCAGGTAAGGGACGCAGCACGCTGCACCCCCACAGCCACGGCAGCGGGTATTTGAACCCACGACCGCTGACGGTATGCCAAAGCAGACTCGAATACTTGCCCCGCAGAGATCTTAGGCGTCTTGGGGAAACAACTCCAAAAGCCAACAAGACCAAAATTAGTGTACAAAAGATTGAAAAAGTTTCAAATTTAAAAAAAGAAGTTCAAAATATTCAAAAAGTTTCAAATTTAAAAAAAGAAGTTCAAAATATTCAAAAAGTTTCAAATTTAAAAAAAGAAGTTCAAAATATTCAAAAAGTTTCAAATTTAAAAAAAAAGAAGTTCAAAATATTCAAAAAGGTTCTGAAAATAATCATAAAACTACCAAGTCCAAATATCAAAAATTTCAAAAACTTTCAAGAAAACGTTTAAAATTCAAAGTTGCTTTTCCCCTTTCGGTACCTTGCCATGGATCTCGATGTATCATTCCGGTGCTCTGACCCTTTCCAGCGGAGCTCGGGCGGCTCGCCGGACTCGCTGCACTCGGGACTGTACTCGAGCGGCTCCAAGGAGCGGCTGGTGAGCCGCTGGCTGACGCGGCAGGTCCCCAACGGCCCCGTGTACACGGGCTCTCCCACCCCCAGCGGGCTGCTGCTGTTCAGCACGCAGCCGCCGCCGCCGGTAAGTACACCATCAGTCCCACCACCTGGAACAACCCTCCATCCTTCTCCAGCCTTCTCCAGGCTGCTCCAGCCCCAAACCTGGCCATGAACCGGCCTCCCTGCTTCAGTTTAGGGTGCGTGCAGTTAAAAAGAAAATCACAAGAAAAAATAGTCTCGTCAGGTAGAAAAATGAACACTCTGCCAAAAAATGGAATTCAGCAAGTACTACTGGGTAAAATGCCCACTTTCGGTAAGGGTGTGATCTTTTTTTTTTTGTACCTGAATATGGTTGTTTTTCCAGCGTAATTTATTTGCCTGCACTTACCCTATCTCGCGTTCTCTTCTCTCCGCTTTTGAATGAAAGAGCCGCGGCCAGGTGGGGAGGAGCCGGTGGAGCCGCACTGGTGGAGCTCGGCCCTCTGCAGCGGCCCTCGCTCCCGCCGGGGGCACTCTGGCTTGATGCAGACATCGCTGCACTGAGAGCATAAAAATGGTCTTCGAAACAAAAAAACAAACGAAGAAAAAGAAGTTATCAAACCGGCCTCTGCTCTCCTCTCCTCCTCTCTTCTCGGCGTACTTTACCGCTCTGTTGCGAACGCTTGCGCGAATGCTTTGCTTGATGGGGGCGAGTTGCTTCACAACTAACTACACTTGTCACTAACCGACTCGCCAGCTGCAGTTACAGCGCCACAAGCCGGCCCCGTATACTTTGCGCCCGTTAGTGCAGGGCAGCAGGGCAGCGCGGGTACTCACGCTCGCGCGGGGTAATGAACTGTGAAATCCTGAGGGCTATTCATTTTGACCATTTCTGAAAGAGCACAGTCACCTTAAAAAAACTAAAATAGAAAGGATTTTAGGCGGGTGCGTCCAAAGTTTAAATGATAGCGTCTTGGCTGAGACGTCTATGAAAGCATTCCGAGAAAAACCCCGCGACCTCATCGGCAGACCGCGGACGGCTGTGTCGCCGATTCGGACGCTCCACCCGGATCAGTGGGCGTTACCTAATTTGTGGACGGTCCCGCACGGAGAAAAAAAAGATCAGTTGATCCAACTCAAATCTCAGACAACCAGCCTGATCAGTAGCCGCAACTTACAATATTTGTTCTCTAAAGGAAATGTTAGTTGAACCAACTAACGCTTCTCTGGCTGAACTGGAACTTCTAGTTCAGGCTGCTGAAAATCTTGCTTGTCTGAGATTTTAGTTGGATCAACTGATCTTTTTTCTCCGTGCGATGGGGGCGGCGTTCCTCCGTTTTCGCAGGGCGCGGCTTCCCGTCATAACTGTCTGGCAAACCCGTCGGCACGGCACGGCACGTCACGGCACGGCACGGCACGGCTCCGTGCGAGTGTGAGTGTGAGTGGTGGTATACATGGCTCGTTACCCGGAGTCATAGTCATAGGCTGATAGCCCTGCAGATACCGCGGGGAGCTCTCGCCGGGCCTCGAACCGCAGCCGGCTCGCATCTCCAGGAAGACATTAGGCGATGAATATGCATTGGCGTGGCGTGGCGTGGCGTGGCGTGTGCATCTGCCGGGGCTAGCGGCCACCGTACTTTGCGCTAGCGGCGTGCGGCGTGCGGTGCTTGCCGGCGTGGCGCGGGGCGTGGCAGGGCGCGGCGGAAAGGCGTAACAGGACGTTCATTCCGTCGCCTCATTAGGCGTCCGGAAGACGAGAGAGAGAGAGAGAGAGAGAGAGAGAGAGAGAGAGAGAGAGAGAGAGAGAGAGAGAGAGAGAGAGAGAGAGAGAGAGAGAGAGAGAGAGAGAGAGAGAGAGAGAGAGAGGAAGAGGAAAAGAAAAGCTCAATTCAAATCGCCGTACTCCCTTTGCTGCGCCGTTACTATGGCTTCGACTCCACGGGCTGCGGGCGCGGGACGGACGATTTACTTCGGCCGGTGCTTGGCTAGGGGTGCGGGGGGCGCCGGGGGCGCCAAGGGGGGAGAAAGCACCGCAACCCCGGGGGGGGGGGGGGGGGGACTGACGCCACCGCCCGCCAATCAGCATGCGTCATATTCGCGTTGAGGCGGATCGTTTTTGTCGTCAATGCTTGACAAATATATGATACCGCAGGCAGGGCGTGGGCTGGAGCGCACGCAGGCTGTGTCGGGGTGGTGGGGTGGGAGTGGCGCTGAGGTGGAGGCAGAAAGGTGTTGGTCTTTTGCCGTAAATTTTCCGCAAAAAAATTTAAATTATACAAAAAATTCTCGTTTTGAGTCGTGCCAACGGTTAATTATTAACGTCAATTTACACGGTGATTCGCCGGGTAGGTGTGGGGTACATTAACGAGCGATCAACACAGCGGTGGAGGTGTGGAGGTACCTCACTGACGTCGTGTCTTGTTTGTGACCCGCAGGCGGGGAGAGACGCTCGCACTCCCGGATTCACCGCCATCAGTCCGGTGAGCTTCTTTATCTTTAAACAAAAAAAAAAAACACGTTCCCGCCCCGCAGTCTGCTGTACGACAAACTAATCATTTGCATTTTTCTGATTCTTTTTTTTGTAAAATGCTTATTTCTGTCTCTTTGCATGCATGTATGATGTTTCTTTATTACATTTTAAGCTGCTTCCAAAGGTCTGGGCGCATTGCACCTGTTGTGCCTTTAGTGCTTCAGTCATCGCCGCGGTTGGCAGGCTTGCTTTGGCTTGGCCTGGCATATCAGACCTCCGCGGCGGTGGTGGCCTTGTTCTTGTTCCTGTTGCACGAGTGCCTTGTCGCCCTAGGGACCCCCTGGGATCCTCCGCCGCTGCCTCCGCGCCGTCTAATGAGAAATTCATCCCGGCACTCCACTACTCCGTCATCGTCCTCATCCTCCTCTTCAAATAATGCTGCGCCGGCTAGGCGTCGGATTCAGATATCAATCTGATGTCGTTGTGAGACGCTCC
This sequence comes from Odontothrips loti, assembly GCA_038380765.1. Classification (NCBI taxonomy): domain Eukaryota; kingdom Metazoa; phylum Arthropoda; class Insecta; order Thysanoptera; family Thripidae; genus Odontothrips; species Odontothrips loti. The sequence continues at coordinate 6,180,449 of CM076249.1, forward strand.
TGACACTCATTGCGGTTTAATGGCATCGGAATGGCAGTTTGATTGGGCCTGGTGTTCCCAGCAGGCGGCACAGCATTGGCGGCACAGCGTGGGCGGGTGCCCCGGTCCCGGTCCCGGGTACCCCCGGCGGGCAAGAGCCGGGCCCGGGCTGCCTGCAGTCTACTGCAATCGCCTCGTCCTGACAAATACGCTGCCTGTGCTTGACCTGGAACAATACGAAACAGACGACAAGAGAAAAAAAATTAATGCTGTTTTCGAGTCCGCGGCGTCTTATGTTCTGCTCGGCGGCGTGAAGCGAAGCACCCCATCCGCGTCGAGCACGCCCCAGCCCAGCCCAGCCCAGCCCCGCCCCGCCCGCTGCGGTAACAGAGCACTACTCGTCTTTCGTTTCCGTAACGTGGGTAATAATGGCTCGTGTGGCTGCGCGCGTCACGCGCGTGCTACCAACATAACGAACACGCGCGTGCGCGTTCCTACCACCTCCGCCCCGCCCCGCACCGGACTGCACACACGCACTCGACGCTTTCCTCGCTGCACGCCCCCCGTAGCCTGGTGTAAGAGCACCGCCCCCCGTAGCCTAGGGTAAGTGCACCGCCCCCCGTAGCCTAGGGTGAAGTGCACCGCCCCCCGTAGCCTAGGGTAAGTGCACCGCCCCCGTAGCCGTGCAGCCCCCCTAGCCTGGTGTAAGAGCACCGCCCCCCGTAGCCTAGGGTAAGTGCACCGCCCCCCGTAGCCTAGGGTAAAGTGCACCGCCCCCGTAGCCTAGGCAGTGGCGTAATTAGGGCCGATGAAAGGGGGGGGGGCGATGCTTTACGTGTTGCCTATCTTCAGGGGCAAAGCTTTACAAGTTGCCTACATGCGGGGGCAAAGGTCCCCTTCGGAGACCCCCCTAATTACGCGCCTGAGCCTAGGGTAAGTGCACCGCCCCCGTAGCCTAGGGTACAGTGCACCGCCCCCCGTAGCCGAGGGTAAGTGCACGTTAATAGATCACGCTGGGAAAAGTCACATGCAGGTAAAAAAGAAAATCACACCCGTCTCAAAGTTGTGATTTCATCCCAAACTTTCAACATTTTTTGAGGAGAGTGTATAATTTTTTTTTACTAATGAGATTTTTCCCCGTCGTAATTTTTTTTTACCTGCACCTTTCCCTTACGTCTGAAGTCTTTACAGGACTACACATAAACCGCGTGACGTTCGGAATCGAGACGGAATACTCTTGGCCTTGCCGGGATGAGACTGCGGGCTGATCATCCCGCTTCCCGCTGTACCCATCGATGTGTGTGACGTCATTTAAGAACGGCCCCTCATGACACAGGAGATGGATGGCCGCGGGCGGCAGGCGGCTGTGCCGGAGTCATCGGCCGGGCCGAGCCCCCAGCCCCGAGCCCCGGCCTACCCGAGCCTGCCCCAGCCGCCCCGGCCCCGGCGTATATGCCTTCGCCTTCGCCGCTGCCATCGTCGTCGTCGTGTCGATGTCGGTTTGTCGACCGGCTGTCAGCCGCCGGGATGAGATGGACGTGACGAGTGGAGCCGTAAGGGCCTGGCAGAGCTGGCGGCGGGGCCCCCGTGTCGTTGTTGCCGCTCCAGGAAATGTCACGGAGTGATTCGCATTTCGCATTTCGATCGGCCGGAGCGGAAGATGGAGCCGCAACGGCATATCTGCGCTCGGCTCGGCTCGGCGCACGACTCGGCTGCGGCTCGGCTCATCGTCTCGCGGGTCTCGCGCTGCCAGCGGATAGGGCACTTCTCCGCGTTGAAGAAGGCGGTGTCGTCGGGAGATGTCAATCCGCTGCTGCCGAGTCGGACCGTGCCGGTTAGTGCCGGCGGGCCGCGCGCCGCTCTCTGCAGCCACAGCCACTGACACTGACGTCCGTTACGACTCGCGCGGCACCGCCTTGCTCGCAATCATTTTTGGTCGAGGGCAGGGAAATAAGAGGGATGCACCAGTGCGGCAGCATGGACAGGGAACAGGCGCGGATCCAGGGGCGGCTCACAGGGGAGGGGGGGGGGATGTACCGCTTTCTGTTTACTTTCAGGTGGATTGTAACGCGAATTGCCTACTTTTCGGGTGCCCTTCGGGCGCCTGGATCCGCGCCTGACAGGGAAGTCACAGGGCTGCACTAAACGCAGAAAAATGTTTCGCTGTCACAGCTAACTCGTTCGTTGATTTTGGGACAAGCAGCACTTTTTGTCGCGAGAACTAAATTGCCACTGCCACAACTAAACACGTCGTAACCCCCAACACGAAATTTTAGTGCCCGACAATTTTTCGCTTGACAACCAGTATTTGCTGTGCCATCGATTCGTTTTTCTGCGTGTTTAGTGAGGAGAGCTCAGCCCAGCCCAGCTTCTGTGCGCGATGCCGGCCCGCCACGCACGAGTGTGTGACGAGGCGGCTACCTCCAGGCTCCGGGTTGTCCAGAGTGCGTTCCCCTGTGCGCTTGACCCCTATGCCCTGCAGGTGGCCTGCTGCCGGGTTGGTGCGGGGCAGTTAGGTAACGCGCCGCCTCAGCCCCATGTATTTATTTCACACACACACACACACACACACACACACACACACACACACACACACACACACACACACGCACACGTGGGGTGACGGATGAAGACGTGTTGGTGTGCTGTGTACCCAGCTCTCATCGTGCACCGTGCATCACCACCACCACCACCACCACCACGGTGCGGTCAAGTTCCACTCTGCGGCCGTCAATCACACAAAGAGAGTTCGATTCAGCTCCCCTCCCCGCCTCCCCCCTCCCACCTCTCCGCCCCTCCTTACCATGCAGACGAGCAGAGCGCTTTTATACCGCGATCATCCAGACACAGCCCGGCCAAGCCATTGGCGGGTCGTGACCCCTGACGGCCCCGGCGGGCCTTCGGCTCCGGGTCGGCGACGGGGGAGTCCGTGGCCGACGGCGGCCACCCGATGGCGCTCGCGGGGAAACGTTTTGGCGACTTTGTTGACGCCGCAGTACGGTGACATCCTCAGTGCCCCCGCGACCGCAGAGCTTTCCCCTTCTGATTGGGTGCCAATGCTTTTTATTCCTCCTCGCCCGAACTTGTAACACATCTCGCTCTGCCCCGGCCGTCTCTCTTTTCCAATTAATTCATTAGTAAGCGGATGCCGCTGCTGCTGCCGCTGCTGCTGCCGCCGCTGCTCGCCCTGCCAGTCCGTCCCGTCCAGAGCCGCGGAGTGAGGCGCCCGCGGGGAGGAAACCGAAGGAAACTCGAAAGGGAACTGTAAAGACGTGGATTTCTATCGAGTCCCGCCCCGCGTTTGAGTCTCCGCGCCATCAGAGATGCGGCGCCGTGTTGTGAGGGTCGGAGTCGCCAGGCGGCGGGCGGCTCACGGCAGAGACATGGGATGGGGCCGTCGAGCTCTTGACTTCATGAAGACATTTCAGCGGCGTCGCCGGCGCTGTCGTCGTCGCCGGCGGGAAACGCCGCTATTTCGCGCCACTTGGCTGCATACAGGGCGCAGCGGGGAAAAAGTAGCGGCAACGCCCCAAGCCGGCCAGAGCCAAGCCCGGAGTCCCGGAGTCCAGAGTACAGCCCGGCACTAAGAGGATAGAGCCTGGGACCCGGAGGATAGAACTCGCAGTCCAGAGGCTACAGTTCGAACGTCGTCGAACGTCGTCGTCAGGATAGAGCCGTGGCCGGCGGCTAGTTTCGCGGTCCGCCGTCTGGTTGTCCCGTGCCCGTGTCGACCTCCATGGTCCACGGCACCCCCGTTTGCCTCGTCTTATCTGTCTATCGCAACGCAACACTGCGAAGACGAACCCCAGTCAAAAATTGACCATCGATTCGACGTTGTTTCGATGTTTCGATGTTATTTTTATCAAAGTCGAATCGGCCTCGAAATTCAGACGAAATATCGAGTGATGGGTCTTCGATTCTATCGACATCGAAACGACATCGAATCAACACCCAGAAAAACGTAGTCTTGAAAAGATGAAGTCTCTACCTTTGCTTTCATGAAAGTCAAATGAGACTTGATTCAAGTTTAAAACTTTGGTTAAAGTCTAGTTTTACTTTAGACCTAGAAAAATGTTCCCTCGAATCAAGTCTAAATAGACTTGATCCAGCCAAGGTCAAATTAGAATTGATTCAATGCGATAAACTTGATTCAAGACAAATTTTGATTGAATCAAATAAATTAGTATTAAATAAAGGATTTCGTGTCTTTTTCTGGGTGAATGATTAATTTTTGACTGGGACGCGGTCCCGGGGGTGGAGGGGGGGGGGGGGGGGGTACCGGGAAGGCCCCGTCTCGAGTAGCGTCCCTGGCCGCCCTGCTTTCCCACCCCCTCCGCCCCCCTCGGTAAGACAGCCGAAGCACCACCGCTAGAAAGCTCTCACTTGGAGGCGGGTCGGTGTCGCGCGGCGCGTTTTGTCGCCGCAGATTTGGCGCGCGCGGCTCATCTCTCTGGGGCTCGCTTACCTCGGAGGAGGGCCGGGACCGGCCGGCGCCGTACACCATGCGGCCCCGCCCCGCGCCACATTAAGGTCAGGCCCAGGACGGGAGAGACAGCCGTCACCGACACGGGACACGGGACGGACAGGACACGCTGGCCGGGCTGTGGCAGTGCGGCACCATGGAGCAGAGCGGGGCAGAGCCCTGCGCAGCTGAAATGACACATGCCATCACAGGAATGAGGCTATCACGGCCGGGCTGGGCCCGCGGGGCGGGAAGGAGGGCAGGACACAGGGACGTGGCCAAGTAGTGCACAGGACAAACCATCATTCCGCGCCCCGGGTCCACGACAGCTCGGCGGCGGTGCGGGTCAGCTTTCACGGACCGTCGGCGTGTGCGCGCGCGCGCCCGTGTTGTCGGCGGAAGCGAAGCGCATAGCCGGAAGAAAAGGCAGTGCCGGTTTCTGGTAGATTTTTCTGGCGGATCGCGCGGCGGATTTGCATCCCGCCCGTGTTTATTTTTCCTGTGCTTCCTCCCCGGTGCGTGCCGCGCGCCATATTCAAATTGCCCTTCGCTTGTCGAGGTGAGGGAGCGAAGTGAGCGGCGCGGCGGCGCGGCTTGGGCTGGGATGGGGCCGCGCCGGCACAGGCTCGGCGGCGCGGCCTAATCAAGGACGTGCATCCATTCAGTCACTCACTCCGCGCCGACCACGATCGGGTCGGATCGAATCGGATCGGATATTGGACTAATCGGCAAACAAGATCAAGGGCAGCCGAGTCACGGGCCGGCGCGGTGCGGCTGCTGCCCGCTGCTCGCGGTCTGGCGGTGCGTGGCCTGTAATTGCGGCGGCCATGCGAGCCGAGCCGGCCGTCGACGACTGTCGCATCCTTCCGCCGCGGTAGCCGAGCCCTGCCCCCTGCTGAGCCCCGGCCGGCAAAACAACCGTCTCTGCACCGCCGCGCGGCTGCACTGAGAGGAATGTTTCATACAGGGCATCAGAATTCTTGTTCTATCAGTGCTGCATTTGCGCTTGCAATTGAACTGTTCAGTTACTCACACCAGACCTTTGAACCTGCTAACCAGAAACTTATTATAGATATAGATAGAACTCACTTTGATGCCCACGCCCAGACTTTCGATCGTTCAGTGTTCAAACGATTTTTCTGTTTGTGTGCATATGACTCAGTCTCGTACGGGTTAAGTTCCAAAATCATTGCAGAATTTTGCGGGCACGAAAATTGTACCATTTAGTTCACGACAAAACACAAGAGGTTCCACAAGGTTTTTTCGCGCGTTCGCCAACTGAAAAAAGCAGTGGTGTTTGCCCCCCTCCCCCTACCGTAACGCTATTTTTTTTCATTGCACCTTACTGCTGTGCAGTGGACAGGTGGTGGGCTGGCGCACGACAGGCCGCTTTGGGACGGTCTAGGACACGGTCTAGGATGGTCTAGGATGGCCTAGGTGTCGCGGCTGCCACCTGCCGCTGATGAGCCGTGCGCACCGGTGGCATGCCGGGGGGGCACTACACACCGCTAGCGACCGCAGTGCGCGCGCCGTGTGTCAAGCCGTGTGCCGTGTTTGGGCCGGAAGGGAGACCTGGTCATCCCGAGACGTACCACTGCCGTTAGTGATGGCGCAGCGCTGTCTTACCGTTAACGACAGCAGCGGCTTAAGCGGCTTAGGCCCGCTGTTAGTGCACCGTACTGCCTCTGCGTGTGTGTGCGTGTGTGTGCGTGTGTGTGTGTGTGTGTGTGAGTGAGTAAGTGAGTGTGTGTGACGAAGAGCTGTTAAGGTGGTATTGTACCCAAGATAGCGCCGGTGTCGGTCCATTACGATAGGTGCGTGATGGGGGCGGGCGGGTCTGTCAGGGGAATCCCATCAAGTAGTGGAACTGGAACACGACGGCTCAGCGACAGGGTCCCGTGTTCGCGTTATCAGCGCGGTACACCATAAACAGTTGCCAGATAGGGGGGCACCACTCGGTGACGAGGTGTACTTACACCACGATTACCCGACCCGATGGTCATTATTACATCGGAAATATTGAAGGTTTCTGTTTACTTATCAAAGTGTGGCGTGTGTTCGCTCGTGAAGCCCTCCTTCAGTCCTTTAGCCCCTTCATTTACCTTGTGGGATTAGCTTCGGAGCACCCCAATGGGGGCACCATGGCACCGTGTGGACACCATGGGGGCACCATGCAGGCCGGAAACGGAGCACCAAGAGCGGCAGGGTGCTTTCCGGATCCCTCCCGTCCGAGCCAGCCTTTTTTTTTTCGCTCTCAAAATGTATGCCAACGACTGCATTTGTTTTTGTGGTCACGGTGCGGCGGGCGCGGCTGGGCGGTGACTGATGACGTCACCGATGGCTAATAGCTGCGCTGGCAGCGTTACGTGTTCTGCAGAGGGGAACAACAGCAACAGTTCCCTGTTCAAACTGGTTTAAGAAGGGATTTTCAGAACAATTTAAAAATAAAATAAAATAAATCAAGTAAAAGTGGGAACACGCCATTCAAAGCGGTCTCTGCTGCTCTGCTGCTCTGCTGTCATTCTCATATAATGCTACTACCGCCACTTTGTGTGGAAACAAACGCCTGCCGACTTCATGACAGTCTTGTTCTGCCCTCCCGCGGTGCGGATGGCTTGGCTTGGCTTGGCTTGGCTTGGCGTGGCTTGGCGTGGCGTGGCGTGGCGTGGCGTGGCGTGGCGTGGCGTGGCGTGGCGTGGCGTGGCGTGGCGTGGCGTGGCGTGGCGTGGCGTGGCGTGGCGTGGCGTGGCGTGGCGTGGCGTGGCGTGGCGTGGCGTGGCATCGCGTCGCCAGGGGATTGAGTAATAAGAGCTCCGTACTGTTCGGGGGCGACGCCCGCCCCGCCCCGCTGCGGCACGCCGCGCCGCGCGCACACGCACCTGACGCAACGCGGAGACTCGGCGAAATGGAATCGACGGAGCAACAAACACCGCCACTACTCTCTTATCACACGGCCTGGCCATGTAGACCCAGAGGCTGGCTGGCGGGTGCTTGCCGGCGCGGGCAGGCAGGCAGGCAGGCAGGCAGGCAGGCAGGCAGGCTTGTTTACGGCCGATCTTGTGATCTAGAGCAGGACGCGGTCCGGGCCGTCCGAGAAGGAGACCCGGCCGTACGGTGTGTGCCGTGTGCGCCAGTGTGGCCCCGTGCCGTACGAGCTCTGCTATGGCTCTGGACAGAATGCAAAACTCGCCGTCTGCGCACCGCGAACTGTGCCGAAATGGGGTCGGTGTGGACAATAAGGGCGCAGGGTGGCAAGGGCACGCCCCTCCGGAGCTGGTACTTCTTGAGCCCCCGCAGGAGTCTCCACATGAGAGCACTCTGGTGAGTCGACCCGTGTCCTTGCCCATGCTGACCCTCTGCCATGCACGGGGAAAAATACGTTGTTGGGTTCACGATCCGCTTTGTAGCTGTAAGCGTCAGCAAAATTTCCTGTAAAAGTTTGCAATGTAGCCTAGCCTGTGATTAAAACAAACCCGCGGTAGCGGTAGCAATACCAACAAGCAAGATGATAGGCCAACTAGAAGGATTGCTAGCGTGACTAGCGCGTTGGTACTCATGACAGTCTGGGCTGTTAACGGCACAGGGAATGTTTGCTGACGCTTTGTAGATACAAACTAGACCGTGAACACAACAAAGTATTTTTCCCTCCGTGCATGCCGGTCTCGAAAACGCAAAGAGATGCGCACCCGACGCGGAGCGCCTGCGAACCCCAGGGTAGGCCAGCCCGCTCGACACGCGCGCATGCGCCAGTCGTGGGTTGCCTACGCAGCAGGCGCCATTGGGTTTGCCCTTACGAGGATCACCACCGTGGACGTACTTCACGCAGTCCTGACAGCATCACATCTTCTTACATCTCATTTTTTTCCTGCGTGTGTTGACGGACGATTTGTAGTCCTGTTCGTTTGCAGACTGCGACGTTCTCGTTGTGGCGCGTATCGCCTTTCTTACGCCGAATTTCCCTCTGGGCGTGCCGCTGGTGCCGCGCGCCGAGTCGTGCGATCGAAAGCACCCGCCCTGTGCCGTTCAAGAGACGCACCGCGCGCCGCCGCTGCGTCGTCACGACGGCTGGACGCCGGCGGCGGGCCCGGGGAGGCTGACGCTGGGGCGTCGCCACGCCACGCCACGCCACGCCACGCCACGCCACGCCACGCCACGCCACGCAGCACACCGCAGCAGAGAGAAAGACGGGTGGCACATCCCAGCCGCCAGGCCAAATATGAAAGTGAGCAGCGGCGTGGCGGGGCGGCCGCGACCGATGAGGTTCGGCAGTCCGTCTCTGTCAGCCGCCCGTTTGGCTCCATATAATATCTCTGTCCCTCCCCTCCCCGCGTGCCCTGCGCTCCTCGCTTCCTCTGCGAATAATAATGATAATGCACAGTTTTGAAAAGAATCTTTCTCTCCTTTGGCGCTGCACGCCGCCGCCGCCGCCGCCGCCGCCGCCGCCGCCGCCACCGCCGCCGCCGCCGCCACCGCCGCCCGTTCTTGCTTGTCGCTCTTTTGCCCTCTTTTATATCCCCCTCTAACCGAGAGTGCGCAGTGTTGTTGCGTCATCGGAGGACGTGAATCCTTTTTTTCCTGCTCTGTTTCATTCCTCTCCTCCTTCTCCTTCCCCCTCACCGTCGTAGAGGTATCGCGGGGTGTAAAAACGATTGGAAGCGTATGCCGGACTGGGGAAGAGCCTAGGGACACAATGGACCATCCCGCGTGCTGCAGCGGGCCACGTTATGCAGTCTCTTACAAGGATGTCCGGCACATGGTGGCGGTGGCGACGGCGCGCATACCGCAGAGCTGCAGGGAATCCGCCGAAGCCCGCGCAGAGCGGCGAGGGTGAGAGTGAGAGTGAGTCTGGCGAGCTGAGATCTGTTATTGTGTTATTGTCGCTATTCGCACTCGCCCCGCAGTTGGCGGCGGTCTGCTAATAGCGCTGTGGGCAGCTGTGGGTCCCCTCTGCCGCTAAGTGGTGGTGCTGCACTGTCATACGTGTCGCCCCAACACTGCGCACCCAGCGGCCTGGCGGTGGTGGTGGCGGTGGTGGTGGCGGTGATGGTGGCGGTGGTGGTGGCGGTGGAGGACCCGCCGGCTGTCGGGGACGTCGCGTCGCCGCCACGCCGCGCCGTCAGCGTGCTAACTGGCAGATTTACCCCCCGGCCGTGAGGCCGAGTAGTTCGTGGACGCGACTTTAGGGGACGCTCATAAACTACGTAACCATTTTAGGGGGTGGGGGGTCAACCTATGGTCACGCGATCCTATCCTTTATGTGTGGTAGGGTTAGGTTAGCTAGGTCACGAGAAGGAGGGGGTGGGTCAAAAATTGGCCTTAAATCGGTCACGTAGTTTATGAACGTCCCCTTAAGGCTGGGCCGCTATTCTCCGCGAGCTACGGTGCGGCGGGTGACGGCCGGGCGCAGCTGGGCGCCAGGCGCCTGTGATTGTACGTCGGGGGGTCCCTCACTCTTCGAAAACCTAAGCAATGACCAGCAGTCATTTGAGTAAATTTGACTGAAAGTGACTGTTTAACTAGTGCGTTAACTTGCTGACCAGCGTGACTAATTTGACTACTTCCAGACTAATTTCTACAACTTTGACTACTTTGAGTAATTTGTAATATTGTTCGACTATACTTTGAACAAAAAGAACTGCGTGAGATCTTATTCGGGATTTTTTGAATTATTTTGAGTTTGTTGAACAACATCACGTGAGTGAGGGACAAATTGTAACTTTTTTTGATTCAAAATGTGACTCATTTCGCTTTTTTTTGTTCGACTATTTTGACTTTATGAGTAATTTGCCTTAATTGATTTTTTTTTCCCAGTTGTGTTAGTGTTTACAACCAAATGACTTCAACACTGACTTGTCTAAGTGAGGGACCCCTCGTGCTCGTGTACCGCTCGGCGCTCGGAGTAACAGACCAGCCCTGCGGGTGCGCGGGTTCGAATCCCGTCGTCGGCCGCCGCGGCACGGATCCGGTTGTGATATAATTTTCGCGTCTGTACGGCCGGGCCGGGGCCGGGCCGGGGCCGGGCCGACATGATTGATCCGCAGCCGCCGGGACTGGCCGGGTGTGGCACCCTGCGGCACTGGCCGCGGTCGGCCTGCTGGAGGCCTGCGACAGGCTGGGCTGGGCCGGTGGGCCGGGCTCGGCTGGACCGGCCGACGGCAGCGGCCGTTAGCTTTCACACTCGATGAAAGCGAATCTGCAAAGCCAGCTGAGGGGCCCAGTGCTGAGCGCCCAGCCCGGCCAGCCCCGCCCCATGGCTCATGGCTCACGGCGCATGGCGCGTGGCTCGGGGCGGCGGACACGCGCGGCGGACACGCGTGGGCACAAGTGAGCACGGCGCAGTGCGGCGCGGCGGACCTCGCAGCTCAGTGGTGACGCATGTGTTATGATGTCGCTCGGGCAGCTGGTACCCCTCCCCCTTCCCCCTCCCCCGCCCCGCCCCGGCCGGCCGGCCGCCTAAGTACGCCGCGCCACGCCCGGCCGACTGCCCGGCCTGCAATCAGCTGTTGCTGGACGCAAATCATTTCGCGCGCGGCGAATGACCGGCGCATGGCATAGCCGAGGTGGGGCGGTCCGGGCGGGGCCTGGGGGCCGTGCCCGGAACAGGCAACGCTGCTGCTTCGCCGTATGGTGCCGTGGTTCGTGGCTGAGACTTCTGCAAAAGCAGACCGCGCGAGGCACCCCGCCTCACGGCAGGTATACATCTCCCGGGATGCCTTCCGACCTTGTCGGAAGACCTGCGGACGGCTGTCGCTGGTTCTGCCGAAGTGTCACGTGATTTGTGGACGCCCCGCCCCCCACCCATTGGGCGCGGACAGACGGCATGGCTTTCCCCCGCGCCGCGCCGTGTTGTGCCGCCTCGTCATCGCAGATCGCGCTGCCCGCGGCGGCCGCGTCGACGTCTGTGTCTGTGCCGCGGGCTGTCCGCCGGCTCACTGGCCAGGTCAGCGCACCGCCGCCACGCAGCAGAGGCGGTGGCGGTGGTGGAGGCGGCGCCAGTACGTCCTCGAATCTCCATCTCCTACACCATCCAACCGCAAACGGCGGCGGTGACGCCGAGCGCCTGCGAGCGCTGGGGTAGGCCAGCCCGCACGGCACGCGTGCATGCAGAAGCCCTGTGACTGCCTACCCAGCAGGCGGTTTTCGTGTCCGACCCACCGGGAGATCTTACAGCACTGCTGGGCGCAGAGTGCGTGTCTGTCATTGTCGATCAATCTGGTGGAGGTATTTGCCTTCTCGTACTGGTGTTGGTGCTAGTTCTGCTGCTGGTGCTTGTGCCGGTGCTGGTGCTGGTGCCGGTGCCGGTGCTGGGTGCTGGTGCTGGTGCCGGTGCCGGTGCCGGTGCCGGTGCCGGTGCCGGTGCAGGTGCCGGTGCCGGTGCCGGTGCCGGTGCCGGTGCCGGTGCCGGTGCCGGTGCCGGTGCCGGTGCCGGTGCCGGTGCCGGTGCCGGTGCCGGTGCCGGTGCCGGTGCCGGTGCCGGTGCCGGTGCCGGTGCCGGTGCCGGTGCCGGTGCCGGTGCCGGTGCGGGTGCCGGTGCCGGTGCCGGTGCCGGTGCCGGTGCTGGTGTAGGTGCCGGTTCCGGTGCTGGTGCTGGTGCTAGTACTGGTGTCGGTGCTGGTGCTGGTGTCGGACACTGGCCGCCTGCACCGCCTGCACAGCACCTCTCGCATCGCGCGGCGCTGTGCCGGACCCGCTCCCCCCCCCCCCCCCCCCCTACCTCCTCGGCTGCGTCGCCGCAGCAGCAGTGGGCCAAAAGAAAGTGAAAATGCCGATCTCGTCCCCGCCGGTCCCCACCCTGTTCGGCTCGCCCCGCGGCCCGCCCGACCCGGTCGGCTCTGATCAAATAAGCGTAAGAGCGAGAGAGACAGAGCGAGGCTTCTTGCCTCACATGGCTGCTGCCGGTTGCTACGCTGCGGTGGGCTGCGCTGTGCTGTTGGCTGTTGGGCTCGGCGCGGGCCCGGTTGGCGAAGCCCGAACGTTAGTCGGAATTCCTCTCCGGTTGATCGGCCCTGCCTCCCCGTTGGCGTCCGTCTCGCTCCCCCACTCATCACTGTCATCGTGTCGTCCTTCTTTGGCTCTGGACCTCCTCCTCCTTTCTCCTAACCAAACCGACACACTCGCGTCGTGGTTTCATACAACGATCCCAGTGCGTGGCCATGCTCGCTCTCTTGTCCTCGTCACCCACCGAAAAGAATTCGTGATTCAAGCCTAGAACAGCACATAGCACATTTCTTAAAGCATTCAAGAACACAATTCTTGATCCAAGAATATTTCTTGATAACTCTAAGATTGGCTTGACGCAAGAAAATATTCTTGAATGCTTGTAGCCTAAGTAGCGTGATATATAGTATATAGTTATATATAGGTTGATATATAACGTGATATATAATATATAGGGTGATATATAGTAGTATATATAGGTATATATCGTCATATATCGTATGATGTATGGGTATATATCATTATATATCTCCTGATAAATGAATATATATTAATATATATAGAGTATATATAAGCGATATATAACCTATAGATAAGCACTTTCACCCGGGGAATATCGCTTGGATGCGGACGCGGCGCCCCCGCCGCCTCCCCGTCGTCACTTGTGCAGCACAATACCAGAGCAGGGTATTCCGGCCGCCCCCCTGCTGGCCCTGCTGTCGGCAGCCGGCGTCAGGTGGATGCGTGCGTACCGTACGTGGGTGGGCGGGGGCCGGTCCACACCTCACCTCTCCTCACCGCACCGCACCCGCTCGCACACCGGGCAGGATCGTAACCTGCCGGACCCTGCCCGACGGGTGCGCGGCGCGGCGTGGCGCGGCGTCGGCGGTTCCCTTTCCCTTTCACTCGGACATTCCGAGTGATAGTCCTATATAACGAGGACCCAGCAGGGAGGGGACCGGACCGGGCTGGTTTAATAAAGATTCATTACAAAGTGCGTGCGTGCGTGTGTGTGTGTGTGTGTGTGTGTGTGTGTGTGTGTGTCTTTCCCGACCACCGCCACTACCATCATCATCATCGCGCAGAGCACAGGTACATTTCTATGTCGAGCTTGGGAGAAAAAGGAACAACAATAACAACAAGTTTCGGTCCACTAGCGTTGCTGTGCGATGCGGGCGCACGATAAGCGAAGGTGTCTGCCTTGAGCCGCGACAGCACCACAACGACCACCAAAAGCAGCAGTAGTGGCAGCAGCAGCAGTAATAGCAGCAGCAGCAGCAGCAGCAGCAGCAGCAGCAGCAGCAGCAGCAGCAGCAGCAGCAGCAGCAGCAGCAGTAGTAAACAATCGACCAGCCCTGCGGTGCCCTGCGGGCGCCGGGCCGGACGCTTTGTGCAGCCGCCAGCCTCCAGCCGCCAGCCAAGGCAAAAGTCCATTCTTCTCGGATCGGAATTCAATAATCATTATCCTCATTTTGCTCGTAGGCGGCAATCACCACTTCGCGTCGTCGTCGCGCTGACAATTGGCTTTGTGTGGCTGGGACAAGTGCAGCGGGGGGCGAACACACACACACACACACACACACACACACACACACACACACACACACACACACACACACACAGACGGGTGGGCCCGGCCCGGGCACTGTGGTGATTGTGTAACTTTGGCACATGTTGGCGCCGTGAGTACCCCTTTCCCCCCCCCCCCCCTCTCCTCTGTCCCCTGTGATCTACCGCCCCGACACCCCTTGCAGCGCCTGCTCAGCCAGCTGCTGCAGACACCCCGGCCGCGACTTCCCGGAAGAGCACAATGAAGACGGATACGACCAGCACGAGACCATAGGACACCGCGTCTATAGGAACCGATCCCCGTCACCCCCGCCGCTCACATTCGACAATTTCTTTTGAGAATAAAATGAAAACGAATGACGCAACTAACATTGGTGCCTGCAACGAAATTTTCGTTCTCAGACCAAATGTCCTCACTAAATTCTTATTGAGATTTTTTATGCAAAAGTCACAGACGGTTTTGCAGGTGCGGAAGCTCTGGATGATATTGTGCGTAATAACGCATAATTTGTCCGTTACTACACACAGTATGCATAGCTACCACACTTTCAAAATCGTCTGTAACTTCTGAACAAAATTCTACATAATAATTTATTCTGTCTGGGCTCGTCACAGAAATTAACGAGGGAATTCGTTGCGACAGTAAGGACTGTTTTTTCAGCGTGCTCGCCGCACACTGCTCACACCTCACACCGGCTCACACTCCTCGGGGTGCGAGGCGAGGCTCGGCTCGTGCTGTGTGCGCTTGTTGCGAGGACCACGCCGACCAGCTAAAACTTTCTCTGTGTGGATAGTCGCGGTGCGGTGCGGTGCTCTGTGCGGCGCTACACACACCGTGCCCGGTGCCCGCCCCCGGTGCCCGCCCCCGGTGCCCGCCCCCGCCGCAGCCCCGTGCGGTACTCGCGCTGCACTGGCACTGATGAGCTGTACACTCCCGTCGTATACCCGTACCATCCTCCCGTTCTCCTCTCTTTCATGGCCTGCGCTGTTTTGAAGTAAAAAGATAAAAAGGGAATAGAAATATTTGTGTCTTCACGGAAAAAGTCTATGGACATTTTTGTCCGTCTGGAGGTACAATTTTGTCTCTCGCCGATGGACGCACAAAATCATCCATAGCCTGGATGGACAGGCTTTTCCTGTGTTGATCGTTTTTCTTCTTTTTTAAAGACAGTTTTTTTTTTGGCTTGCTTCTATTTTGCCATGACCCTCGCCTGCACACACCTAGATTGAGCCCTGCGCTCAGCCCTCCTGGACGTGCTGCGGTCTGCCTGCCTGTCCCCTTCCGCCCGCCTGCGCATGCGCGTGGCCGCGCATCCCTGATCGCTGTGGTCACGTGGTCGCCGCGACGACGTCCGCCGCGTCCGCCGTCGGACGTGGCCGTGATTAGCGATCATCGGCGGGCGACCCTTATAGTCACACCGCAGGCCGACGCGGCGCCACGCCTCGACACGACACGCCCCACGGTCATCAACGCCACGGCACATCAGTCGATTAACAACCGACGACAAGCGCTAGAGCACAAAAACACAAGCGGTAATTATTGAATGAAATCTCTCTCTCCTCTGTCTCTCTCTATCTTTCTCTCTCTCTCTCTCTCTCTCTCTCTCTCTCTCTTTCTGTCTCTGTCTCTCTCTCTCTCTCTCTCTCTCTCTCTCTCTCTCTCTCTCTCTCTCTCTCTCTGTTTCTGTCTCTGACCCTGTCTGTCTGTCTGTCTGTCTGTCTGTCTGTCTGTCTGTCTGTCTGTCTGTCTGTCTCTGTCTCTCTCTCTCTCTCTCTCTCTCTCTCTCTCTCTCTCTCTCTCTCTCTCTCTCTCTCTCTCTCTGTCTCTTTCCCTCTCTGTCTGTCTCTCCCTCCCCCTCCTTTTCATACACACACACACACACACACAGACGCGCGCGTATAGAACAAGAGGACGGCGCAATAGGCTGGTAGGCAGCGGTCCAAGAAGTCGTGGAAAGTGAAATGATGCCGTCGGCAGTACGCTGGCTGGGCTGGCTGTGCTGTGCGGCTGGAGGCGGGTAGGTAGGCCGGCCCGCCGCACAGCCGAGTCCTGCGGGCTGCCCACCCGAGACTTCACGGGCGGCGAGGCGAGGTCCGCCACGACCACAGTCATCCCGACCCAAGGGAGCGGTCGCACTCCTGCCACTCGGGGGGACGTTCCCAAATTACGTCGTGCCCATCGATGGGTGCAGCGCCCGTGCGTCCGATCAAGACCACCATCCGCTGTTCTCCGGCGGGTGGGTCAGGAACTCACCCGGGCGGGGCGCCCGGCGGGGCGCTCGAGCGCGGGGTATCTCCCGGACTGCTGCTGAAGACCACTTAGCTTGATAGGCACGCGGAGCGGTGAACGACACAGAGGGGAAGAGAAACGGCGATGCATGCGACGTCCTGGGTTCGAATACCCGTCCCGGTCGGTGACGCATTTTTCCGCGCATCTTGTTAGGGCCTTGTTCCGACGCTAGTGGCGCCAACAAGGGGCATGCGAGCGCGCGGATGTCGGCCCGATCAGCTGTTGCGAGGCAGCAGTGCAGTTGCAGCGCCTTTCTCGACTGCTGCAGCTGCAGCGAGAGCAGAGCCACTGCACTGCCGCCGCCGCCACCGCTACCGCTGCTGCAGCGGCTATTGGAAAACGAAATCGACCGGTTGCTGAATAATGACGGAGAAGCCAAAGCTTTCTTCTCCTTTTCCGTCGTGTGGCAGCGGGCAGTGCGCTCCGCAGTATGCAGCCTGCAGCAGCACCGTACTGCCTGCCTGCCTGTCTGTCTGCCTGCCTGCCTGTCTGCCTGCCTTCCTGTCTCTGCCTGTCTGCCTGCTTCTAGTGCACGGAAACGGTCGCGCCCCTACCG
Organism: Odontothrips loti; assembly: GCA_038380765.1. Classification (NCBI taxonomy): domain Eukaryota; kingdom Metazoa; phylum Arthropoda; class Insecta; order Thysanoptera; family Thripidae; genus Odontothrips; species Odontothrips loti. The sequence goes on from CM076249.1 coordinate 6,197,243, forward strand.
CCACCGCGTTTACTTTTCGAGTTCGGCGTGACGTGAGATAAGCCAAAGCGACAGTCGACAGGCAGCAGGCCCTGGGGCTGCTGCCTGCTGCTGCCTGCAAAGCATAGCGGCGGACGCCGGCGAACATGTCGCTTCCGGTGCGGTGTGTGCCGAGCGCAGCGACCCCCGTCGTTAGGCGTCGTCCATAAAGTGCACCATTACTTCCGAGCTTCCTCGTACCTCGCGCCTGTGAGTGCCAGAGGGTAGGCCAGCCCGCACGACACATGCGGAAGTCGTGGTTGCCTACACAGCAGGCGCCGTTCGTTTTGCCACACTGGCAAAGTTGAGTTTACCCCTGCGATGTGGGGCGATCCCTCAGCGGGAGGGGAGGGACGTTCCGAGCACTGCCTCCTCTCTTCGCCGCGATCCCACCTTACCGTAAATCCCAATCAGCCGGCCGTTATAGGCCCGTCCCGTTGGGCCTGGCCTGTCTTGTCCGCCCTATTTGCTCTGCGGGACACCGAGGCACTGAGGCTGAGGCCACTGAGGCACCGAGGCACTGAGGCACTGAGGCACTGAGGCACTGAGGCACCGGGGCACTGAGGCACTGAGGCCACTGAGGCACCGGGCCACTGAGGCACTGAGGCGCTGAGGCCATCGGCTGCGTGGTCACGTGAATCCGACCGACCGGCAACAGTATTGAGTTTAATTAGCCGCGAGGCTTTGCATGGCGCCGTCGATACCCACGTAACGTAGCTGTGCGGGCGGCGCGGGCTGCGAGCGCCTCATTGGCTGTCTCTGATGCTGTCGGCTGCTGTCGGCCGCCTGATTGGTCGGCCGGCGCAGTCACCGAGACGGGATGGGACTGGACGGGGTGGCGGGGCACCGCACCGGCCCATCGGGCGGCTGTGGCGGATAGCCGCCGCTGTCAGGCCGTTATTCGCAGCGGGCGCCGCGCGCTGCGCCGCTTGCAGTACCGGCCATCGCTATTCGCACTCGGACCCCAGCTCCTCGAGGTGCCGGTCCATCCCCCCCCCCTCCCGGTCGTCCTGGCCGTTGCCTCACTGGTTGCCTCGCTGATCCCCGACCCCCTGACGGCCTGGTGGTCTCTTACGGCGCCCCGAGGCCCCCGACGAACCCCATCCGGCGGCGGCGGTCAGTGCAACAATCCTCGCGGCTGGACCGGGCAGCTCCACGTTGGCGGCCCGTCGGCCACAGCCCACAGCTGCCCCTCCGGCGGAAGTGGCGAGCCCCGACGCTGCCGCCGGGCACCGCTGGTTAACAATGGTTTACAATGGTGACGGATTAGAGCTGAATCTCGCACGGGCGCTGGGCAGCGCCCCGCTGGGCTGTCGGCTGGCGCGAGCGGGATCGCCTCTGGTTAGAGTGGGTCCCTGGCGTACAGTGGGGCCCCGACCCGTCCGGCTCTGTCCCTTTTGTTGTGCCCGTCGGCTAAAGCAGCTCCGCTGTGCTCCGCAGCTTACCGTGCGCAGGAGCACGGCACAAGCACGCCGCTACGGACACTGTTCTGTAGCCGAGCTGAGCTGGGCTGGGCTGGGCTGGGCTGGGCTAGGCCCCCGACCGGAAGTGTCTGTCTAGGCCGAGCGGGAAGCGAGTTCGAGGGGTCCCTCACTCGTGATGCAAGCGTGCCATGATTTAAATTCATCATGTTTCATTTTTCCGTTGTTTTTTTCTTTTTTTACTGTTTTTCCCTCTTTGATTTTTAACCTTTTATTAAAAAAATGTTCCTCCAATTTTTCAGACTTTTTCTGATTATTTTAGGTTAGGTTTTTTCCCTGTGAGGGCGACCGCTTCACGCCACTCCACGCCCACAGGACGGACTCTCCCCGAAACCCCTTGCTGATCGTGTTTTGTGGTGTTTGTGCTGCAGGGCCACCACGCGCAGACCGTGTACACGCTGACGCAGCCGCCCTCGCCCGGCCCGCCCTTCCTGTCGGCCGGCGTGCCCACCTACCCCGGCGGGCTGTCCTATTACCCGCACTACATGGGCCCGGGCCTGGGCCTGGCACACGGCCACGGCCCCCACCACCCCCGCAGCAGATACGCGCACCGCCAGCACCGCCAGCACCGCCAGCAGAAACACGTGAGTACAGAACGCCGTGGCAGTAGGCTGCCGGGCTTGCAGGCGAGTACGATGGGTTGCCAGCCGTAGCCGGCCAGGCGGTGCGCGTCGGAAGTACGCGTACAGCGGAGCCCCTTAGGGCTTTCCCCTGCTAGAGGTGTTCGCGCCGGTGTCCACGGTGGAGCTATGTCGATACTCCCTACCATGCAGGCCGGGGTATCGACAGACCTGCTCGCGTGGCCTCCAGGAAATTCAAGAGATATCCATTTAACTTTTAAAACGTCAGCGTTACAGGGGCGGATCTAGGATCGGCTCAAGGGGGGGGGGCAATGTCCCGCTTTTTGCCTACTTACAGGCGGAAAAGTTATGCCGGTTGCCTACATTTCCGGCACCCTTCGCGCCGGGGCAAAAGGCCTGTTGCCCCCCCCCCCCCCCCCCACTAATTCCGCCCTTGCAGCGTTATAAATACTACTGTCTAAAAACGAATGCCTCAACCCAACAGGTCCCGACGCTGCCGTCAGACGAGCGCCTGCGCCGCGAGCGCCGACAGCACCGCGGGGACCGAGACGTGGCGAGAACCAAACCGGCCAAGCCCAAGCCTGTGCCCGTGACGGAGGCCGACGTCGCCAGGACTTACACGGGGCTGGACAGGCGCATCGCCGAGGAGTTCATCATGGCCATGGACCACGGGCTGCACAGACCCGGCACCGGCAGGCAGCAGCAGCAGACCGACGACCAGGACGCTACCAGAGTCGACTGAGCGACCGCAGAACTGAATTTTTATTTTATTATTTTTTGAACGAGAGGTCTATTTTGAGCAACGGAAGCACTGACAAACGACGGCGGCTTGGGCCACTCACAGTATCAGGCGTCGAGTTCAAGTAGTAAAGGAATATTTAATGTATCTTCATGACATGTGAGGTTTGTGCGCCTCTGGATTGTTTGAAGATTTTGTATTTTATTTTGTGTAAATGCTCAAATAAAGTGTGCGTGTGTGTGTGTCTGTGTGTGCGTGTGGCATCATCCAAGCTGAGCTGGAAGTCACAACCAGAGCTAAATTGTGCTCGGAGGCTGTTGCTGTCACAGCTCTTGGGAGGGAAAGCCCTCCGATAGATTCATAGGCATTAATAATAAGACTGTTCTGATAAGTTGAAGTTACAAATGTGCAGTTTTAATTTCAATGCCATCCCATTCATTCCTGGAGGGATTGGTTTAAACTGCAGCACCAACAATACCATTATTTTTAAGTACTTTTTGTGTGCCATGGAAGGAGAAATTACAAGTTTCACCTCAGCTGTGCTTCTTCAGTTCTAACTTTTCTTCTGCACGTTGGTACCAATTCTGTAAATTTTGTGAAATTTGGCTTGTAAGGATTTATTTAGTGTACTTTACAAACTTCCACTGACTTTCCACTTGATTAAAAGGTAACATTTTTGTGATATTCTCTTTTACACATCAATATTCTCTAATTTTTCTATCAACTCGTACTTGAGCTCAACTACTCTGGATCTTCTACAATCTTATTTATGTTTACAAATAAATTAAATTATAGCTTGTGAATAGTACCAAACAAATTGCTCAAAAGTGTGGGGTACATATTTTACATATCTGTTAACAAAATAAAAACCTGTAGGAATAAAGGTAGTGGCTCATTTCCTGACTGCTTAAGAGTCAATCAGTCAATTCGCCTGAATGAAATACTGAGAAACCAGAGCAGGACCTGGACTCAAATAATTTCTGCGTATCTCACAAAACGTCTTCTGGATAATTTGTTAGGTGATTGTTTAGCAACAGATAGATGCACAGAGCTGATGTATGTAAAATATGTAACATACTTTGTAAAGATAAATCTGTAATAAAAACTTGTATTATGTCATAGGATTCTCCTTACATAGTGTCCACTCACGCCACTATTTCAAAATAACAGATTGTGGTACAATGAGTGAGGGAGAGGCAAAGTATCACAGAAACCTCACCACTGAATTTCATTTCAAAAATATAAATACAATCACAGACATGCTTTTGCAATGAAACTCAGAGCTAGAATATTGTGTACATATCCAACTTTCATATAAATATACTTCACTTTTTATAATATTGAGAAAAAGTAAATTAAGACATGCTTTTGCAATGAAACTCAGAGCTAGAATATTGTGTACATATCCAACTTTCATATAAATATACTTCACTTTTTATAATATTGAGAAAAAGTAAATTAAGAGGTTGCAAAACACAAATAGTCAAAGAACATTTCAAGTCTATATTTGATTAACTGGTCATTAGAAGTCATCATCGCTATGATCATAGGGGCGTTCTGGTGGCTTCCGAGCATGACCAGTTCTGGCTCGTATTCCTCCATCAACAGTAGCTGCTGGGTCCATTTCTAGTTCATCATTATCATCATCATCTTCACTTCCTAAAAGCTCAGAGCCGTCCAAGAGAAGGTCACTATCGGAGTCCAGGCTACCGCTGTCACCATCTAGTTTACCGCCAGTCATACTGCCAAACACCCGTGTACCATTTCTTCGCCCAGTTACTGGTCGAGCAGCTGAAAACAATAAGAGTGTTATAAAAAAAATATTTACAAATAAATCTTTACTTGTTCCTTAAGAGCAAACTTCGAGCTTGGTATTGTCTTTCCCTTACCTCCAGTACGGACTCCATTTCGATCAGCTTGACCAGGTCTTTTTGTGACAGCAAACTTGGACAGGTCATCTCCATTTTGGTTAATTACACTATCTTCTCCTGCACTAATTTTCTGGTTCGAAAAGAGGTCCCCTGAGCCCTCAATAAGCTTCATTGAGCCGTCTTCCATTTTCAACTGCTCCAGCAACTTTTTAGTTGCAGCCTGTCGTTCTTCCATTCTCTCTTGTTCAGCTTGCTCAGCTGCTTCGTATTGTTGTTCTAAATAAGTCATACACCGGAACCGAAGAACATATGACTCATACAGCTGTCGCAGTTCTATCTCCAACCTTTCAAATTCCTCCATAAAAGCTGGCCTGTAACAGTGAACAGATTGGGAAAAATAATAAGCACTGAAAACAACAGAAATAGTTGAACATAAACACATAAACAGCCATTGACCAGGCTTACCTGACTTTTTTCAAAGTTTGCAAACGCTTTTGATTTCTTTCCAGCTCAAGTTTTCTCTTCTCAATTTTGCTATCCAAGCTACTCTCAGTAGCAGACACGTTTTCCATTTTCATTTTTGTATCTGCTATTTCATGGCGTACGTCTTCAATAGCTTGTTGCAGTCCTACCTCAACTTGATTAATTTCAATTTGCCTACCAACACTGGAATTGCGCAAGTCCTACAACAGGAAGAGTTTTAAAAGAATGGAGGGGATGGAACATGTGAACAAAGAATATCAACTAGCTGATATAACTTACAGCCAATTCAACTTCTTTTCCAAGAAAATCATGCAGTTTTGCTCCTTTTGTTGTAATTTGAGACACCAAATTGCGAACTTGCTTCAGTTCATGTATCTGTAAAGAACACAAGTTCATAGTATGATTTGAAATACAAGAATACAAAGATATTTATATACAGGCTCCACCTTGATAGATACCTTGCTGGTAATGTTACTGGCAGCTGCCTTGGCAGACATCGCCCTCTCTTCACTATCCTGTTGCTGGGTATTATTTGACAGTAAGCTAGAATATAATAACGAGGTAGCCTTCAACATTTCACGTACTGCATACCCATCTGCTTGATACAAGCGTTTTGTATTCAGTTTGACATTTGCTTTCACAGCCTGAAAAATAGCCAGATTAACAGCTGTTCCAAGAAGTTAGCAAGAAGTAATACATGAATGTAGGATTACCATGAACTGTGCAACAGATCTGATTAGAAGCACCCTATCAGTTTCTGTGTCAAACTCCAACGGAATGTCAGCATCAGGATCAAATCGTTGAACCAACCACACTAAAATTTCTGCAACCAATGGGAAATTTGGATTGCGGAAATTCTCCATGGAGATAAGTCTGCTGTAGCCCAATGCCCGCATCATTTCTGTGAAACCTGTGAAGATTAAACATAAAAACGAAGGGGTTTATTTTCGTAAAACATATCACAATGAACAATCCACACACTGCAGTTTGATCAACTGCCATTTAAATACGCACTTCTCAAGTCCCGGTACGACATTATGAAGTAAATAAAAACCTAATCTCACTTCTTTCGTCATTTGTACATCTGCTCACAATAGTAAGTAACTACAACAAAATTCAGTCGAAAAGTATGCGTCAACATCTTGGAATCGGCAAAGGTCCCTTGGAATCGCTTATGTTGTGATACATTCGTTGCTAGGCAACTACGCGCATTAGTATTTTCTCATACCTCCGGTGCATGGGGGAGGGTGGGTGGAGAGTGGTGGTTTCAGGTTACCTGCTTACCTGGGTGTTTATATTCTGTGCGTTTACGATGTTCCTTTTGACTTCTTCTGACGACTTGACAAGTATGTTAGTTTTCTAAGGACGAAGGACTAAATCATGGAAACGACTCTCCATTTGACTGTTGACTGACACATTGACTATTTATTCACAAGGAAAAGGAACACAGCAAACATGGCATTTAAACAAGCGCGGGAGGGACATAGATGTGGTGTTTCACCCCACGCATTGTTCTTGCCCCACGGCTCACAATAAACAGTTAACTTCAGAGAGTATGTATTTCGGCAGACTTCGTTACAAAATTACGTGTGGCTAGAGTGAGGAGAGCCTGCCGAATGAGAGCGGGGCCCCCGTGCAGGTTAGTTTTATTACCTCGCCCGATACAGTTTACATAAGCGGCCCGTGATGGGCTGACCTCGCCGTCAGCCAATAGTTGATCGGTGACACAGTGCGTACGGAGACACGCACGGTCGTATCGGGCCACCTGTTAATTAGCTACTCGGAAAAGGACCCGATGTCACAGTAATAAACAGAAAACAGTGGCACAAAACTACTGCATGTGTGGACGCCACACTCCCATGGGGTGGTATAAAGCGTTACACTACCAGAGATCCTTTGTCCCCCAAATCAGTTCCCGTAAGATCACCGAAGCTGCAGGCAGGGGTCTTGGCGGAAGCCGGGACGATTTAAGTTTTGTTTTCAACCGTCAACAGCCCCGCCCCATCACACCATCATTTTTGAAACCATAAACTGCAGTACGAAAATTGCCCCTAGTCCTCGCCAGCTCGCACGCACGCTCGCGACGCTCGCAGATGTACGCGTCACTGACTTTACGGAGCCCGGTCGCGAGCGTACGCTCGGGTGGGCTGGTGGGTAAAGCAGGGGTTGCGGTTGAAAACCTATTAAAAAAATTACTAGATAGATCTGAAATGGGCCAACGCTATTTTTGAAAAGAGGAAAGTGCAACGATAATGGTGATACAAACGAGGGGGGTCTCTCTGCCCCAGTCTCTCTAGTAATGGCGTTTTACGGCTGTTTTTAGCCCTATAATGTAGCTCAACACTCATATGTTAATGCAGTTTTAAAGATTTTTAATCGATGATTGTGTTTGATTGTCTGAAAATGTGTACACTGATTGTCTCCAGTTGTAGACCTCTCGGATATAAATAATTTGACAAGATTCTGTTCTGCAGGGTGACAGTGGCTCGTGCCAGAGCAGCGGGAACTCTTTGCAAATGCCATTTTGGCTCGGTTGGTCATGCGCGTCATGAGACACAATTTTAATGACGTGACGATAGCCAACCTTGCAGACTCAGGGCGGCCTCGTGCCCTCCGTTTACTCCGTGCACATCTCGGTTTGTCCACACATCGGCCAGAGCTGCTGAATGAGTTGCCTACCTACAGGCGGAGGAACGCTCGGTTGGGACAGGGAGCTGCCGTGGCTGGAGTGGCGAGGCGACGTGACACGTGACGGAACTCGTAACGTGACACGTGACGGGACACGCAACGTGACACGTGACGGGACACGTAACGTCATACGTGATAGGAGTCGTGATGTTGACACGTGACGTTACACATGATGTGATCATAGACGACAGCAACGAATAAGCGCGGGGATGTGCGTGGAACCATCTGTGGGAATCGAACCCACCAGTCCTGCAGTCTGGGGAAAACTCAAGCCGGCGCCAACGACAGTTTGCTCCAGCACACCCTGGAAGGATTTCGAAGAAAAGTCACGTGGTTTGTTAACATAAGCATAGTGGCCAATTTCAGAACCAGGTGTCCGCAACTGCTAAATTTTCTTTAGCATATTTTCCGAATGATCTAGAGCATTACTTACGGCGTACTTTATGAATTTCTTTGGAATACTCTTGCAATTTGAAGGGGAAATGCACGTTGTTTTTCCGTGTTGACGTTTTCAAAGAGATGATAAGCACTACTCTTGGAAGTACTGAGAAGTTTTATTGGTGGTCTCCGGAGAAGAATACTGAATTAGTCAGTTGGAAGCGCAGTAAGTGGTGCTGGTAAACCAGCCATGAGGATGATATAGCGACTTGCTGTTAGCAAGCCAGTAACATTTCAGTGTAAAGAAGCCACGTTCGAAGGTCTCAGAATCGTGCACCGTGTCTCTGGTCCAATATTTGCCAGAGGTGCTCTATTCAGTAGGGAAGAGGACAGGTGGTGACCCCCTAAGAGACCCTCTGGATCAGTGATGGCCACCCCTAGATTTGTCTACCTGGCAGCCTTAGAAACTTCTGAGTCGATTCATTCAGTGGACGAATAGAGTAAGGTAGGAACTCAATCAAAAACTTCGAAACTGTTTTTGTAACTTGGTTTAAGTGGGAAAGAGTTAAAAGGGCCATCGCTGTTACATATGTGCCACCCTGGTCCCATTACCCTTAGGTATGATTCTGGTGGCGTCACAAAGTAACAGTGCTGCCTTCTTGAACACCGTAAAATATTTATCACCACTTTGCGACAACCCTCTGGCTAAACCTGAAAAACGAATAAGCACCGGGCACCTAAAATACTTTTAACCAAACAGCTAGAAAAGTACAACTCTTCTCCCACCTTGCGTAGGTACGATGATTCATCCGTCACACGAATATTTCGTCACATGACGAATAAACTTCGTAGAGTAACGACATATTCAGATGATCAATGAATCGGCACAGCTTTCCTTGTCATACGACGAACAAATTTTACAGTGCAGCCTTCGATCGCGAAACACCAGTACGGCGCGAGCCGGCGGCGTATCGTACGGATGTGGGGTGCGGGAGTGGTCGGCTCGTCCTGGTTGGGGATTGGGGCACTGGAGCAAAGTGGGCCCGGCCCCGGTGGCGTCCTTCCCTTCCGGCCCTGCCTCCTTTGACCCCCGACCCCAGACCGGGCTGCCGTCCGCCCTAAATCACGCACCGCGGCACGCGCAGGCAAGAGGCCGGGCAGGACTGACACCATGCGGTGCTCGCTTCCTTCCTCACTGCCGCGCCGCGTGCGGCGTGTCTCTTTATGCCCTTCCCGTTCGCACAGTGACCCCTCGCCGCTCCGCACGGCAGATGTGTTGTGCCATGCAATGCTTGTGCTGACGGCCCCCGGTCCGGTCCACGGCACGGCGCGGCCAGCTCGTCATCGCTCTTCCCTTCCGGCCGGCGGCAGCGGCAGCGGCAGCGGCAGCGGCAGCGGCAGCGGCAGCGGCAGCGGCAGCGGCAGCGGCAGCGGCAGCGGCAGCGGCAGCGGCAGCGGCAGCGGCAGCGGCAGCGGCATCGGCAGCGGCACCGGCGAGGGGCAATTCACTCCTGTAGTACCCTGTACATAGTGTCCTGTAGTACTTTGTAATACTATTGTAATACCTTTCTGTAATACCACAAATCCAAATTTTTTGGCCCGCAGACATCAAAAAATGTATAATTATTCGAAAATATTAGGTCTACAGACCTTGTAGTACCTACTACAAACTACTACAGCTGTAGTATCCTGTACACAGAGTCTCCGAGTGAATCGCTCCTTGGGCAGCGGCAGCGGCAGCGGCAGCGGCAGCGGCAGCGGCAGCGGCAGCGGCAGCGGCAGCGGCAGCGGCAGCGGCAGCGGCAGCGGCAGCGGCAGCGGCAGCGGCAGCGGCAGCGGCAGCGGCAGCGGCAGACTTAGTCACGTGATGTGAGCGGCAGGGTAGGCGGCTGTAGCTGCCCCGGGGGTAGCTGGGCCGGAGCCGGCCGGGATGAGACGGGATGGCATGACGCGTCGTCGTATAGCGTCTTCCGGCTGGGGGTCGGCTCGGCCCCTCCGTTCCTAACGAGTTGTGGCGTGACCTGCCCAGCCCCGCGGCCCCCGCAGCCCCCGTCGTGACCCCCGAACGCTCCCGAGGACCCCGTTGGCCGGCTTGGCGCCTGCGCCGGTAACGCGCGGCCATTTCCGCAAACGAAGCTGCTATGGCCATTATGCACCGAGTTGGGGTCCTGACCCGGCCGGGACTGGACTGGGGGCGCTAACTCACGCGGTGAGGACGGGCAGTGAGGAGAGGGACCTTGTCCGGTCGGGCCGGACCAGAGGCCTGTGCGCCCGGGCCCGGGCCCGTGTGGTGCACTCCGCTGCGGAAGGAAAGGTGCTATTCCCCTCCCATCCCATCTCATCTCGGCCCATCATCGCTTCGCATCGCACGCGGAACCTAATGAAGTCTCTTACGGCACGGGACATGCGGTGCGTGCGCGGGCGTGCCGGAGGAGTAGCACTAACCCGTTCACCAGTCGGAGAGGGTGGATGAGCCGTTCACAATTACGTCACGCTCATCGATGGTTGGGACGTCGGAATCAGACAAGCATCCGCGGAGCTTCCGCGACAGAGCAACAGCGTCGAAATCATTCCGCGGGAGATACCCCGCACTCATGTGCTCCACCGTCGTCGGGGTATCTCTCGGCTGCGAGTGGTGGTAGGGCAGCCAAGCCATGGCTTCGGAGCTGGTGATGACGGTATCATCAGACTAGGGGACAAAATATAGTGCACCACACGGGCCCGGGCCCGGGCCGGGGCGCACAGGCACTAGGACAAACTGCACAAAAAAAAAAAAAGCAAACCAGGATTTTCCTCTTTGTAAAAATTGTTAAAATTAGCCATGCCATGGCCTCCCCTATTATGAGGTGGGATTTTTTTTTCCTGAACGAGTATACAAGTGGGAACCTATAGGCTATCGATTCCAGAGCCGTGAGTCTGGTTAGCATGGCCACAGCTGAGTAGAAGCCGCGACTTCGTTAGCATGACATCTCATGCAGTGGCGGTCTATGAGCTGCTAGGGAAGGTCATCAGACGCCATTTTCATGTCGATACGATGCCTAGGGTCTGCTCCAGACAAACTGCAGAAAAAAAAACACGGAGAAAACAACAACAACAAAAAACAGAATTTTCTCTTTGAAAAATTGTGAAAATTTGCGTCGTGCTCTAATCGGGGACTGCGCCGCGCGAGACACAGCAGGACACTGCCATGCGACTCTAGCTCGATGCCACTGCGCCGCCGGTTGACGAAGCAAGTGACGAGGACGAGAGAGAAAGCGCTGGCGGGCTGGGGCTGGCAGGGGCAGGGCAGGCTAGCAAGCGTTGCTCGGGCGCGGCGCGGAGCGGCGGGGAGTGGAGGAGCGAGTGGAGCAGCAGTAGCGTGTTGTGTGTGTGTGTGTGTGTGTGTGTGTGTGTGTGTGTGTGTGGCACGAGCCTGATCCTTGTCGGGGCGCCCGTGTCATCGATTTCATACCCCGGTCGCGGCATTATCTTGCGCCCATCCGATCCGTTGTCGTGGCAACAGCAGCGCCGCGAGAGCGGGGCGGCGCCACGGAGAACTACCACTGTTTGTTGTCGGCGGCTGTTGCCACCGCGCCTCGCCCGGCCCCGCCCCCTCCACACGCGCCCGTCGTCGGCGACCCCAACGACCCCAATGACCCCCGACATCCAGTTGAGTCGAAGATGCTCTCGTTGGCTCAGAGAATCTGGAACCACTAATAGTAGCTCGTCCTTTACGACTAGCCACGCTGAGCGCCTGCGGGTGTCAAGGGTAGGCCAGCCCGCACGACACGCGTGTGTGCTAGAGTCGTGGTTGCCTACCCAGCAGGAGCTTTACTCTGGCCAAATAGTGTAATCCGGGGCAGTCCGAAACCGATGTAAGAAGTCGTAACAAATAAGAAAAACTTCGGGGACAGTATGAGAAATTGCGTGTACTTTATATCACCGAAAATGCGAGGTATCCAACACGTGATTTCTTACACTCCCCCTGCATTCTTCTTCTCCGTTGTGACTCCTTCGGTTTCGGGCTTCGGGGAACTCTAGGCCTCGAGGTATACTATTATTTAAAGGCCTCACGACAATATCGTGGGTATGACAAAGCAGAATGATCATCACTTCCTATGAGACATTTTACCTTTCCAATTTGAGAACGACTTCAATGATTATTACTTTTTTTTAAATTAATTTTTTTAAATAATAGTATACTTGCTGTGTGGCACGGCAGTCTCGCTGGGGATGCGATTGATGCGATTACATTGCCGTGTCCCCGTGTTGCAAACGTGTCGCCGGTTTGCCTCGGCCCTCCCGGTAGGTGGTCTCTGTCGCTGGGTATCGACAAACGCCTTCCCTCCCCCGTCGACGCCAACATCACGAATAGAAGAACGGCGAGGAACGCCCCTCGCCTCGGCCTCGGCCCCTCCGCCACCGCGGGGTTTGCAGCGACAGCTCCATCCACCCGCCCGGAAGAGACAATCCAGCGACGTGAGAGCGAAAAGAGACGCGTTGTGTCGCAAGTATGATGCGGCGTGGAGTTGTTGGATGCGGCATGCAAAACCGCACAGCAGATGTCGCGCTGTCATTCGCTGTTTTACAGTCGTCCCTCGGGCTGGACCCCCCGGGGCGGGGGGGGGGGGGCAGCAGCCCCCTGAAATTCGCCAAAAAATATCTAGGGAGGTCTAGATTTTTTTTACTTCTTCCCCCTGATTTTGAGATCCCGCCCACCCCCACCCCTCTAGGCCCCCAGGATATGACATTCCGACGATATTTTTTTGACCAACCAAATACAGGACTACCACCACCACCACCCCGGGGGGAGTTATACACCTCTGAACACTATTTCTTTCTTTGTCTGAAAGGCAGAGTATGATACACCTGGTACACCTCTGAACATTTTCCTTTGTCGGCAGAGTATGGAACTCCGCTCGACACTTTGTCTGGGCGTGTAGAACACGGTCGCTGATTGGACACCCAGTTTGTCACGTGACCTCGCCCAAAGCACACACACACACACTCGCTATACCCCGCCATGGCGCGCCGCCCTGACTCACCGCACACAGCGCGGGAATGCTTCCTGCTCCGTTTTTTTTTTCTTCTTATTTTTCAAGCCCGGCACCAGTCGGCGCGCTATAACATTTCGTTGCAATAATGTTTGATGAGCGGCCGACCAGGCAGGTCTGCCGAACGGTCCGCCCTGCCCACACCTTATTGGTTCCCCCCACGCCACGCGGTGCGCGTCGGTGGCGCCGCGGCGCTGCCAGCGCGACGCCCAGGGAATCTACACGCGAAACGGTGTCCCAACGTAAACGCAGACATTTTTCAGAACGAACATAGGAAGGAGAGAAAAAAAAAAGGAGACAACAAAAACCGAAGAGAAAGAGAAATGAAACAGTGCGCGGTTCTCATTCTCACCGCCGCCGTCGGCCATAGGGCGCCCGGCCGCGGCGCACAAGCGCAGCCGACACTGCCGTGATCCATTGTTTCCGATGCTAAATGCGGACCCGACCCTTTTGTTGCTAGAAAACACTGTGATCTGATTCTCGTTTCATGACGTATCATATCCGAGGGGGAGAGAAACTCTCGCTGTTAGATGCGCGATGCCCAGCATCGTGGCCTGGGCCCCCGTGGCCCCCGCAGTCCCCGCGCCGGCCCCTCGGTGTGACACACGTCGGCGCGGGGGGACATGACGGCCTGCCGGAGCCGATCGGCGGCGTCCTGGCGGCCCCCCCCCCCCCCCGCCCCCCCCCCCCCCCCCCCCCCCCCCCCCCCCCCCCGCTGATCATGTTTGGGATAGAAACGACGTGTTTCTCGTGATTTCAGCCGGCTTGGCGGGCTTCTCAGAAGCGGCCCTGCCCCCGGCCCTGCCCCCGGCCCTGCCCCCGGCCCTGCCCCCGGCCCTGCCCCCGGCCCTGCCCCCGGCCCTCGCCTCAGCCGCCGTGCTGAGGGGGAAACAAATTCCAGGGGAAATCCGAGGTAATCCATGTACTATCTTGGGGTAATCCGGGTTAATCCAGCGAAAAACGAGGGTAATCTGGCGGACACGATTCAGCCGAGCTACCCCGACCTGTCCCGACACACCCGGCTAGGGTACTCGCGTGTTCCGGAAGTCGTGGCACCGCCTCCGCCTCCGCACGTATCGCCAATCTTTGGGAAATTATTTGGTCACGCTTTGCTCGGTGCACCGCCGCCGCGCTGCTGTGGGAAAAGGGCTCGGAAAAAGGGGAAGGCACGGTCCGCGCACAGCACGGCACGACACGGCACGCTGCGGGGAGTCGGCGATGCGCTGACGCTGTCAGGCTTACGGCCCCCGCCTCGCAGGCGACGCTCGCTGGATACCTCCCATACTTGCTGATTCTGCAATGGGTCGTGGTCTACCATGTTGTTTTTTCTTCATTTCTCCCAGAAGTGAATGCGGCGGGTGCCGAACCCCAGACCTCCCGCGTAGCCTCTTGACTGTGCGTGGCGCATCACGGTAAAAGTCTATGAACACTTTTGTCCATGAGCTATGGATGATTCTGAACGTGACAATATTTGTGACTCCAGACGTAAGATATTGTTACCAACTGTCGTGGGGATGAACAGACTGACCTCCTCCCGCCACGCATCAGGCCGGAGCTGCCAGCTCGGCCAGCTCCCACTTTCGGGAGCAGCGTCCAGAGTGTTTGGCTCGGTTTGGCTGGCTCCTCTTCCACATTTTTCGCAACTTTGAGTCGTTGGCCCCGAATGCTCGCACGAACGCGCTCTACTATCGGCCATCGAGAGCGCAGCAGAGCTATGCACGCTTCGGCTGGAAACGCATGCCGACACGGGGGCGTGGCAGGGCTTGGCAGGGTGTGGCAGGGCTTGGCAGGGCGTGGCAGGGCTTGGCAGGGCTTGGCAGGGCTTGGCAGGGCTTGGCAGGGCAGGGCGGGCGTTCAGGGGCTTCAACGGCTTATACTTTCGTCTCCGGGCCAACGCCACACGTCGCCCTGGGTTCACCACCGTCCTGTATTGGAGACTTGAATGCACGAGTCGGCCGAAAGCGCACGCCGCGACCGCAGCCGCCGCCGCCGCCAGAGAGAGAGAGACAGAGAGAGAGAGAGAGAGAGAGAGAGAGAGAGAGAGAGAGAGAGAGAGAGAGAGAGAGAGAGAGAGAGAGAGAGAGAGAGAGAGAGAGAGAGAGAGAGAGAGAGAGAGAGAGAGAGAGAGAGAGTGTGTGTGTGTGAGAGAGAGAGAGAGAGAGAGATACACAGGCAGACGCATGATCCTGTGGCGTCGCTTTGGTTTGGGAACGGAACGGGTTTCTGGGTCAAACGTCGATGAAAGGTCCCCCACCCCACAACACACATAAAGAACGTGTATCCATTACATTTGCCGCTGTTGAGTGGGCGGAGACGACTTGAGCGCTGCTGCTGAAGGCTTGTTTCCCCACCCGACCCCTTCACTCTGCTTCACCTGCCATTATCTGAATAAGAATCCGGGCCCTGTCGACATTAAATAGACGAAGCCCTTTAGAAATCTGGATCCATCAGAAAGCCGAGGGGCCCTGCTCCTCCACTCGAGTCCACTATCCAGTCCACCGCCAGGGCCGGTGGAGCCGGCGGAGCCCCAGCCGTCCAGTCCCGGCCCGGCAGGGCCCCCAGTAGCCAGCCGGATCAGCTGTTTAATGCCACTACCGGTTACCTCGCCACTGCAGCAACCGCCGCCGCCGCCGCCGCCTCCGCCGCTACCGCCACTGCAGCAAGCCGCTAGCCTCCTTTCCACAGTTTCCCTTTCTCTCTCGCGTCCTGGCGCTCTCCCCACCTGTTCCCCCTCTTCCTCCCGTCTCCGTCCGCCTGCCTCTCTCCAGCTCTGTTCACCGTCTCGCTCGCACACACTCTCAGGCCGCTGCTGCCGCTACGGCTGTTCATGCCAGTTGATGCCAGTCCCCCAAGGGACTTTGTGGGTCCGGCGCTGCGCTGCACTGCACAGCACTACAGCCAGCCCCACCCTCTCCTCTCTCTCTCTCTCTCTCTCTCTCTCTCTCTCTCTCTCTCTCTCTCTCTCTCTCTCTCTCTCTCTCTCTCTCTCTCTCTCTCTCTCTCTCTCTCTCTCTCTCTCTCTCTCTCTCTCTCTCTCGCCGCCGCTCCCCTCTCCACGCCTGCCTCTCTCCCTAGCTCGCCATCTCGCTCGCTCGCTCGCCCTTTCTCTAAACACCTCTCTCTCTCTCTCTCTCTCTCTCTCTCTCTCTCTCTCTCTCTCTCTCTCTCTCTCTCTCTCTCTCTCTCTCTCTCTCTCTCTCTCTCTCTCTCTCTCTCTGTCTCCGTGTCCCTCCCGACCCTCGCTCGCGGCCTTCCCTCTCCCTGCATCGCACCTGTCTCTGTTCCTCCTCGTCATAGGGCCGTCTCTCCCTCTTCGTCTCTCCCACCACGAGGCCTTTTCATCCCCACTCTCTCAGCAACAACAAGAACAACACCAGCAACAGCAACAAGAGCAACAAGAACGAGGCAGTCAGCCTCTCGGTGAGTGGCGCTGCTGCCGCCGCCGCCGCCGCCGCTGCGGTGGTGGTGGTAGCGCACGCCGGTGGTGGTGGCAGTGGTGGCGCTCGCGGCAGTGGGGGCGCTCGCAGGGGTTCCCTCGGTTTTTGTGTCAATCTTCAGTTGTTGCCGGCCGTCACCCGGACACGGTACTGGAACGGGACAGCCTAGGCCAGCTTTGTGAACGAACACACCTGACCACAATCCTCTGCACACTGGGCAGAATTAGTTCGCACCGCGCCGATTTCGCGTTCAGCCGTAGCGTCGCGTGAGCGCTAGTCTGTAACACTGTGTGGTTGCTGTGCCGAAGCGAATTTTGGATTTGCGCCGTCGGGAGTACCAACCGAGCGGCAGTTGACATGGTGAGTTGTTATGGAAGGAGGATAAGGTCATTTCTAGAACGGTGTCCACGCGGCGCGGGGGTCTACTGGTCTGCTGGAGGCTACAGCTCTCGTTATTCTGTTAAGTGCAATCAAGTAAATCACTTTCTCGAGAAGGTCAAGTCAGTCAAGTCGTTGAGACCCGGGCTTGGGTCCTGGGGCTGACAGGACAGGGCTGACACGTGCTGCTCAGCAGGTCGACAGCGTGCCCGCCCTGGGGCTGACAGGACAGGGCTGACACCACTCTACTGCTCAGCCCGACAGCGTGCCCGCCGTGGTCCGTCGTGCCTCTCCGCTGTCTCCGCTCATGTGGAAGCCGCAGAAAACGTGCTAGTACTCTATTTGGGCTTCCCGCGCCGCGATACGGTGGCCCTGCGGTCCTGCTACCAGCCAGGTAGCACCAGGTAGCCGTCGGACAGGTGGGCGCTGAGCCCGGCACTGGGTGTCCAGCGCCACCTACCCCTGGGGCCCCATAAGGGGCACGGATAGCTAGGCGCAGCGGACTGCGGCAGTAGTAAAGCGCATATAAGTGGTCAGTGTCCAGAACCGGGCTTGTTTGAAAAAGGGGTCAGGGCGTATGAGAAGGGGCCGGGCCCGCCTGGGCTGCAGGAGTATATCCAGACTGGGACCAGACGTCCCGAATGGGTTGTGAAACCGGTATGCTTGTACACGAGTACCTTCCAGGCTCGCCTCCAGGCTCGCCTCCAGGCCTCCGGGCTGCCTGCTGCACCTTCTGGAGTGGAGGGTTGTAGACCGGTATTGGCCGCGAGTGCCCGGGCACCGCCAGCCTCCGCCGCGCGCACCACCGGGTACCCGCCTGCCTGGTACGCTGCTGGTACCTGCTACCTGACGGGTCGTCGAGGCGCGCCGTGTCAGCCGTCTGTCGTGGAAGGTTATAGGGGGCATCCATTAATCGCAGAACACCATCTCCGTGGCTGGGGCGCCTGCAGAAGCAGTCCGTCGGCATCCCTCGCTCGTTCGCCCTTGGGCCCCGGACAGGGGTCCGCAGCAGGCCGCAGGGCCCGCAGCGGCCGGCCCAGGCTGTCGGTATCCCAGAGCCTCCGTCGTGTTTTCGACTCGAGATTGCTCTATCGAATACGGGCACAAGCGAAGGGTCGCCCACAACATGACCCAACACAACAGGTGGCTGCAGCCCGTGGCCGGGACCGGCCCGGGCTGCGCTCCACATAGTGATCCCCTGCTGGCACCAGAGCGGACCAGACCGAGCTGCCCGCTTCCTGCATTTTACAACTTCCCTTTCTACGAGTCCGTCTGCCGACGCGCGCATGCGCATGGCGAACTGCCCCGCCGCCACGCGGGCTCTCCATCTCCTTCTATTGCTCTGTACATCCAGGCGTTTTGTTGTCAGCCGGTGTCACTCTTTAACAGCTTTAACCTTCCCTCCAACTTGGGTACCGTGTTTTGCAAAGGCTCGACCCCGCGTGAACGCATTGGCGTAATAGTGACTGAAGTTTATGATGAAGCATGAAAAGAAATAACGCATAATAATTTTTTTAAAGAAAAAAAAAATCAATGGACATAGCTGGGAAAATCATACGGACCTTACCTCTCATGCTTGGACTGTAGAGTCTACAGGCTTCTCAACTAGATTGCTTAGCTTCTGCCTCAACTAAAAGAAGTTGAGCCCGGCGAGAGCTAAGATAATTGCGTCATTATTAGCTGTGCCAGGCGCGGATCCAGGGGGGGGGGGGGGGGCGACGGGGCGATCCCTCCCCCCCCCCCTAGGGCGCCCGAAGGGTGGCCGAAAGGTAGGCAATTCGCGTTACAATCCGCCTGAAAGAAGGCAGAGAGCGGTACATGCCCCCCCCCCCCCCCTAGAGCCGCCCCTGGATCCGCGCCCGAGCTGTGCAGGTACAAATCTTGCTGTTAAAATACCACTTGTTTTTGTTTTTTCTGCGTGACGCTCCTGTTTTCTGCTCTCTTGCCCTGCCCCTGGGCGGCCCGCCACATCGCGGGCGTTTTGAGAATTTGGATTATCGGGAGACTTGCCGGCCGCTTTGCTGCGCGGTGCTACTCTGTGTTTCGTTGGGCCGCCGGAGAACACGGCTGCAAACGATACACCAAGCCCAGCCCAGCCCAGCCCAGCCCAGCCAAGGCCGGCCGGTCCAGTCTCTGTCCGCGCTGTCCACGCGATGCCGAGCTGCGGAGCGGAGCGTTGCAGAGCCGTTCAGTTCACACATTTGGTCCACGGCGCTCGCGTTTTGTCCAGCCGGCATAAGGCGTTTTCCAGAGTTCGCGGCGCGGTCGCTGGGGGGCGGAGGGGAGCGGCAGGCAGGGCAGTGCAGGGCAGGGCAGGGCAGGGCAGGGCAGGGCAGGGCAGGGCAGGGCAGGGCAGGGCAGGGCAGGGCAGGGCAGGGCGCGCCGGCCACAGCGAGGTCTTAGCCAATCAGATATAGGCAACCCAACCCGGCGGTGCAGCGGCTCTTGATTGACTGTATTGGCAACACTGTTGGGAACGAGTGCAGCAGTGTGTGGGTGGGGCGTTGCGGGCGGCAGGGCAGGGCGTGGCGCACGGCGCACATAGGCCCGCTGCTTAGTCCGTGCGGTACGCATAAAAACGTTGCAAATTGTGATAAAAGCATGAAACTTTGTGGAGTTACTCCTAAGAGTATTTAGAAAAAAATGGTCCGCAGCCCATTTTCGGGACTTCGTGTGGAGTCGAGATATTGAACACCTTTGAACACCCTCTTTTTTACATAAGAATTAGCCCACATTTCTACACTTCATCGCTTCCTGTGCTCGAAAATACGTATGAAAGCGGTAGGATTTCAATAATATGTGGTAGTGATACATCAACCAATAGCCAATGTCCACCTAGGACCAATCCGGACAACCTAGGCGACCAAAAATTGAACAATTTGAACACATTTACATTAAATTACAGACACTTGCCATTCTTGCGGCGTTTTTTTATGGATCTAGTCACGCTAAACACTGTTTTGACAGATTACAAACGTTTGGCGGCCACGTTTGGTCATTTTAGGGGCAGCAGCATGTTCAAATATTGAACAAATTGAACAACTGGACCAGAAATAGTCACAATTTTCTCATTCATGGGGCATTTGCCGCTTAAACGGACCCGCTGATCGCGAATCCAGCGTCCGATTTGTGATTTGAGTTTGCGTTCAACTACCTTGCCTACCATGACGTTCAAAATTTGAACACTTTGAACAGGTAGCTCAAAATTTTGTTCCGAGAATCGTTTGACGCGACGTTTCCGCATAATTTGGCATCGCTGAACACGAATTTTATATCGGCGATGGACAGACACACCAGTGTCAGGCTGCAAGATTTAAAACTGATGTGAATCATGCGAGACTGTACTAGTGGTCAGTGCTGTCCGAAGGCGCCGCGATCGCCCCAGCAACAATGGTATGTTTGCAATCCGCCTCTTGCCGTTTTTCGCGATCTGAGCGCGGAGCAGTAAATGAACCGGCTCGCGATTTCAAGTACGACGTCACTGCAGATTGATAAGGAGCTTAAATGGGAGCTTTGTGTATTTTGCCAGACCACAGGTACCTGAGGAAAGGGTGGTTTGATTTGCCCCGGACCGAACGTTTCGCGTCCCAGCCCCAGCGCAACAAGGGATACATATCGGTCGCTCCAAATCTGGAGCAGCTGAAGGAAGAGTTCCCCAGATTTCGTCTTCCTTCCGTGCTCGTTTCTTCCCTCGACGATGGCAGTGGCGTGTCGGTAAAGTCTTCGATGGTGATTTCACTGACGTTAGGTAGTGACTATTTTAAAACAACAAATTCTAGACAAGGAAACACTAATTCGGAATGCAGCGAAGTGGCGCAAACCCTGTGTCAGGGAATTCCAGACGCCGAAGTTTGAGGGGCTCCTGTCAGCGCTGAAGGCAGAGCGCTTGCTGGAGGAGTTAATTCAGGTGTCAGCAGCCCAGGCACAGGACCTCGACACCTCCCTCAGCGAGCCAAGCACTGCCAGAACCACGCGCTCGTTGACGACGTCTGTACCAGCTAAGTGCGTTCTGTGTATTATGTGTGGGCAGCCAGGCACACGCACGCGCCCTTTGCATCAATGCTTGACAAAAGAAATCGGGGAGAAAATACTGCACTGTGCAAGAGTGCTGGAAGACACTGTCTTGATTTCGCAAGTTGTTGCATATGGTGATTTAATTGCTCAGGAGGCAAAATACCATAGACAGTGCCTTGTTCGTCTGTATAATCAAGTGAGACAGAAGGAGTGCAACTCACAGAAAGATGTTGACCTGTCCATGATGGAAAGCATGGCGTTTGCAGACTTAATATCTTTTGTTAACATGAGGCTTCTTGAGTCAATAAATATAGTTTTCAAGATGAGTGACTTTAGGAAGCTGTACGACAACAGGCTAGCCAACCTGGTTGGGGTCAGTGATGACTTCATTCCTAAAACACACTCCACGAGGCTGCGGGAAAAAATCCTTGCTCGCATACCTGATTTGGAAAAGAAAAGGGCAGGGAGTGAGTTCGTCTTGATGCACAGCTCGGCGAACGTGCTATTAAATATAAAGAGGGAAGACCAAGATGATGATGCCATTGGCTTCCACCGATTTGTAAAACGTCTGCGCAACAGTATTTCTGGGTTCAATGTGAACTTTTCTGGCGAGTTTTCAAAGGACTGCGAAGAGATAAGCGTCCCTGCTCCCCTTCTTACTGCTGTCACATGGATGTGTTACGGGTCCATGTTCCGCCAGGACTGTGCAGCTACTCGCCCGGCACTCACAATAAGTCAGCTGATTTTATTGAACTTCCGGAAAACAATGCCACGAGGTGAATTAGTCCGCCATCAAAAACAACGTGAGCCTCCATTCCCCATGTACACGTCACTGATGCTCTACGGTGCCTAACGGAGCAAAGCAATGATCGGTGAGCTGCATCGTTTGAGAGTGTGTGCATCGCACTACCGTGTGATTGAAGTGACGTCACAGCTAGTTCAGTTGGTCGTAAGCCGGGCCAAGGAAGAGGGCGTCCTGTGTCCCGAAAACTTGAAAAAAGGATATTTCACTGTGGGGGCGTATGACAATTTCGATCTGAAATCCAGGAGCAACACCAGTGGTTCTGAATTCCATGGAACAGGGTTGTCTATTTTCAAGCAGGTACTCCTCAAACCTGTGGACAGCGGCGAAACTGCAAACCAACACACTAACGTCGATTAATCATTTTGATTTCCAGTCAAGAACATGTCCTTGTCTTCGAGGTAGACGGAGAGGAAGACGATCCAGAGAAAGACGATGATGAAGAATTGGTCGATGACCACCGTTAACTTTTGCAGTAAATTCAATCTATAAATAGTTTTAAAAGTGCACAAAAAAAAAAAACTTTACTTAATAATTCAGACGCCAGATTCGTGATCAGCGATGCCAAATTATGCGGAAACGTCGCGTCAAACGATTCTCGGAACAAAATTTTGAGCTATCTGTGCAAAGTGTTCAAATTTTGAACGTCATGGTAGGCAAGGTAGTTGAACGCAAACTCAAATCACAAATCAGACGCTGGATTCGCGATCAGCGGGTCCGTTATGGCGGCACATGCCCCATAAATGAGAAAATTGTGACTATTTCTGGTCCAGTTGTTCAAATTGTTCAATATTTGAACATGCTGCTGCCCCTAAAATGACCAAACGTGGCCGCCAAACGTTTGTTATCTGTCAAAACAGTGTTTAGCGTGACTAAATCCATAAAAAAACGCCGCAAGAATGGCAAGTGTCTGTAATTTAATGTAAATGTGTTCAAATTGTTCAATTTTTGGTCGCCTGGGTTGTCCGGATTGGCCCTAGGTGGACATTGGCTAATGGTTGATGTATCACGACCACATATTATTGACATCCTACCGCTTTCATACGTATTTTCGAGCACAGAAAGCGATGAAGTGTGGAAATGTGGGCTAATTCTTATGTAAAAAAGAGGGTGTTCAAAGGTGTTCAATATCTCGACTCCACACGAAGTCCCGAAAATGGGCTGCGGACCATTTTTTGCTAAATACTCTTAGGAGTAACTCCACAAAGTTTCATGCTTTTATCACAATTTGCAACGTTTTTATGAAATATCAAGTGTACCGCGGGGACTAGCTGTCCGTCCGTGGCCGAGCCGAGCCGAGCCGAGCCGAGCCAGCCGAGGTCCGGTTATACTTACACTCCGACTCGCCGCGGGTAGAACAGAACAGACACGAGGCCCCGGCCGTGCAAGAAAAAGCAAACACAAGTAAAAAAAGCAACAACAAAAACACAGGCGATGAAAGTGAAATCCCGGTCAGCCCGCTCGCGTCGTGGCATCGCACAGTACAGAACTGTACTCTGTGGGTGTAGCGTAGCGGCTGCAGGCTCCCAATTCCGTGTGACGACGTGGCTCTGCGACTGCAGATCGCACAAATCCTACACGCACGTACGCACACGAGCGTATGATCAGCATTTCTCGCGCTACGCTGCGCCACTCCCGCGGGAACGGCCGACATACGGCAGGAAACCACCGCAAAACGTGTCTGGCACGGCCTGCTCTCCATCGCGCTGCGCAGGGAAAGGGGTGTAGGGAACGTCCCTGCCCCCCTCAAACGCCGCCGACCAGCTGCTGGCTCTTTCGGCGGCAGAGGCAATATATTCGCTATTTTACCGAGTCGGAAAGTGTGACTGTAGCAGGTGGCGCGGTGGCATTTAAACCGCTGCGGAGAGAATCGGAAATCAAGTCGCCGCCGTCGTGTGAGCGTGTCGTCCGGTCCTGTCCCGCTCCGGTACCGCCCGGCCGCCGGCGACCAACGACGGCCAGCGGGCCCACTAACAAAAGCTGACGAACAAATTTTCTTCGTATTACTAACAACATTTAGACTATGTAATTACAAACTCTATTACAGCCCGTGTTCTTAGTACTCCGAAAGAAATTGTTTGTCACTTGCACACGCGTTTGTCACACGCAATTCCTACAAAGTGTTCAAAGTGTTTGTAAGCTTTCTGAAGAATCACACGCCGGTAAAAAATATCACATCCCTCTCAAAAGGCCGCATTTTAGACAAACTTGTAAAACTGCACTTTTGTGGAAGGTGTAATTTTACATGTGCTGTGCTTTGTGCCGACAATATTTTTGTTACCAATACCCTGTGTGCAGTGAGTAGCCTATCGAGAGCTCAAGACAGCGCCAAAAATCTTCAACTCTTTGTCTGGTCTGGTAATCACTGGTGATCGGTACTCCCCCCCTCCTGCTGGCCAACTCTGACCACCTGACCACCCACCCACCGGCCACTCGGCCAATTTATATCCAGAAGCATTCGCTGAGGTTTTGCGCACTGCACCGCGTGGTGGGGTCGGGGCGGGGCGGGGCGGGGCGGGGCGGGCCGCGGGTAGCGGCACGCGCTCTGTGCGAGGTCGCGCACGCTCGGGGTCGCGGCACGGCTCGGCCCGGCACGGCTCGGCACGGCTCGGCACGGCGTGGCACGGCTCGGCTTGGCACGCCGCCGCACTGTCCATCGCGCGCGCCGCAGGAATACAAAACGAGACAGCCGGGGAAACCATTTCCAAATCACGCACCGCGCGGGGCGCTCGGCTCAGCGACGTACTGAAACAAAAGTAAAACTAACGCCGAGAGGCGACGACGCGCTCAGCGCTCACTATCTGTTGGCGCGGCGGGCGGCGCGTAACAATCCCATTCGCGTCCAGCAGCGTTTTGCCGCGCGCAGTTCCCATCGTATTGTCTCGGGAGGGTGTGCTGCGCCCTGCGCCGGAACCACGCCGTACACACACACACACACACACACACACACACACACACACACACACACACACACGATGTTGTTTCGAGCCGCGAAGTGTGTGCCATTGCTCGGAGGCCTGCTGCCGCCGCGCGTCCCGGGCGCCTCTCGACACCCAATAGATATTCATACATTGTAATGTTTCGAAAGTCTCGAAACGGCGGCGCGGGGGCCCCGCGGGTGTCCCGGAGGGGAAGTGGGGGGGGGGGGGGGGCAGGGGGAGGCACCGCGTAAGGCGGGCGGTGTTGTAATGCCGCCAATAGCGACGCGAACCACCAGCAGCACCCCACAGCACCCCTCATTATCGGCACCGCCAGAACTGTGCGGCTCGCCGACGGATCAATTTTCCATAAGTTGCGAGGTTTTCCATCCCCTTTTCTTCGTAGGCCTTTCTGCTGGTAAATACCTCACGCTGGGGAAAAAATGAAAAAAACCCAACCTAACCTACCTGTTAACTGCGAGAGTTCAAGCTAGCTGAACTTGAAACTTCATCTGCTAAAAATTACACCCTTCAAAACGAGGGGTCCACAACTCTGCCTTGAAGTGTACACCGATTGTGTTGAATGTGTCGATTGTTCCAACGAATTTGCAGACGATTCGAAACTTTAGTCTAGCAATGGCGTTTTTCGGACGTTTTTAGCACCATAATGTAGCTCAAGCCTCATTTTAATGTAGTTTTTAAGATTTTTAATCGATGATTGTGCTTGATTGTCTCTAAAGCTGTACACTGATTGTCTCGAGTCGTGGACCCCTCGCTTCAAAACTTGACACATTATGGATTTTTGGTGTGTTATTTTACCTGGTGTGTTTTTTCCCATCGTAATTTTTTTTTACTTGCACACATGACCCCTCGATCGAGACTTGCTCAGTAAGTGCTCTCATGTACCCTCAACACTCGGCACTCAGCACCGTGCGCCTGGGGCCTTGGGTGCACAGCAGGACGCGCCGCTCAGCACTCCAGACTCAGCTCCCAGCCCTGCCCTCGCTCGGTGCATGCCGGGTTGACTCGGCAGTGCCCGGCTCGGTTCGGCTCGGCTCGGTCGGTGCGGCTCGGCTCGGCGGTGGCCGGCAGCGGCAGGCCAGCAGGGTTGGGTATCGTGAAAAGAAAGTGCCTTTGGTGGCGTGTCACATTGCCTCGGAGTCACGTGACGTTTCGGTAAAAAGAATGGGGGCGGGGCTGGTGGCCGGGGCCGGAGGCGGTGGCGGCCGGAGCTGGCCTCAGCGGTCGTTGTTTCACCGGGCGGTAGCGCTGGCCCGCTGGCCCGTTGGCCGTTGTTTCACCGGGCGGTAGCGCTGGCCCGCTGGCCCGTTGGCCGTTGTTTCACCCGGGCGGTAGCGCTGGCCCGCTGGCCCGTTGGCCGTTGTTTCACCGGGCGGTAGCGCTGGCCCGCTGGCCCGTTGGCCGTTGTTGCCCGGTCCGGGCTGCCTCCAGCCACTTTTTACTAGGACCACTCTTTCATGTCCAAACGAGGACGTTCGCGGATCGGTATTCCGTGTCACCGCCGCAGAGACCACTGTTAGTGGCTGCCGCTGCCTGTTCAATGTCGATTGCCGGATGCCCGACTACGTCCCCAAAGTGACCCGGGGCGCGGGGCGGCGGCCTCCGGCTGGCCTCCGGCTGCCCTCGGCCCGGCAGGCCGCTGCCAAGTCTACACGACCTCAGGGAAGGTCGGTCGAACAGACAGAATCCAATTCGTCTATTTAGCCCCGACCCGAGCCGTGTGCCCGGAGCCGCCCGGAGCAAGCGCGGAGCGTGGCCTCCCGGATCTGGCCAGCTCTTTTTAAACAGCTGTCCGTTGGCCGGGGGGGGGGGGGGGCGAGCGCCGGGGGGCTGCCGTAGCTCCACACACGCGGGCATGGCTAGGCTAGGGACAGCCCGACAGGCCTACAGGCCTCTAGGTACAGGCAGACGACGTCCACCGTCCGCGGCCCTCCGCCGCCCTCCGCCCGAGGGTCCACCATAGCGTCTTTTATAGGTGCGTCATGTCGTGCCGCGTGCCGCGCGGACTCCTTATGCAAGGTGGTGGTATTGCAAGGCGGTGCGAGGCCCACCGACCCCGCAGTGCCTGTGGGGGCGCGGCCGAAGCGTTGAGTCATTTGTGGACGAGCCCTTACCGAGAAAACATCGATGTGTGATTTCCGGTGACGTTTAAAGTGTGCTGATGGACGCACCCACACGGTGGCCCCACCTGTTCTTTCACATGGAGATGTAACAACACACTTGTGACGTGCTCCCGACCGAGCGCACACGTGTGCGTGTGTGTGTGCTTTGTATGACACTTGTTTTCCCAGTGTTGTCATCTGCTGGATATTGTCTTTCTGACGCCCGGTAGGTCCCTGTGGGCCCCTGTGGGCCCACTGGTAAAACAAATGCGTAGTACTACGCCCCATTGAGGCATAGCATGGAATTACGCTCTATACAGGCGTAAAAACATATGAAGTAGGGCCGTTTTTGGCTTATTTTTACGCCTCAATGGGGCATAGTGCTATTTACGCCTTTTGGGGCGTAGCTTAAGGCGTAGTACTACGCCTTGGTTTTACCAGTGCCCCGTAGGCCCCCGTGGGCCCCATGCCCCGTCCTCTGTCTCCATCCCCGTCTTGTCATTTGTCCTCAGCCGTTTTATTGCGGGTGTAACCTCAGCGAAAGGTCGCACCGACGGCGGCACTCGGACGTGAGGTCGCCACCGGTACCCACTGACAAGCCGCCCGGGGTATTCGTTAGCTCTGAAATAAAAAGCTAGACGACTCCACGCGCTAAATAACGAACAGAAGGATGAGGCGAGTTTTAGAAATAGCCGCGGACACTCCCGAACGGTGACGACAGGCCCCTTCGAGGCCCCGAGCCCCGAGAAAACAGGACATTTCTTTTTTCTGATTCTAATCGTCTGCCGCGCGGCCCGCGCTGCTGCGTAAAGGTCTGCTCTTTTTCTCCTCCCGCACGTGCTGCAGACGACCTCCGCCAGATCATCGACCAAAATCTAACCGCGAGCATTTGAAAAAGAGAAACAGAAAAATTGTTGATCTACTTGGCGCACGCGGACTCTTCCTGCTGTTCGTTAAGCGTCTGGGAAGAGTTAACAGAAACAGAAGAGCGCGAACACGGAGGAAAAAGATTAGTGTTCGCACGTAATGTTTCAGTCGATTTCCAGACAAGCAGTAAATTTGGTTCTGATAACTTAAGTTTTTTCAGGGAACTCTTTCTCAGTTGCATCAACGTAAAGTGAGTTGCTCCAACGAATAGGTGCGTTGCCAGAACAAAACTGCATTTTTTCTTCCGCAATACACCTTTCTGTTGAAGCAACTAACATTTCGTTGGTTCAACTGATAATTAGTTCCCTCAACAAAATTTTAGTTCTCAGAACAAAAAACGACTGCTGGTCTCGAAATCAACTGGAAGAATTATTTGCGATCATACTTATCTTTTTTCTCCGTGAATTGAAAAGTAATGGCCGACCTGTTCGGATGTCCCCACAAGGCTATGCTTTGCTTGTTTGCTCGTCCCGAATCGGGTGAGACACACTTGCCTTGATGAGCGCGGCTGAGCAGAGCGAACCCAAACCCCACCCCACGACCCCACCCGCCCACGTGTCGAACGGACGTGATATGGAAAGCGCTTTGTGCCTGTGGGTGGTGTCGTGCGTGGTGCCCCGTACAGGGATCGGGGGCAGGGCCACGGTGACGGCCCCGGGGGACCCGGAGGCCCCGGCCGGCCCCCAAGGTCGGCTCGGCGCTGCTCGGCACGCCTAACGACACCACTTGTGCCCTGCCCTGTCCTATCCCACGGAAGTCTCTCGCGCCGCCGCCGCCGCCGCCACCGCCACCGCAACCACGCTGATGACGGGGTGTTGGTGTGTCGACCGGAAGGCTCCAGGCCGGGCCGGGCTGGGCCTGTGGCAACGAGCAGTGTCACACGCCGCACTGGACCCGCGGGGCTCGCAGGACCCACAGAAACAAAAACAAAAATTTGTGTGGTACTTGAACCTACGACAGCACATCGCGACGAACTCATCTCTACTGTACTATCGGAACCAATCACTGGCCATGAGGCGCAGACAGCGTTTGCTTCAGTCACGTCACTTGATGCGGTTCCCACGTCACAAGGGGAGAGAAAGGGGAGCCATGAGAGGGCCGACCCATGAGGGCCATGGGAAAGGGAAGGGAAACTCATGAGTGCGAAACCGCAATAGCGTCTGCTTCGTACACGGGCAGAGCCGGACGGAGCCGGGCGGAGCGCAGCGGGCGCGGACAGGTCCCGCACAGGTCCCGGACACCCCGTGGCGGCGTCACCACGCATCCCCACGGCCCGGCAGGGCGATCAGGACAGGCAGGAAACAGCAGGAAACACATGCAGCAGCCGGCAGAAACGCAATAAAGCGTGGCAAACTGGAGCGCGCGCCCTGTCGCGTGCCGTCGCGCGCCGTCGCGTGCCGTCGCGTGCCACGCCGCGTGTGCCGTGCTGGCAGGAGAGAGGGTGTGGTGTGCCAGTTCTCAGTCGCCGCGATTCTCGTCGTCTTCGTCACCGCCGCAGTGCAGGCCGGGCAGCCACACCGGCATCCGACCGGCACCCTCCCAGGCACAGGACCAGGAGGGCGCTCGCTATGTTCGCTCGCTCACGCGGCTCGGGCCGCAGACTGCAAGCCGCAGCCCTCGAGCAGGAAGTGAGGCTGGACTCCGGGCTCTGGACTCCGGGCTCCGGGCTCTGGACTCCGGGCTCTTGGACTCCGGGCTCCGGGCTCTGGACTCCGGGCTCCGGGCTCTGGACTCCGGGCTCTTATGGACTCCGGGCTCCGGGCTCCAGGCTCTGGACTCCGGGCTCCGGGCTCCGGACTCCGCGGGCTCGGCCCCCGTCAGCGGTGCGCGGAGTAGAGTAGGCGTACACAGTAGAAAGCCAAGGCAGGGCGGGGCGGATAGAGGAGCGCTATGCTTCACCACGCAGCGCATGCGCAGAGGGGGCGCGAGCCGCGTGCCCGCCTCTATCCGAGCCTCTATTCGGGCCTTCTATCCAGCCGGCTTTCCAACAACTGGAAAGAATCATCGCACACAAAACGCCACAAACGCTTCCGCGCAACCCTCCGCTTCCGTGAGAAAAAGGACCGCAGCTCACAGCCGGATGAGTTCGAGCGGACGGGAGGGTTGGGGATCGTGGCCAGTCTGAGCACAACACACGTACGGCGCCTGCTGGGTAGGCAACATCGAACTGCACGCACGCGTGTCGTGCAGGCTGGCCTACCCTACCACTCGCAGGCGCTTGGCAGCGTACTTCCTGAGAGACGCCTTTCATTACATTAGGCAATGCGGGTGCTGATAATCTTATGTGAGAAATGCTTTGAGTGGAACAAGGACAATATAAGAAAAGGATAGTGAGCTTTCGCGCTAGCCGCATTAGGAAGCCGGTGTTGTATGAGTACTCCTACTCCCTGTACTTGAGCAATGCAGGCAGACTAACCAGGCCCGGACGCAGCACGCGCTCGGCCCGCGTGCGGTCCGTGCGAATACACGTATATGTGCGTGCGTGCGTGCGTGTGTGTGCGTGCGTGCGTGCGTGTGCCTGTTACGTCGCACTATGTCATAATAAGCGTCACGGTGCATTTCATCGCCTTCCTATAGTGTCCCTGGAAAATGTTGCATTCCAGCCAACACTGCTTCTTTTTACGTTTCGAAATAATAGAAGAATCTTTTGGGCTTGAAAACGTTTTCCAGTCAATCTATCGTAATTTCAGATTTCGAATTTGAGACTTTACTCGCAGACGATGCACCCTCAATTCTGTATGCTTGACTCCAGAATTTATGCGAAGAAAAACGAAGATGCTTGGTACAAGTATTGCCTGAAATACGGGTTTTGGACAATACTTGGCAATACACGGAAGTATGTATTTCGTGCGATACTTTTAACAAGAAGAATTGCCAAGGAACACCAAGTCTGCCTGATCCAAAAATTCAGAATTGAGAGTGCTCAACAGTTGTCATCCAAAACTTGCTAAATTGACTTTTTTTTTTAAAGGTTTTTACTTTTTGTACCCGCCCCGATTTTTTTCATCGTGAGTTTCATACGACCTCCACTTAGCCAAAAATATGGGCATAAAAAATAGTCATTCCCCTGGTTCTACGGGTAGTGAAGCGAGCTACAACTTTTTTTCGCAACCGAGATGGTGATCCAACCCCGAGCAGAATCGGACGTTTGAGTGCGTTGCTGTAGGTGACACTAGTGTAAATGAGATCAGGAAACTTACGGATCGTAGTTCTTACTGATCGTATGTTGTACCATAAGTTAAAGGCATAACGATCAGCGAACGTAACGATCAGTCACGTTACCAATACAAATTCGCGCACCTCTGAACGTATGTATCCTGATGGTACTCCCCTGATCGTGTGTATCCTGATCGTATGTATCCTGGTCGTGTGCTCCCTGATCGTGTGTATCCTGATGGTGTGCTCCCTCATCGTATGCACCCTGATGGTACCACTCCTGATCATATCCCTCCCTGATAGTCTTTTTTCTCATAAAACAAGGGATCCTGCCGACATGCAAAGCATCACTTCATGAGCTCAAAATCGAGTTCTATCCAAATCCGAGGTCGGTTTGGCGATATCACCTACCATTCTCCAGTTGCCAGAAAAATGGTCTCGGATTTTGGTGAAATTAAAATGGCCCCAGTAAATTCTTGAATTGATGCCAGATACCAAGTTTCAAGTAAAAATTCCTACTACTCTTTGAGAAATAGCTGTCTGAAAACCCGCTCATTTTTTTTTGTCTGATCGCATATTGTGCTCGTTAATTTTACCGATAGTATCATCCTGATCGTTTTTTAATACGATCAGGAAATTTCTGATCGTTACTGGATACGATCAGTAAATTTCTGACCGTTATTGGATACGATTAGGATTTCCTGATCGTTTTTGGATGTGATCAGGACATTCCTGATCGTTTTTGTCATAAACGATCAGGATTTCCGAAATACGATAAGTAAATCCTGATATGATTTACACTAGTGGAGGCAGCAGATAAGGCAAAGAGCGGCAGGGAGTTGTTCGCTCTGCCACTTACTCTGCAGTCCGCCCTGCTGCCGACTGAGCTGCCGCTCACCTGCGTCCCCTTCTTGTTATACTTTCACTGTTAGGCGACACGCGGCTCAAGCCCAACAAGTGCGAGCCCCTCCTTCACCATCCCCGATGGGCCGTAACCGCTCCGGCAGAACGTTGCCTTGATGGCGAACATTAAGCCGCAGTGGTGCGTTGCAGTAAGCGAGCTCTGCTTTCTTCGGCCGTTAAAGGCGTACGAAAAATATTTTGAAATGCTGTCGAGCGTAACTTGAGCTTGAGATTGCTTCCCAGAAGTTGCACACAGTCCGGCCGCGGGCTGCCGCGGGCGTGGCCGGGCCTGGTGGCCTGGCCCAGCGGTCTGGCCACTGGCCATGGGTCTGGCCCGCGCTAATCAGCAGCTGGACTGGACCGGAAGTACTGCAAGCGGGCGGAGGGAGTGCCCGAAGGTATGGAGCAGGGCGAGGGCCCGGAGGGGGGGGGGGGGGGATAAGCGACAATCATATCCTGCGTTTTGTTATGTGCCTCGTTCCCTGTCGTTCGTTGTGATGCGAGCCCTGATAATTCCATTTGCATGCATTGCGCTCGCTGACACCATACACACACAGACACAGACACACATACACACACACACACACACACACACACACAAACACACACATGACTTGCGCAACACGTCAACGGCTGACTGGCTGCTGGTGGCGGCCGACTGGCGGGGCGGATGCGCCGTGAGGATGCCATCGTCACAGCGGCACTTTATGCCAGTGCTGCCCTGTCTAGCGCTGGATCTGGGTCCCTTACCGCCTGTGGCGATAGGGTTAAGTGCAGGTAAAAGGAATCAGGATGAATAAAAAATCTTGATGGAAAAAAGTCATACGATGGGGACATACTAACAACAGCCGTCCAAGGCACACGAACTCTATAGCCTCAGCTTAATGCGCCGCCACTTTTTATGCACAAACTGGGCATCCATGAAAACAGGCCCCCTGCGTATGAGGTCGCTGGCTAGGGCTGCGAAGGAACTGGCTAGGGCTGTGGAGGAGGTGCGAAAGCTGTGAACTAGGGTAACAGTAATGCCAACCCCCTACAGGGCCTATAAAAAAAAATCATACACCCTCCAGAAAATTGTTACGTACCAAGTTTTGGATAAAATGCCCACTTTTGAGAGGGGTATGTTTTTTTTTTTAATCTGCTGTTTTTACCTTACGCGCGCGCGTTTGCTCCTGGGGCGCGCGCGGGTCCTAACGAGAATGGCTAAAAGGGCCATGTTGTGTTGGCGTGGGCTGGTGTGGCATGGTAGCGCGGTGGCAGCGCGGGGTCGTGTTGCGTAAGGGAATCAGTCAGTCAGCCGACCGGCTGGGCCGACTCACACACTGCCATACCCGGCTCACCAACCCGGCCAGGCTCCGCGGACTGCGCACTCCACCAGGCTCTCGGCCAGCACTAAATCGCTGCTTGGCACCGGCGACCCGGCTTCGGCGCACTGTTCACGTGTTACGTGAAACTATTTCTGCCCCCCCCCCTAAAACGAAACAACGCTCCAGCGATGTTTTTGAAGAGGTGGTAAAAACCGGGCGTTTCCACCACTCACAGAGACTCCTCCGAGCAAAATAGGAATGTGCGGAAGGATTTGAACCCGCCGCCTTCGGGTGACCATGCTAGCACGCTACCCACTATGGTACCACGCCGCTCTGCCGAAGGTGCGTGATGTGTACCACCACTTGCTACGGCTTTACGACCGCAGAGGCGGCGCATGGTAAGAGCATAGAGGGTGCGCCGCCACGCGTTGTGCATTGGTGGAAACTGGTACCACTCACGCACGCACGGTCTAAACATGGTGCACACCCAAGCCGTGCTTTCGCGTGCATGCCTCAAACATCCTCTAAGCACCCTAGGAGTGGCCAAAGCATGCCCGAAGCATGTCTAAGGCATGCTTTCCTGTTCTGTAAGCCCCCCCCCCCCCATCTCAGTGTCGTGGGGGTAACCTACCCTTCCGATGCATCTGAGCTAGGCAAGGGGCTGTCACACTTGACCTGCACCCCAAACGTCCTTAGAGTGTAACGTAATGTGTAATAACGATCCCTTAAAGGTGGACGGCCTTGCGAAACCCAGATCCAGAATGACCCAGAATGCGCTTCGCTTGCATTGCTCTGTGCGCGGGTTCAAATACCCGACCCGGCGACAGCGCCGTATTTACGATCAGACAGTCGGAAAGTCACGCGCAAACTGACTCGGCACCGAACCTGACGTCCTCCCCCCTGGTCTGGCCGTGTCGTGTGTTTGTGTGTGTGTACGCACGCGCACGCGTGCATGCGTGCTCGTGCGTCGTGTGTGTGTGTATATGTGTGTGTGTGTGTCTTGCCATCATGACACGAAGTCTCTTTTGACACGCCCGTCATGAAAGTGCCATGGCGGCACCGCTGCTTTCACTCACAAACTCGTCGTTCATGACGACGCTACGCCCCGCATGCGCTGCCCGCGGTGCCAGGCTCTCCTCATGGCGCGGCGCCGGCCACGGCTTAGGGGAGACATTCATGGCTTCATGACTCGGGGCGGAGCGAGACGAGACGAGGGAGTCACGAGGGAGCCGGCCGCGGCCCCAAAGCCAGCGGTCACGTTGGCCAGGACCACGAACAGAACCCTCGGCGGCCCTCAGGGCCCTGGGAGCCCGCTTGACCTTCAGGACCTGCAGGGCCTTCAGAGCCTTTATGGCCTTCAGAGTCTTCAAGACCTTCAGGCCCTTCAGGTCTTCTGGGACATTCAGGTCCTTTGGGGCCTTTGGGGTCTTCAGGACCTTCAGAGACCTGCTCGGACGACTCTGGGCCAACGGCCGCGTGGATTCACACACTGCTCGCTACTGGCGCTGTGCTTTACCCCCCGCAGAGCTCACACCAGGGTTATGTGGTGTGGTCTCTCCTCCGCTCGCGGTGCCCGGCGCCTCCTGTGGTGTTGAGGTGTGGCGCCTGGCGCCTGCTGTGGGTGTGGGATGCCACCGCTGAGAGAAGCTCCTAATCCCGCGTCACTTTCTCGACCATTCAAGGGGAAAAATTCGTAGAGGCTTTCAGTCTCTTCGCGGAAGGGTTTTAGTTTAAAACGCCGCCCGCCCCCCCGCCCGCCGCGGGAAGCGAAGGAGGGAAAGGAAAAGCAACCGAGGTTAATGGGGACCAAGATGAAGTCGGAAAAAGCTGGCCGGAACAAACATGGCGACGAGAAGCTCTCGCCAGCACTCGAATCCGCACGGGCGTCGTGAATGTGGTTGGAGGCCAGCGGCGCCAGCGGCGTCAGCAGTGGCAGACAGAGGGGGAGTGGCCTGGCGCCTTGGCGGCGCTCGACACACGCTGTGGTCCGGCACCGGCAGGGGTCCGGTGGGGGCGGGACGGGGTCTCGAGTCTCGCCCGTTGTCACCCTGCTGGCCCGGCTCAGTCGCGAGGGGTCCTCAACTCTGTCCGGTACTACACTGATTGACGATGTGCTAGGTCAACCGTGTTGCACCTAATATTGTATAAACTTATAGTCGATGTTTTTGTTTATCGAAGGTGTTTGCTTGCACACGTTAGCTTTTGAAGATTGCGGATTTTTCATTCCAAATTTTGCGTTTGACTGTCTCCCCGCCAAAGAGGGTGCCCTGCCCGGCGCCGCGGGTCTATAACCCCCCCCCCCCCCCCCCCCCCTCCTCTCCCTCCCCCCCCCTCTCTCTCTCTCTCTCTCTCTCTCTCTCTCTCTCTCTCTCTCTCTCTCTCTCTCTCTCTCTCTCTCTCTCTCTCTCTCTCTCTCTCTCTCCCTCCCTCCCGCACACGCCATCATCGCTGGACATATCTCTCACTCTCTCGCTATGCCGAGCCGGGCAGCGGGCAGCCCCAAGGCCGGCCGCGCCACGCCACGTCCGGAGCAGTCCTGCCCATGCCCAGCCCCGCCCGCCCTGCCCTACCCTGCCTTGCCCTGCCCCGCCCCGCCCTGCCCCGCCCCGCCCCGCCCTGCCCTACCCCGCCCCGCCGGACAGCGTGCAGCACGGTGGGAGCACGGCGTGAGGGAGGAGTTAAGAGCGCGCGCTGCGGTGTAGAGGAAAATAATTGTTTCCAAACGAGGCATTGCCAGCCAATGCTAGACATTTTGTCGACATTCATTAGGTGGAGTTCAGAGTCGAGGCACGCAATTACGACTCTATGTGCGACGCTTTTGATTTTTCGCTACTCGAAGTCTCATCGGCTTTTTTTTCCCCACCGCTCCCATTTCTTTCTTCTCCTTTTCCCAGACGTGCAACCGTACCGATAATGAATGACCTTCGTGAAAGTCGCCCTCTACTCCTCCTGCTGCGGGCCGGAATCACCGCTCTCATTAAAAAAAGAGCAGCAGCCGCCGGAGCCGCGAGCTCCTCCCCTCCCCTCCCCTCCCCTCCCCATCTCCTCCCCTCCCCTCCTCTCTCCCCTCTCCCTTGTCCAGCCGCCGAATCCTTCTCCCTCACTCCGTGCACACATTGCTCAATCAGCGAGTGGACTGCGCTGCCATTGGCGGCCGTTGGCCTGCCGCTGCCGCCCGCAACAAGCTCCCGCAAATCAGATCGAAAATTATTATTACGGCGGAGTGCTGCGCGGCCGGGCTGGCGTCACTCGGGTCACTTCGCTCGCCGGGCCATATTTCATTGCGCCCTGACTTCTTAAGGGCACCGCACGAAATCACTCGCAATCACCGTTGAATAAATGAATGTATGAGTCGATGGACGAACACATGGGCGAATGAATGAACGAGTGATTGACTAAATGATTGCAAAACTAAATGGATAGATGAATGAATGAGTGAAGGAATGAATAAATGATTGAATGAATGAATAATTTATTGAATGAATGAATAAATTTTTGAATGAATGAATACATTATTAAATGAACTGTTGAGAATGAATGAATGAACGGATGAATGAGAGAATGTATAAATGAATGAACGGATGAATGAGAGAATGAATAAATGAATAAACGGATCAATGAGAGAATGAATAAATGAATGAACGGATGAATGAGAGAATGAATAAATGAATGAACGGATGAATGAGAGAATGAATAAATGAATGAATGAACGGATGAATGAACGGATGAATGAATGAACGGGTGAATGAATGAACGGGTGAATGAATGAACGGGTGAATGAATGAACGGATGAATGAATGAACGGGTGAATCAATGAACGGATGAATGAATGAACGGATGAATGAGTGAGCGGAATTGGCGTCTACCAATGGATTACGGATATTGATGCAAGCTGGCTGGTTGGAGGGCCTTGCCTGCTTCAGAGCACGGAGCAAAGCGAGCCACTCAAAAGCGAACGGCGGCGGCAGCCGTGCAGATAGTAGGTCAGCGAGCGCCCATACCTCCCGCGCCGCGCCGCGCAGCCCTCCGACCGGCCGGCCCCCTTCGCCGCCCCCCCGCCACGCGTTCCCGAGACGCAAGGAGCGTGACAACCTGCTCCCAATCGTCTCGTCTCGTTCCCTCTCACTACTCCACCACCCCTCTCTCTCCCTTTCGGTTTCGCCCCGGTCGTCCGCCGTCGGTCCCTCTGGGCTTCGCAGCTTTACAGCTTCGCACCGCACCTCCACCGACTCCCCGACACGACCACACACACACACACACACACACACACACACACACACACACACACACACACACACTCGCTGCGGGGATCGAATGGAACCGAAAACGTCGGACTTCGAAGGGTGACGAAAATTGGCCCCAAAGATTTGAAGTTTCGTGTCGTCTCTAAATACTTGCTCTCTTTTGTGTTCACAGGTGAGCAAAACGGGCCGAATGCAGATCAGCAGATGGAGCGGAAAAATCGAGTGGGTACCTGAAAAACAGTGTAAGTGAACGCGGAGCTGCCGGCCGGGCGGGGCGGGGCGGGGCGGGCGTGTTGACGGTGCCATGTCCTTGGTGCGGTCTGGGCCTGAGCCATGGGCTGAGGCCCAAGCATGCGGCGGCGGCGGCGGCGGCGGCGGCGGCGGCGGCGCAGCAGCAGGAAAGTGAGAAGTGACAGTGAGCGCCGTACTTGGTATGACATGCGGGGTGGTGCGCGGCCGGGGGACGGGAAGGGAAGGGAAGGCAGGCCCACATTGACATACCAATTTAGTGTCAGCCATGCCTACATGCCCATATGCCTGCTCTCCCGGCCCGGCCCGGCGTCCTCCGTTGGCCTCGGCTCGACTCTACCCGCCTCGTACGATCCGACGGCTCCATCTCGCCGTGGCGCGGCTCTGCGTTTCGTCTGTCCATCCGAACACAGGGAGGCGTAGAGGAAGGAAGGAGGTTCGGGAGCGCGCGCGGCGCAGCCCTGTTGATACGTACAGAACTTTAAAAAGGAACCACGGTCAAAAAAAAAATTGACGACGAGCGAAAACAAAGTGAAAACCAAAGAAAACGAGAGTGATGGAGGCCGCGTCTGCATCGCCATCGCCCGCGGAGACGAGACGGTTATTTTCCGGCTGCGGCAGCGGCAGCGGCAGCGGCTGCGGCAGCGGCTGCGGCAGCGGCAGCGCATCCCACCCCGCTATCTGCGCGACCATCTGGGTACTGCCACCACCACCGCCACTGCCGCTGCCACTGCCGCTGCCACTGCCGCTTCGGTTGCTTCTGCCGCCGCGCAAGTCAACGCCCCCACGGCACACAGCCCCGGGGGCCCTGGGGGGCCCCGCCCGGTCTTCCCCGCGGAACCTATTCAGACGGACAGTGGCAGAGCGCGGCGCGGCCGATAGCAGAAGGCAATGCCGACAACGTCCGCCCGGTCCTAGAGCTCGTACAGGCCGGCCTCGCATGTCACGAGCGCCCGATTAGAACTGCATAGTGCAATGCTGTATGAACTGAGTGGGGGAATGAGGGGGGGGGGGGGGGAGGAGCGCGAACATGCCAGAGCAAGAAGGCCGCAGGTGAGGGGGAAGAGGGGGGGGGGACGCCGGCGGCGTGGTGCGGCGAGGCGCGACGTCGGCGAGGAGGGGGCGGGGCGGGACGGGAGGAGAGCGGTGGGGACGGGACGGGGACAGGGCCGGTGAGAGGGGCAAACTAGTCGCCCCGCCGCTCCGCAGCTCCGCGATGGCTGAGCGGTGAGCGGCTCTGCGGTGCTTCGTATGCTTCGCGTTCCTCTGCTAGAGTCGCGGTCTCCCGGCCGCACCGTCGACGGCGACCTCCTCGCCCGTTCTGACCGCCGGCCACCGGGCGGTGAACGCGCAGCTAGCTAGATCCGCGGCTAGACGGCAAAACGCGCTAGACAGCTAGGGAGCCAGCGGTGACAATTGCTCCCCGCGTCCGGGCCGGCGTGGTGGATCGCGGTCCGCGGTCGCGGGCGGCCTTCGGCGGCGTTGGGGTCGCCGTCGGGGGGCGCTCCCCGCGGCGGACGCACCTGTTGCTCTGAGGTCGCGGGGGGCCGCGGGGTGTCGCGGGGGGAGGGATGAGTCGGCCGCCAAGGACGACGTGATTTTTGGAAACCAATGCGTGAGGCGGGATGTTGCGAAAAAGCTTGTGCGCTTCTGTTACGAAATCGTCCGCGTTTGCTTAGCATAGCACAGAGGCCCCCGCCGGCCGGGGCGGCTCCCCGATACTGCTTCTCCGAGGTGGGCGGGGTGACCTTATGACCCCTGACACCGAAGTCAACCTCAACAGAGAAGCTGGGGGTAAATTTTGGTGCAAGAACTCCTTGGAAATTTTTACTTTGTATGTGGTTCTAGTGGTTGTTTTCGGCATTCGTTTCATTTCGAGAATCGTCGAAGAAGCGGTGCGGTCATAGAGCAGGCTCTGCGATTTCGTAGTCGCGTCGTCGCTGTTTCCGTTGGTTCCCGTCTCGCCGTGCCCGGGGATGGATTGTGAGTCGTGGCGGCCGATTCGCTTGATAACGCAGAAGCCTTTGCTAGCTGCGGCCTGCGGCGCGGCTCCAAGCCCTGCTCCTTCTAGACCCCCGCCGCCTGCTGCCAGCGTCCTGCCCGCCTCGCCTCGCCACGCCCTGCCACGCCCCACGAGCTCTTTGCATTGCCTCCATCCTTGTCGCTCGGCGGCGGTTTGGTGTACCGATGGGAAGCAGACGAGAGAGAAGGATGTTTCCTCTCCTTGCACTCACTCCCTCTCCCCTTCTCTTCCCCTTCCCTCTTTCAAACTCGCCCCCCCCCCCTCTCTCCTTGTATCTCTCCACCTCTCTTTCTGCCTCCTTGCTTCCACTCGCGTCCAGTGCAGTAGACGACCTTGCGGCCGCAGCTAGCATGCGTTAGAACGAGAAAGGAAGGGATAAGTGGTGTGAGAGAGAGAGAGAGAGAGAGAGAGAGAGAGAGAGAGAGAGAGAGAGAGAGAGAGAGAGAGAGAGAGAGAGAGAGAGAGAGAGTGGGGGGGACTTCTTCTTCGACTCATTAAAGTCAACGTTTGAGATAATGGGAATCGGATTTTGCAAGACTGGCACAGCTCACAGGGTTCTGCTTTTGCGTGAGAAATCCCGAAACATTTGACATTCCAGTAAATTTGTCGAAACTTCAAATCAAGGAAAAATGCAATGACAGTGTTAGCGTCTAGTGATGGAGCGGGGGCGTAAGCCGTGCGAGCAGACGGCAGCGGGAGAGGGAGAAGGGGAGGAGACAAAAAAACGCACAAAAGGAAATGAGCGCCTTATTGCGCTGCACATTGTGCGAACCATATCTGTCTCTGTCGCTCTCGAACGGGTTGAGCACTGAGTGGAAGAGAGGCAGAAGGAGGGGAAGTAAAAGCACGCATGACGGACCAGGAAGAGAGCAAGAGACGTTGAAGAGCGAGAGAAAGAGAAGGAGAGAAATGCCCACCCATTTTTTAAAATGCACGTGGATGGTGTTATGTATCCACCGGGGTGGTCAGGCATGGCCAGGCATTGCCGCGCAGCGTGTCGTCAACCCTGCTCGACCGGCCAGCGGTGAAGGGAGAGTGAATGGCCGATCCAATGAATAGATGCCGATGAATGAACGAATGAATGAACGAATGAATGAACGAATGAATGAACGAATGAATGAACGAATGAATGAACGAATGAATGAACGAATGAATGAACGAATGAATGAACGAATGAGCAAAGAAATCATGATGAATGGCGCGTTTGCTTCGACGTGTCGCAATTGCCTCTACCTTCTATGCATGTCAATTGATGCGAGCGGGGAATTTTCTTTTCTCGACACCTTTACCCTTTTACAGATTTATTTTTGTAAAAGATTTGCAGTCCATCTTCACTCTGAAGTGCCTGTCTCCTAGAGCTGTCAACATTTTTTCTGCCGGGGACCAAGTCACCGTCATACCACCTCCTGCTCGTCGTCCTCTCTCATACGGTTCTTTTGTAAAAACGTCCATCCTTCCTTTCCTTTCCCTTTCTTGCCAGTGTGTGGGAGTGGTTGGTTGTGGTGGCGGAGGTCGCGCGGATAGCTCATGCACCGCCCTTGCCCGGCGCGGCCTTCACGCCCCGCCCCGCCGCTCAGCTGGCTGCCCAAAAGTGGACACTGGCCGGCACGGCACGCAGCCGCACACAGCACGGATGTCCTTCGTCGAAGACACACAACCTTCTGTGCGTCCGCAAGGATCACTGACGTCTGATATCCAACACTGCCGTCATCTTGGCATATTTTACGGACAGATGACCAAGTACGGTCTGACCGGGGACCCGCGGGGACCGAGGAAAGTTGCCGTCACTCCCAGAGCGAAGCGGGGCAGCGGCGGCCAGGACGGCGACCCAGCTCTCGACGCCGCCGAGCCGACAGCCACCACTCAGCATGCGCGGCGCGTGAGGCCGCCGTCGTCCGGCCGTCATGCCGCCCGCGGTGCTTTTGGCGTCGCCGTCGTCGCCTTCGGCGCGACTTTTCGCAGCCGCCCCGTGCCGACGCACCGCCCCGGACACCAAGGAAAGGGCCGCCGCCGGGGCGGGGCGAGCCGGGACAGCGGGGACAGCGGGCGGGTAGACTTACTTTCTACCCGGGCTGTGGCGGTCATTGGTACCGGCGCGGACAGACAGACACACTTGCACACGGAAAGCGGCGCGGGGGCCACACTCGCGTCACGGTTATCGTCACGCTCCACACACGGCGTTACCCCCGTCGCGAACACCGTCCGTCAGCACCTCGCCGTCGTAACTTCGGCGTTAATACCTCTCCGTAAATTCCTCTTGTCGTGCGTGATCGTTACATCGCCGTCGTCACCTCGCCGTCGTCACCTCGCCGTCGTCACCTCGCCGTCGTCACCTCCCCGTCGTCACCTCCCCGTCGTATCTTTGCCGTCGTCACCTGCCCGTCGTCACGTCGCCCGTCGTCACCTCCCCGTCGTGACAATCCCCAGCCTCCACGTCCTCCGCCTCACGTTCTTTTCTGTGGCATCATGTATCGTCACGCGGGGACGCTTATGCGCGTGCGTTGAATAGCGATATCGCCACTTCGAATTGCGCGCAGCACGCCGTGTGCGTAAAGGATGGAGCGAAAGGGGCGTGTGAGAGCAAGAGGGAGAGGAGAGGGAGGAAGGGGGTGTCTTGGGTAGTGCCGCCCGCACCAAAAGAAG
This sequence comes from Odontothrips loti, assembly GCA_038380765.1. Taxonomy (NCBI): domain Eukaryota; kingdom Metazoa; phylum Arthropoda; class Insecta; order Thysanoptera; family Thripidae; genus Odontothrips; species Odontothrips loti. Next base: position 6,239,639 of record CM076249.1, read on the forward strand.
TGCCAACCTACAACACACAAGTAAAAAGGAAAGCACTGCTGCCAACACAATGAGAAAGGCCATTGGGAGCCGCCGATGCCCTGCACAGCGAAGAAAGGGAACATACACAAGGTACTGGACGTGTCAGCAGCAGCACAGCGTGGCGCGGCGCCGCGCAGTGCAGTGCCCCGACAGCCGCGCAGAAAAGGAAATCTCAAATTCAGACAGCTCGCCTAGCCGCATGAGAACGGCGCACCCCTTTCGTGGCCGATTTGAATATTTCTGTCTGGCTGCCGCTCCGGCGGCGGGAAAGGTTTCGAAGCAGCGATCCGTTTGCTTCCCTACTAGATAGGTAATGTGGGGTGAGAAGGCATGGCGCAGGCATTTTCAAACCATTCTCTCTCCGTCTGCCTGTTTGGAAAAGCAAAAAATGCGAGAAAAACTGAAAAACGCAAATTATGGGCATTGCGGGACGCTCATGTCGCTGCTTGGCCCCTTTCCCATGACATTGCCAGCCATGAGAACAGGAGGCTGCGAAGAAGGTCCTGTAGGAGCCCGCTGTTTCAGATGTCCTCCACCAATGTCTACCAACAACAACAGAAATCCTTTGTTGCACTTCGGCGGACTGTTCAAAAACTTTACCATATAAAAACCGGGGACTGATGAAACTTCGCGGTCCATGACGCCGTCGCCAAAAATAAGCACTAGGAAAACAGTACAAGTTTTCTAAATTGAATTATTTTTCCTGGTCTAGAAATGAACGACCAGCGATAGCGGGAGCGAGTTGGCGGCAGCAAGGGGGCACAGCTGAGCGGCGCTGAATGATCAAGCAAGGTGAGGGTTATTGCGTCAACCCGACAGCTGCCGGTCCGGGGGGCCTGGCAGGACCAGCAGGACCAGCAGGGTCAGCACAGCAGCAGGACCAGCACGGCAGCAGGACCAGCACAGCAGCAGGACCAGCAGGACCTACATGGCCAGCACGGACAGCAGGACTAGATCGGCCATCAGGACCAGCACGGCCAGCAGGACCAGCACCAGCAGGACCTGCATGGCCAGCACGGACAGCAGGACCAGATCGGCCATCAAGACCAGCACGGCCAGCAGGACCAGCAGGGCCTACAGGTGTATTCGGGCGCTGTGCACAGCAGCACAGCCCACAGCCTCTGCCTATGGTCCTCGCGCCCGCCCACCTCCGGCTTCGGCTCCTTGCGATACTCCGCTCGAACCTTTCTTCAGTTTCCAGGAGGTTTCCTAGGTTATGGGCTCGGCTCTGCTGCTTCAATATCCTCCCAGGTAAAAAAGAGTTGTTGGGACCATATACGAATCGTATATAATTGTATACAATTGTATACGCATTGTGTATAATCGTATATGGGCCGTATACATGTGTGTACGAATCGTACATGAGACCATATACGATCCGTATATGATCCCTTATATGAGCTGTATATGAAGTCGTATATGGGTCATATACAGCCACATTCACATATACAACCATATAGAAATCGCATACAATTGTATATACATGTGTAATTGGCAATTGTACCGTCGGGTGAGTGGCCTGGCCGCCTGGCCTGGTGGCATGGCACGTGGCGGGCATGGCACCACGTATACATGTGTATACAATTTGTATACACATTATATATGGTCCCATATACAATTATATACGATTCGTATGTGGTCCCATATACAACTCTTTTCACCCGGGGCTCATTTGGTCGGAGGGCTGGGCTCCGGGCTCCGGGCCCCGGGCTCCGGCCCCGGGCCACTGGAGGAGGCACGTTTCCGCGTATTGGCAGCGCGGCGGCGGCAAAGCCAAGCGGGGCGTGGCGAGGCACGCGGCTCGGCACTATCGGCTGGGAGTTACGTGTTAATAGTGTTGCGTCCATTATTCTCACTCTCTTTCCCCCCCCCCCCTCCCTGTCAATACAATCTCCTCGCGGTGAGTTGAGGTGGGCGTGGTGCGATGCTACCGGAAGCCCCGCTGCCGCTGCTCTGCTCACCTCCACTGCGATGCGGCTGTCGGTGCGGCTGGCGGCGGTTTGTGGCGGCGCCTCGCGAGTATCGCTGCCGGAGGCGATACGGGCCTAGCCAGCCCAGCCTCCAAGTCCACACAGTACAGAAGTGCAGGTCCAACAGCGCAGGTTTACCGCCGCGCGGGGCGGGGCCCGGCCCCGAAACGGAGCAGAAGCAGGCGATGCCGCCGGCCTGACGGCCCCGCCAGGTGCCATGCCGCCAGGCCGGGCGGCCAGGCCACTCACCCGACGGTACAATTGCCAATTACTGTTTGCCTTTAGCTACTCCGGGACTTCCCTTGCGCGTTATGCAACCAGGGCCGGGCCGGCGGCGGCCGCCCTTTGCATTGTCTGTGCTGCAGTGGCCTCCTTCCGGCCTTGATCCCAGTCCTGGTACTTCTGACTGGGAATATCAGCCCCATTGCCCCCCACCCACCCTCTTTCTTCATTGGAAACATATTGGCAACTTTATGGTCCGAAGAGATCGTACACCCTCAGAAAAGAATGCTTGAATCGTGCAATCGTTTAGAAGAATGTTACATGTGCTTGAATCATGACTCCGTATTTTGCGGCATGCTTAATTCAAGCATAGTCGACATTTTAGGGACAAATGCTTGAAGTACGAATACTTTTCCGAGCGTGTCGACGCCTCCTATCTGCAAGCCCGTACCGTCCGGCTGGGTGGGATACAAGCCCGCCGGTACATGGTTGTGAATCAGCAGGCGGGTCGGTACGGGGTTGTGTCCCCGCCCGGCCGGCAGTACAGGGTTGTGTCCCCGGCCGGCCGGTGGTACGGGCTTGTATCCGAGGAGGTAACGACACCTAAAAATCGTGTCTGTCGGATTACGGATTACCAGGATTGCCCGGATTACCCCGGATTACCTCGCATTACCCCGGATTACCTCGGATTACCCCGGATTACCTCGGATTACCCCGGATTACCCGCTCGGATTACCCGGGATTACATCGGATTACCCCGGATTACCCCGCATTACCAGGATTACCCCGCATTACCCGGACTACCAGGACTACCCGGAATACCTCGGATTACCTCGGATTACCCCGACTTATACCGGATTCCCTGGCCCGGAATACCTCGGATTACTCCAGATTACCCTGGATTACCCCGGATTACCTGGATTACCCTGGATTACTCGGTTTACCCGGATTACTCTGGATTACCCTAGATTACCTCGGATTACCCTAGATTACCTCAGATTACCCTGGATTACCCGGATTACCCGGATTACTCAACGACTGTCTGTCGGAACCCTGAAGTCGTTACCCCCTCTTGTATCCCTCCCAGCCGGACGGTACGGGCTTGCAGATAGGAGGCGTCGGTGTGGCGGTCGCCATCGTAGTTCTCGGCAAAATAACCAACATTTTCCCCTACCAAATGGAAGAAGAAATTGCCAAGGAGATTTTGTGGTTTTCGGTTTTATTCTTCCGGCCTATACGTTGACCATCTTGTGACGGTGGTGATTTTGGAAAAAGGAAAACAAATTAAAAACTACCGTATAAAAAGTGATGATACTGCGCTCGGCCCCAGAAGGAAGTGCCCACGTCGCTCCGTTTTTGTTTGAGGCTGAACCGTTTGTGTTCCGCCACCCCGGGTGCGACAATGGCCGTGCGTGTTCCATACGTGTGAGCGTGTTTGTGCACGTGCGTGTGTGTGTGTGTGTGTGTGTGTGTGTGTGTGTGTGAGTGTCAGTGTGGTCACTGCATGCTTTACGCGGAAGTGCGGTGCCCCGGTACCCACCCAGAGTCACTCACTCTCCGGGGAAAGGGGGGAGTGGGAGGAGGGGGCAGTATGTGTCCTTGCCGCAGTTTGTTGAACGGGGCGTGGCCGACGGCGGGCGTGGGAGAGAAGAGTGCGGGGAGGAGGAGGGGGGGGGGGCGCCTGTGCAACAGCCCAAAGCTGCCGCGAGGCCGTCCACAAATGCCGTAACGAATAATTTTTTTTGGCTTGGACTCGCCTAGTCCGCCCCGCCCGCCCGCCTCATGCATACGTATCCCGCCCGTGTTTTCGCACTCAGTCGAGTCGGCGGCGCACGCAGCACAGCGCTGCCCGCTCGGGTCCCTTTTATGCAACCATCACCGTGGCTTTTCTCTTAGAAAGTATTATTCGCGTTGGTTATTTGCTTGGTGATGTGTTACTTCGAAATTTGGTGGTGGTGATATTCGTTGGAAGGGTTACATGTCACCCCAGATACAGCGTGTAGTGCCGCAGTGGACGTACCGAACAAACCTTTCGGTCCCGAAAACCGACGGGCGACTGAAACTAGCACACAAAACGCAGTCCGCATGGCACTGAGGTCACACACAGCTGTTTTCAGCTTCCGTCGCAACTGCGTCCATAATCCCTATCCGCCTCCCACGTTTCTCGGACGGGGAAGTGCAAGGCTCTCTCACCGAAGGAAGTAGTTTGTTTGCGAATTCCTTCCAGTTGTTGTTATCCTTCTTTGAGTCGGATCACGTAACAGGACTCCCACACAGGCATGTGAGAGCAGGACGCGTGCGCTGCCGGCTATTCCTCCCACATGTGTGTGTGTGTGTGTGTGTGTGTGTGTGTGTGTGTGGCCTGAGAGTGCGAATCTGGGCCGGTTTTAAAACCATCAAGCTGCCAGCCTCAGATCTGCATCGCGTGTGTGACGTCGTAAGCGCCTCCGTTGCTATTCAGGCAGGACTCAAGCGATGGGTCCTGTGTGGCTGCAGGTTTAGTAGTTGTTGAATGGACTGCGTGATTGTATGAATGATCTATTTTTTTTCCCTCTGCCTTTTGTACGCTGCACTGTACATTGCACTGTACCACGGTTAGGCGGGAGGAGCGAGGCGATTCACTCCCGTCACATCACTGCCTGTGTCGTGCCTGGTGAAAGTGCGCTTACACGTGCACACACACACACACACGCACACTCACAACGCGGATCTACACACAAACGCATTGGTCTCATTATTGTGTGCGTCCAAGCTTTATCCCGACTGCAAATTCTCTGCGCTGCCACTGCGGTTACAATGTTGCACAGATGGTGTGGAATGTCTAGGTACTCACG